>CM076580.1:610284724-610707213 GCA_034641835.2 Pinus albicaulis
TGAATGGAAGCTTTCAGTTCAAGACCAGAAAGCATATGTATGGTGGGAAGAAAGAATATGCTTCTCTACACAAAATCAAAGAAATATTTCCCCCCCTGTGTTGAAGTTGTAAGTGGGTTTTTAGTTACCCATCAGAAGCCTTGGTTAGAATGCAGACCTATGAGAGTGGGATGGCGTGGCATGTTTATTTTTTAATTTTTCCTTTAATAATCCGCAAGTAACAAAAGTGATATTTGGAGTGGTATAAACTAATATACTGTCAACTACAAATCATAAATATAAAAGGCTAAATACATAAGTTTTTTCTATAATTTACTGCATATAGACCAATATGCTACCAATTACAAATAATTAAGATAAGAGTAAACCAGACTACTTAAATATTTTTCATTTACTGCATATACGCTATATATTAACAGTATTAAACCCATTATAAGCAAACACAAGTTGTAAAAATTTATAATGGTTCCTTGCAAAGATATCCAACGGCCAATTTCTAACGGTGTCTTGCATAGATATCCAATGGCCAATGGGCCCACCTCATGGGGGGTTTACTAGCAAAGTGGTGCATATTTTGGCCATGCAGGATATTATACATTACAGGGTGGCACGGTAGTAGGAACTGATATAGAGGACTACACAGAGTCATGTCATAGGGTCTAGCGTCATGTAGAGGGATGCAGAATAATTCATACAAACCTGATGTTAGACCATAACATCCAGGGGTGTGCAGGGCTATGTAGCGAGGGGTAGTGGCCTACAGAGGAGAATGGAGATGCATGGGGGTGTGTTGTAGTATTTCAGACTGTGTTGTGGAGTAGGAGTGCCTCATAACTTGTTGGGTACATGTGGGGAGCGATAAGTGCAGTGACACATGAGGGATACATGACGGTACAGGATGGTATAGCTGTAGCAGGCAATATCCGGTGGTGTATAGGGGTAGGTTGTAGCATATGGAGGCATGATGAGGAGTGCAGAGACACTTCACTTGGTGGTATGCAGACTCGTGATATGACGCATCAGGCACTTGGAGTGTTGCCTCCAAGGAACTTATGGTCAGGGGAATTAGGTTTACCTTGGGATGCAGCTCACCTACGATTCATGAGGATATTGTTGAGCATTTGGAGACCCCACGTTTAGCAGAGACATGGCTACAAGGGTCTTATTTGCAGATTCGAGGCATAGGGAGTGTCATTCGGAGGATTACTCTTGAGCATTCAGGTATACTCTTTATCACACCCTTTGGGACATACTCACCCCTCATCCTCCAGTGTGGTTTTTAGACGCAAATCGTTTGGTTGTTGCCCACTGACACCCTCCAATCAGGCAGGAGGGCATGGGAGGCTCTCCCTAGGCAGTCAAATGAGATACCATGTGTCATGATCTAGAATGAGACTCTCCAATTGAGACACTTGGTAGGTGTATGAGTTGACGGATATCGTCTTAGGGATGTCATGGTTGATTGCCAAGGTCGCCTATGTTCCACCCTAGGCTCACATTTGAGGTATGATGGATGGTAGACTTCATCAATAGGAGGGTACCCAGACTCCGAGTAATGTCCAGATGTATCATCAGGAGTTGGGACAACATATTTTACTACAAGGTCTAGCAGGAGTAGGGCAGGTTTTCATGCATAATCCTGATACCTGGAGTCCACCCAGGGGATACATACAGGGGTCAGAGCTGAGGGTCAGATGGGTTCTAGCAGTTAGCAGCACTATGCAATGACATCTCGAGAGGAGTTGGAGTTGGGAGATCCCATTATGGTTGGGGGATCGAAGGATCTGTTGGGTAGGTGGATCACTCCACTTTGTGATGAGTAGCGATAAAGCAGACAATGATCCAGTCCACTTTGTGTTTGACACGTGTGGGAGCACTGAGATTTCCACTACATGGCGAGGCAGACTTATGATGTTGTTACTTGGGTCATGATCGGCATTGGACGGGTAGATATCAGCATCATGCGGATGCTCGAGCAATATGAGCTTGGCCTACATATATTTTTAGCCACAAGGCCCCAGGAGAAAGGGATACAGTATGCACCTAATTGCGGGTATCTCACAGTCAGAGTCGCGCAGCATCAACATCATGGCACCTCTACAAGACTAGCAGGGGACTCGAGCATTACAGCTCTACACAACTCGATAACCTTTAGGGGTGAGCTGCATACTACATGGGGGGATCATGTAGATCTTTCATTGGGCTTTAGCGAGTAACTGATGGAGTGGGGGAATTCATTAGTATGGCAGGTTGGTTAGTGGGATGATAGCAGGAGGAGCTCATGTGAGCGAGATGCTACCTTTGCAGGGATTAGGCAGTATCATCGAGGGTTTACTCTTGGATTGCGTAGGATGGACTACTTGGATGGTGAGCAGAGCAGGTGGAGCTTCATATTGGACATAATGGCTTGGGAACCTGGAATTGAGGGATCCCTTCATATTAGAGCGATGCAGAGGATAGAGAAGATTCAGTGGGGCGTCTGGGACCCAGGCACATTTTACAGTGATAGTGGGGGAGCGTCAACTAGAGATGAGGCTTGTCCAGGCATTGCTTGAGGACAAGCAATGTTTTGGGAGGGAGGACTGTAATATTCCTAATTAGCGGACAACTAATTAGAATATTAAAGTTTTCCAATTTTTCTTTTCTAAAGTACAGTGGGAGAATAAAGGGGTGAAGAGACCCATAAACCTAACATTTAGAATAAAACCACTTTCTTAGAGTTAAAGTGGACAACACAACTCATGTGGGTCCAAGAGGCCAAGTGGACAACACAACTTATGTGGAGCCCAAGGGGCCAAGTGGACATCACAACTCATGTGGACCCAAGGGATTATTAGGGTTTCACAAGAATAAAAAGGGGATGAGGATAGCCATAGAAATCATTCATTCATTCAACAAATTTCTTCTTTTCATTTTGACTAGAGAACGCTTGCGTTGTTTATCCAAGTTTGCAATGATGTTCTCCAAGTGGAGATCCTAACCTCGTCCTCGGGGGACTTCGAGTGCCAGCTCAGGAGAGGAGTTCCACCCTTTGGTGAGGGATTGAAGCACCAGCAGTAGCAGGAGTGTGTAGTCCCTTCAGGACTATGTAAAGGCAACAAAGAGCTTAGTCCCTTCAGGACTGCATAGAGGCAATAGAGACTACGCATTACAATGGAGAGGAAGTGCTGAAAGTGTAGGAGAGAATAGGATTTCAGCCAGAGGATTTGGAGGGGAGGCTAGCCACCTCTTACCAGGGATTTTTGGAAGAATTTTGGAGACATCTACCAGCAGTTCCAACTAGGATTTCGAATTTCACGGCAGTTGGGTAAGCCAAGCCCAAGAGGGCCAATTTTCCGAAATCAAAATTAGGACGAACCCTTTCTGGGTTTTTTTTAGGTTTCTTGAGTAGAGTCTGTGGTTAAAATCCCGAAAAATTTTTAGCAACAGATCAGCTCATTTACACAACCCCTACTCAGCCAACAACTAAAGGCGCTAGGGGAAAAAGGGTCAGATTTTGAAGGTTGGAATTAGAGGAAACCTTTTTTGGGTTTTTTTTGGGTTTTCAGCAAGGATCACCTTCCCAAATTCCTAGAAATTTCTGAGCACAGGAGCTAGGCCAACTAGCAACCTAAAGTCAGCTAGCAACAGTATTTATGGGCATAAAAAAACAGTCATTGTGCCATGTAGACTAGTTTCCAACTAGATTTTTTGATTGGGTTTGAGCTGTCCTTCATCCTGCTTTGAGCGGTCCCATGTGCAATCTTTTCAGCACCTCATTTGCACTCTTTCCCAGCATATTAATAAAATGGCTCAGCAGTGATTGTGGCAAGGAGACGCCTTCATCAAAGAGTCTAGGAGATACCTTCATCAAATGATAAAATGATAACATATTTTGAGCATCCTTTGAGTTGAAAATAGAGTGCATTCATGATGACATTAATTGAGCACTCTTCAAGCCTTTGTTGAAACAACAATCACTCTTGAAGCATAATTGAAGACCAATACTTGAAGAATTGTTTTGTTGAACTATTCATCCTTGGAGTATAGTTGAAGATCGACACTTCAAGACTTGTTTTGTTGGAGCAGTCATTCTTGGAACATAGTTGAAGATCAACACTTAAATATATGTTTTTTTGGTGCAACCATAAAAGTTTTGCTGAAGAAGACTTGAAGTTTTTGTAGAGGTAGATTTAAGAGAACTTTGTAGACCTATCTTGGATACATTTTTTAGAAGTATTTGAAGATTTTGATGGAGGCTTGAAGCAGTATTGAAGTCACCTTACGGGATTGAAGAAAACTGAGAGGGTTGCATCCCTAGAGGATTGGAGTCGTCATACAAGGTTGGAGCCTTGTGAGAAACTGGGTTGGAGCCTAGATTAATATGTGAGGATTGGAGTCCTCGTACAAGGTTGGAGCTTGGGTTTGTAGTTGAATATTAGAGTTTATATTATACTCTAGCAAGATCTTATAATCACATTTGCCCATTTTGGTGTGTTTGGAGCATTTATGTTTTATGGGTGTTTGCTGAAAAACATTTGTGTTAGGTTTATTGCATTCTTTTGTTATCAATGTTTATTTTTCCATTAGGAATATTACACCTTGAGAGGCTTGATCAACATATCAAGTCAGATTTGAAATGAAAGTAAAGTAATCCTTGCATATTGAAGGACATTCTTTAAAGCACACATGAAGAGCCTAGGAGAAACCTTCGTCAAATGATAAAATGATAACATACCTTGAGCACATTTTGAGTTGACAGTAGAGTACATTCATGATGAAATTAATTGTGCTTTCTTCAAGACTTTGTTGAAACAACAATCACTCTTGAAGCATAGTTCAAGACCAACACTTGAAGATTTGTTTTGTTGGAGCAGTCATCCTTGGAGCATAGTTGAATATCAACACTTGAAGACATGTTTTGTTGGTGCAACCATAAAAGTTTTGCTGAAGTAGACATGAAGTTTTTGTAGAGGTAGATTTGAGAGCACTTTGCAGACCTATCTTGGATAAATTTTTTAGAAGTGTTTGAAGTTTTTGATGGAGGCTTGAAGCAATATTGAAGTCACCTTAAGGGACTGAAGCAAACTGAGAGGGTTGGATCCCTAGAGGATTGGATCCCTATAGGATTGGAGTCGTCATACAAGGTTGGAGCTTGGATTTGTAGTTGAATATTAGAGTACTCATTTAGGGTTGAAGCCTTGAAGGAGTTAAAGACTTTGTTGTACAAGTTGGAGCTTGGGTTTTTAGAGTCCTCAAATTCATTAACAAAATTATTTTCTTGGTGCACATCTTGTGTTTTGGTTTAACTGATGATTTTAACTGTCATAATATGACAATTGTAAAAAAATATTGATTCAACCCCCCTCTCAATATTTCCAACACTAGCACACCTTGCAATATTTTTATTGACATGCTAGAAGGATCTTTCACAATGCAATGTTATTGTTGGTAATCTGGTTGTTTATGATAGAAGGAAATCTAACATGTGTTAGAGTTCCTTCACCTTGGAATGTTCTTACTAGCAATGTGCTTGTGTTTGTGTTAAAATGAAATATAGCATGCACTAGATTTCTTTTGGCACGCAAATTTGTTGTTGGTAGTATGCTTGTATTTGTGCTACATGTAAAGCTAACACTCATTAAATTTCATTCACCTTGCAATGTTGTTATTGGAAATATGCATGTGTTTTGGGCTAGAAACTATGCTAGATTTCTTTTGCTCTACAATATTTTTGTTGTCTATTTTGTTGTTTATGATAGAAGGAAATCTAGCACGTGTTAGATTTCCTTCACCTTGGCAATGTTATTGGAAATGTGCTTGTGTTTGGGCTAGAAGTTGTGCTAGATTTCTTTTTCTCTACAATATTGTTGTTGTCAATTTGGATTTTTATTATAGAATGAAATCTAGCACATGTTATATTTCCTTCACCTTGGCAATGTGCTTGTGTTTGTGTTAGAAGGAAATATAGCACGCGCTAGGTCTCTTTTGGCATGAAATGTTGTTGTTGGTAGTATGCTTGCATTTGTGCTACATGTAAAGCTAACATGCATTAAATTTCTTTTACCTTGCGATGTTGTTATTGGAAATGTGCTTGTTTTTGTGATAGAAGTCGTTCTAGATATCTTTTTCCATGCAATGTTGTTGTTGGTAATATGCTTTTGTTTATGCTGGAAGCAAATCTAACATGCTAGTCTTTCACCCTGCAATGTTGTTGTGTGCTTGTGTTTGTGCTATGCGTAAATCTAGCATGTGTTAGATTTCTTTTGTTCTGCGATATTGTTGTTGTCTATTTGGTTGTTTATGATAGAAGGAAATCTAGCATGTGTTATATTTCCTTCGCCTTGGCAATGATATTGGAAATGTGCTTGTGTTTGGGCTAGAAGTTGTGCTAGATTTCTTTTGCTCCACAATATTGTTGTTGTCAATTTGGTTGTTTATTATAGAAGGAAATCTAGCACGCGTTACATTTCCTTCACCTTGGCAATGTGCTTGTGTTTGTGTTAGAAGGAGATATAGCATGAGCTAGGTTTCTTTTGGCATGAAATATTGTTGTTGGTAGTATGCTTGTATTAGTGCTACATGTAAAGCTAACATGCATTAAATTTCTTTTACCATGCGATGTTATTGGAAATGTGCTCGTGTTTGTGATAGTAGTTGTTCTAGATATATTTTTCCTTGCATTGTTGTTGTTGGCAATATGCTTTTGTTTATGTTGGGAGCAAATCTAACACGCTATATTTCTTTCACCCTACAATGTTGTTGTGTGTTTGTGTTTGTGATATGCGTAAATCTAGCACGTGTTAGCCTTTCTTCAACTTGCAATACTGTTGTTGGCAACATGCTTCAATTTTGGCTCGAAAGAAATCTAGCATGCACTAGATTTCTTTTTTCACTGCAATGTGGTTGTTGACAATATGCTTTTGTTTGTGGTAGAAGTAAATCTACCATGTGCTTGATTTCTTTTATCTAGAAATGTTGTAATGTGTTTTTGTTTGTGCTAGAAGGAAATCTAGCATACATTAGATTTCTTTCACCCTTCTGTGAATTTATTGACAATGTGGTTGTATATGCGTTAGAAGGAAATCTAGTGTGCACTAGATTTCTTTCGCATTGCTATGTTGTTGTTGGAAATTCAATTGTTTGTGTAGAAGGAAATCTAGTATGTGCCATATTTCCTTCACCACAATGATGTTATTGGCAATGTGCTAAAAAGAAATCTAGCATGTGCTAGATTTCTTTTTCCCTAGATTGTTGTTGGTAATATGTTTGTGTTCATGCTATAACAAAATCTAGCATGCGCTAGATTCTTAACCCCTACAACGTTATGTGTTTGTGTTTGTGCTAGAAGGAAATCTACCACACACTAGATTTCTTTTGTCTTGCATAAGGTGTTTTTGACAATATGCTTGTTTGTGCTAGAAGCAAACCTAATATGCGGTATGTTTCTTTCACCCTACAGTATTGTTATTTGCTTGTGTTTGCGAGAGAAGTAAATCTAGCATGTGTTAGATTTCATTCACCTTTCAATGTTGTTAACATGTTTTTGTTTGAGATATAAGTACAAATAGCATGTTAGATCTAATTCACCTTGCAATATTGTGATTTGAAATATGCTTATGTATGTGATACAAGAAAATCTAGCATGATATAGATTTCCTTTACCCTACAATATTGATGTTGCCAATATGTTTGTGTATGGTGGGAGGAATTCTAGCATGCACTAAATTTATTTTGCAATGCAATATTGGTGTTAGCAACATGCTTGTGTTTGTATTAGAATAAAATCTAGTATGCAATAGATTTGTTTCACAATGCAATATTGTTGTTGGCAACGTGCTTGTATTTGATCTAGAATGAAATATAACCCGCTTTGGATTTCTTTTGCAATGCAATATTGTTGGAAATGTACTTGTGTTTGTGCTAGAAGGAATTCTATCATGCATTGGATTTCATTTGCCCTATAATGTTATTGCTGGCAATGTGTTAGAAGTAAATCAAGCATAGGTTAGATATCTTCCACCCCGCAATGTTGTTTTTGGCAATGCGATTGCCTGTGTGCTAGAAGAAACTCTAGAATGTGTAAGATTTCTTTTACTTTGCATTGTTTTTGTGAGTAACATGCTTCTATTTACGCTAGAAGGAGATTTAGCATGTGGTGGATTTCGTTCGCCTTAGAATATTATTGTTGGCAATGTGCTTGTGTTTGTGCTAGAAGGAAATCTAGCACGTGCTCAATTTATTTGACCATGTAATGTTGCTTCTAGCAATATGCTTATGTTTGTAGTAGAAGGAATGATATTGATTGTTAGCTTTCATTTGAGGTGCAATGTTGTTGTTTGAAATGGGCTTCTACTTGTGATAGAAGGAAAGCTAGCACACATTATATTTCCTTCATAATGTAATGTTGTTAGAAATATGTTTGTTGTTATGCTAGAAGGAAGGTTATAACGTGTTAAATTTCCTTCATCTAGCAATGTTATTGTTGAAAATGTGTTTGTGTTTGTGATAGAAATAAATCTTGCATTTGTTAGATTTTTTTCGCAATGCAACATTATTGTTGGAAATGTGCTTGTATTTGTGTTAGAAGGAATTATAGAATGCACTAGATTTCTTTGTTCTTGTTCCAAAAGTAAAACTATCAAGATTTCACCCTCACCAAGGTTAGTGCTATGATATTATTCTTGGCAGTGAATTTGTGATTATGCTAGAAGGATACCTAGTGATTACTAGCTTTCTTCTAGACACCATTACACTTATGAAACCAATGCTCTAGGGGTGTCATTGTCTCAATAATAACAATGGTTAGAGTTATAGCTTTTGATGTGCCCTTTTATTGAATTTGGAGCAATTTATGGAGATCAATGATAGTGCAAAATAATTGTATATAGATATATGTTGTTGTTGGCACTAAATTTGTGCTTGAGTTGGAAGGAAAGATAATGGCATACCTTTCCTTTTGGCACAAACACAATAATCCAATCATAATTATTTGATCCATGAAGAATAATGTGATTTTTGTATAGTTTTGAAGTTTATGAATAAATGTATTATTGAGGTATACTATATTTTTCTTCCAATGCACATGTATGCAACTTTAAAGTATCAAGCACAATTTTTTAACATGTATTGTTTTTCTCTCTATTTTGTTGTATAGTTAGGAACTTCCAAAAACAATTTCACTAATGTTTGGATGCATAAGATAAGACTCTTCCTCATCAACATAAAAATGTAGGAAAACTCAAATCTACACTTTTCGAGGACCTAAAGTTATCATCCCTTTGTATCCATCCTAAATAGTATGTCCTTAAATGTGTATAGGTAGGGAGTGCTAACATTGGAACTAAAGATTTGTAAAATGCAATTTCTTTTCTGTTGAAAAATTCTAAAGAAAAGTGCTAACATTGGAACTAAAGAAAAATTCTAGTTTGCCTTTTGATTATCAAGTTCAAACTTCAAACATCCTCACTAAGTGAAAATATAATTTCTCCTTTTCATGGGGGCTTTTAGACATCTTATGTAGCATCAATCTTTGAATTTCTTAGATTTTCCAAAGGACCATGTTTTGGTTCTTCAACTTCTACAAATTTCTTATGATAATTATTCATACACATGCATTAAGACTAAAGTGTCATTTCTGAAGTTAAATAGGAACTTGGTAGTTTGATATGAGCTGATATTTGTCATTCAAAACTTTTATTTGGAAGAAAACCTGTAGTTTGGCTTTTGATTATCAAGTTCAAACATCAAACATCCTCACTAAGCGAAAATATAATTTCTTCTTTTCATGGTGCTTTTAGACATCTTATGTAGCATCATCTTGGAATTTCTTAGATTTTCCAATGGACCATGTTTTTGTTCTTCAACTTCTACAGATTTCTTATGATAATTATTCATACACATGCATTAAGACTACAAGTGTCATTTCTGAAGTTAAATACCAACTTGGTTGTTTGATATGAGCTGATATTTGTCATTCTACGATACTATCTACATCTCTAATTTCATGGTCTTCATATATGTTTTTTTTGTGTAATTTTCATGTAAAGTATTGTTTGGTAGTAGGCACTAGATGGCGGGGAACAATGTTTCATTAAATACAATATGACTTCCATACTATTTAAATTATTGCATCTATATTACTTTTTTGAAATTTGTGTGTTTTTGCGAAAATATAAAATCACACTTTACATGGTTCAACCTTTTAATTACAATTTATGATTTAATTGTTGTTACATAATTGGTACAAGCTAGAATGGAAAATAAAATTTTGGCAAAAGGGGACTATGTTGATCTCCTTATTAATGATCAAGTCGTTGGGCTAGGAAGGGTCGAATCTACAGAGTCTGGAACTTATTATGCCGAAGAAAGGGTTAATGCATGTTATGTTGCAATTTTGATAATTGATGTCACTCAACCACATTTGATTGAGGATGTTGATGAAGGGGACATATGTCCATGGATGATCATGGATTTGAGGCACAACATAGGTAAATCAAAATATTGAAGCATGTGTTCAAATATTATTGATAGTATAATACCTTTTTTTGAGTAAATACTAACCTTATTTACATTCGTTTATGGGTGCAAATGTTTCTTCTACATTTTATATTGGAGACAGGGTAGATCTTCCACAACATGGAGTGAAGGTGCGTGAGGGCTCCATATTCAATACATAGCTTGGAAAGATTGTAAATAAAGGATGCATAATGGTTAAAATTGAGAAGGTGTTAAAACATGGAAAGATGGTAAATAAAGGATGCATAATGGTTAAAATTGAGAAGGTGTTAAAACATGATGTTGCTCTACCACATCCAACAGGATTTGAGCATACACCAGGGGGTGCATTGGAATCTTATGAAATTTGGCCAGAATCAGATTTGCAACCTCACTGTCATGATCATGCCATAAATATTCCCCAAGATAGGGTTAGATTCATTGTACATCAAACATCCTCACTAAGTGAAAATATAATTTCTCCTTTTCATGGGTCTTTTAGACATCTTATGTAGCATCAATCTTGGAATTTCTTAGATTTTCCAAGGGGCCATGTTTTGGTTCTTGAACTTCTACAAATTTCTTATGATCATTATTCATACACATGCATTAAGACTACAAGTGTCATTTCTAAAGTTAAATAGGAACTTGGTGGTTTGATACAAGTTGATATTTTCCATTCTATGATACTATCTATATCTCTAATTGCATGGTCTTCATATATGTTTTTTTTGTGTATTTTGCATGTAAAGTACTTTTTGGTAGTAGGCACTGGATGGCGGGTAACAATGTTTCAGTACATATAATATGACTACCATACTATTTAAATTATTTCATCTATATTACTTTTTTGAAAGTTGTGTTTTTGTGAAAATATAAAATCACATTTTACATGGTTCAACCTTTTAATTACAATTATGATTTAATTGTTGTTACAGAATTGGTACAAGCTAGAATGGAAAATATAATTTTGGCAAAAGGGGTCTATTTTGATCTCCTAATTAATGATCAAGTCGTTGGGCTAGGAAGGGTTGAATCTACACATTTTGAACTTATTATGCCGAAGAAAGGGTTAATGCATGTTATGATGCAATTTTGATAATTGATGTCACTCAACCAAATTTGATTGACGATATTGATGAAGGGTACATACATCCATGGAAGGTCATGGATTTGAGGCACAACATAGGTAAATCAAAATATTGAAGCATGTGTTCAAATATTATTGATAGTATAATACTTTTTTTTTTAGTAAATACTAACCTTATTTACATTCATTTATAGGTGCAAATGTTTCTTCTACATTTTCTATTGGAGACAAGGTAGATTTTCTACAACATGGAGTGAAGGTGGGGGAGGGCTCCATATTCAATACCGAGCTTGGACAAAAATTGCATGGAAATATGGTAAAGAAATTACGTATAGTGGTTAAAATTGAGAAGATGTTAAAACATGATGCTGCTTTACCACATCTAACAGGATTTGAGCATACACTAGGGGGTGTATTGGAATCTTATGAGATTTGGTCAGAATCAGATTTGCAACCTCACGATCATGATCATGCCATAAATATTCCCCAAGATAGGGTTAGATTCATGTGTACAAAGGTTTCTCTTACACATGAATGCATGGGAACAAGCATGTGCATTGCCAAAGGAGTGCTAGTTAATGTACACGAGGATGACATTGTTGAAGGTGAAGCACTAGGTGAAATGGAATTTGGTATTTTTTTGGAAGAGATAGATGGAAATTGTGAAATATGCTGAATTGGGGATAAGTTTATACGTTGTTTCGTTAGATGGTCAATAAATAAGTTGGTGGACAACAAAGGTGTGATATTAAGGGTTAAGGAAAAGTTCAAGGAGCCACCCAAGGAAATGGTGATATGGGATGTTATAGAGGACACAAATCCCTTAAACAAATGGGATGGGTCTCTTTGTAATGAAAAAGATAGAAACTCAATTGATATGCATGTAACAAGGCCATATAAAAGGATTAAACAAGTTATGGCAACAACAAAAATTGCAAAATGTCGAACAAAAATAGATGAAGAGAAAGAAATTCGACTTTTGGCAGCAGATGTATGTTGTAGAAAAGATTATCTTCAACATCTGGATAGGAAGGCCATTGCAGGTGCTAGAAGAGGTATGTGACAAATAAATAAAAATGGTATTAGCGATTTTTTGAATTCACTAATGTCAAACACAGTCATGTAAGGAACCATGGCCATGACCTACCACCTATTGCTAGAAATGTAAAGGACATGAGATTTAATGGGAATATTATTCGTAAGAAAGCATGGTATAAGATACATAAGATTCCTCAAAAAACATTCTATAACTACCAACATTATTTTCGACATGGAAATATCAAGGCTATTCATGGTAACACCAACACATGCAAAGCATGAGCACACACCGTGACAGCCATAGAAATATTGCACAAAATTGTAATGGATAATTCAGATTTTTCACCAAACCAAACACGTCAAGTTGAAGAAGATGGAACATCCGCTCCTTTAATACTGCTTCCTTCGACTTACACACAAAATACTTTGTTAAAAGAGATCAATGTGGCTCTTCAAAATCTCAATTACCCATCAATATCACAACTCAATAATGAGCAAGATCTAGAATACTAGTTTTCGAGATGTGGCATTTTCAAAGAACATGAACTTCAGTAAATGCAGTGAATGTATTGTGTTGAAAGTACAGTGAAGTCAACGACTACAAAAGAGTTGGAAGAAAAGGCACAAGGTAGGTTGAATGAACATAACAATATTTTTATGTGTGGAAGATATTGCTACTATGCCCATAGAATTATGTCAGAGCGGTTTCCAAAGGAGTATTTGAGCATTATCCATGATAAAATGGATAAAAGAAAGACTTCAATACCAAGGCTACGTGTCAAATCAAAATCTATTGTAGGAACAAATTTAGGTTTTTCATTGACAGGTATGCTAACACATGGGCATAAGACATGAGGTTTTCGTCATTTCTCCCTACCATTTGTACATATGGGATCACAATTTACTATCACATCCCTTGAAAAGTGCTTAAGGGACCTTGAAGACCCACAATGTAATGTTCCCAAATTTTCCGACAATAATTTGGAACATTAATTTTTGCTGATTTCACCTAGGAGGAGAATAAATGGGTAAGGAGACCCATGCATAATAAAAATATCAATAAAATCCCTCTAAGTATGAAAGGGGATCATCATTGGAGCTGGTTTTCACACCCTCATGTGTGAACAAGGTTATTTGCAAGTAGGCAAGGTCAAGTTTGACCAAGTCAACAACGCTGGGCCAAGAGGTGGAGCACACTTAGAAAAGCAACGCAGTATGATTGAGGAAAGGGTTATTTGGTGGAGGAAACCCTAAAAGGAGTGGGAGAGGGGCTTTCATTTGTTTAAAAGGAGGACAAGGCAACCATTGTTTCTCATGCTTGTATTATTCATCTCATTGTCTAGTCAGACAATTGGAGCATTCTTTGCTGCTTAGCAAGAATTGCCTGAGGAATTCCTATTTAGGATTCCTTCTCCTTCTTGAGAGGTCTCTTGAGGGATTGTTCTTCATTTTCCTCACATCCAGGCTTGAGGCCAAGCATCCTCCATGAAGACAACGTTATTTCTGCAGCAGAATAATACTGTGTTGCTGGGTGTTGTAGTGAGGGTTCACTACACCATCTCCTTCAGCTATTTTTCAGAGGAGGAGTCCCTCTTTCCTTTGGGATATCAGTTTGGAGGCATCTCAGAGCTTATTGCAGATTTTGGCATCAAGGCCAACTCATTCCATGGCCCTACAACGCAGTTCCATCCAGTGACTGCGTTATTTTGAGAGGAGCATTTGCAGTGGGGCTCTTGCAAAGTATTGGAGGGAGAGATATTTGGTGAAGGGATCAGCCTTTCACTTGAAAGATCCATTGGAGGAGGTACATTCAGTTTGAGCATCAGATTTAGCCATCTCCATCGAGTTCTAATTCTGAGTTGCTGCAGCTACCCAACAACTTTGACATTTCTGTAGAATTGCCATTTTGTATGTTTTGCAGCCAATCCTTTTAGGGATTGTGCATTATTGTTCCCAGGGGTTGAGATATTGCTCCCCCTATTGTATTTGAGCCATACATTGACATATTTGTGTATTGACACTTTTTATGCAACAGTTTCCCTTCATAGACTGTGCAGTCATAGCTTGAGCATACATATGTAGCAGTGGTTTTGTCATGGTTTATGTACTTGTTCTTTGAGGCTGAGCATTGCTCATATTGAGTATCATTTTCCTCAAGATGTTGTATGTATTTGTTGTTGCTATTATTTAATGAGAGGGCTATGATTTTCTTACATTTATAATTTATATGAGTTGAGTGTGGCTGCTGCTTCATTGTTGTGCTTGCATATAGTTGGAGCTCCAACTTTAGAATATCTTGAGATATTCTCATTGTTGTAGCAATTTCCTGAAAAAGGAATATTACAGTGGTATCAAAGCATGATCTCTGGCCCAACCAGTGGATCTCAGCCATCATGCTATCAGAGAGAGAGAAGATGAAGACTCCATTTTATGGAGAGAAAGAGGGAGATAAGCTTGCAAAGCTTCTCCCAAGATCTATCCTGAGCATTCATGAAGAATTTGAGGAGATAATGAGGGAGATTTGTACAGGATCTCCAAGAGGGTTTGAAACTGAGCCAAACTCTAGTTTTTCTTATAGAGAGTGTGAGCATGCAGCTACACCCTATAATATACAACGCAGTCACATGGCCAGTCTTGCCATGAGAAAAGAAGAAGAAGAAGAAGAAACGCTGAAGAAAGGAACTCTTAGAGGTTTCTTACATGAGTATGAATCTCAAACCCAGAGGTTTAGAGATCATATTACTTTTCCGGAGTTCTGCAAGATCATGGTGAGGAGGAGCAAGCAACATGATGAGGATAGATTTCTTCTATCTATCTTTGATGGTTCCCCTACTTGTTCAGCCAGGGCTTGGATAGAAGAGCTAGACACCTTTTTGCAGCAGCATCAGATTCCCGAAGATGAAGCCATTAGAGTAGCAGCGTTGCACTTGGGAGGTAAGGTCTATGCATGGTGGTTATTTGAGTCATTTACTTTGAAAAAAGTAAATATCTCTTCCTATGCAATGTTCATTAGAACTTTGATAATAAGATTTGGTAGAATAAATTCTGAAACACATGTGAAGGAAACAACCACATTCAAACAAACAAAACCCTTGCATGTAATGAAGAAAACCATAGACTCAGAATCACTGCAGAAAGCTAAGAAGGAGGCTGATATCTTGCATGATGCATATTTAGAGGCAAGATCTTCATTTTTGGCACAAGGAGGCAAAGGGATCTCTTTTTCAAAAGAAGATCCAATCATTGGAGGGTTGCCCAATCATGTTGAGAGAGCTGAGGGCAACAACGCTGTCAATTCTAGAGTTGATCTAGTACCTCATGTAGAGGAAGGAGGAGCTCTTGCTCCAACTAGAGTGATTCTTGCATCTTTGCAAGGAGGTCCCCAGGATCTCATTCATGGAGGTCCAAGCACAATCAATGAGCAGCATGATTATGCAGCACTGCAGCTGGAAGGAGGAAGGGAGGAAGAGCAGCATTAGGTGATGAGAGGCACACACCCTTCTCTATTTCAAAGAGCTAGTGCAAAGAGGAGGAAGACTGTATTGCGCTGTGAGAGCAAGGGCAAGGTTGCTCAACCATATATACAGTCCACTCTTGACATTGATGTCTCACTGCATAGAGGCATTCCACCAGGGAGGCCACCAGATCTGTCATTGATGAGAGACATTTTGTCTTTGGGGTCACCACTCTTGGGTTTTGGAGAGGTGAAGAGTTTGGAGGAGAACTTTGGCATGGGGGATGTCAAGGTAGTAGACAGCAGCATGAGGAGAGCTACACATGCCAGATCACCAGTGCTGTCTCTGAGGAGGTTTGATCCTTACTGGAGATCTCTGCTCTTAGTTGAGTACTCCAAGGATCTTGGTGCATGCATGACCCTTGATGACCCGGGGAGAGATGATAGATACATTGTGGATGATATGGTCATCTATTCACATGACAGAGTCTTCTTTACTAGAGATTCTAGCCTCAGGGAGAAGCTATTGCATGCAGCACAAGAGGACTTCTTTTCCATGCATTTTGATGCATATCTTGCCTTGGCAGAGGAGTCCATTTGGGAGGGCATTCAGTAAGACATATTTCAGCATATGGAGAGATACAGAGCCCAGATGATGATGGTGAGGATGTCACAGCGACCTTCCTACTCATTGGGAGTAAGGGAGCATTTTCATTTGAGCCATTTCAGCTCAAATCTTCTAGTGCATGATGAAGAATGTACAAATTCATCTTATGTTTTGTATTTCTTGTCTTTTTATGAGCAGCATATTGTACCAAGGAGGATTATTCCTTCTTGCATATTGTGTCATGATGTACTTGAAGCCATTTGTAGCATTGAGATTGGCTATCTCATTGGTGGTTTGTGGGGAAAGCCACCTGATTTTTGGTGTGCACCATTGACACCTTTTTGTACTTCCATGTTTATATCTTGTAACATGATTGTGGCAGCAAACAAGTGGCTGGAAGAGCACTTGTTTTTGTTTGATTTGATGCAGGCAGGGAATGCACTGTGCTGGTTCCATGAGAGGGACCTTGATCCACTTTCCGGTTGTCATTTGACAACTTGTTCTTATTGTACCATGCTTCCATGTAATGCTAATATGTTTATATTTATGGGGAGCTTTATTTGGAGAGTGGGCTTGAGATCGAGGATGCCCATTTGGAGCATGATTCTCCTTACTATACATGTTGTACATTTCAGGAGGAACCATGGGCCAACCATGAATGCCACATTATAGTTCTGTATTTCTTGTGGGAGGAACCACTTGAAGAACTTGAGGAGGCATTCCATAGATCATGAGGAGATGGCTGAGTTAACACGGTCAACTCTTTTCCCTTTGAGGATGAGGGAAGACTCATCTATGAGCCACTCCATTGATATGAGCAAAACATATGGTGAGAGTATTGTTGATTTGCATGATGATTTGTCTATATATATGCATCTCTTAACCATATATGTGCAGGGACTTGCTCGAAGAAGGATTATTCTTCCTTCTAGATTTGATGGTCTACATAAGGCCATTAGGGATGATCACTCCCTAAGAGGATGTGGGGAGGATATTTCTCATGGAGAATGTACTCACAATGCACATTACATCCTTCACTTTCTCCAGATTTGTGAGAAAATCGGGGCAGCAAGCAAATGGTGTGGAGGCCACCCATCATTTTATTTTCTATGGTAGTGGAGAGTCAAATTGCGTTGGCTACATTTGAGGGACCATTGTCCTTCTCATTTACTGCACATCTTAGTCAACATGATTCTCCTTATGGTTCCCTTGATTGATATTGCTAGATCTTTTCTTGGGAGCATGATTGGAGGAGAGACACATTGGGTGAATGTGTCCTTGAGGGAGAAATTCCTCACACCTTTTTCACTACATGTTCTAAGGGGAACATGGGACATGATATGGTAACCTTAAAAAAACATTTGTCACTTTATGAGGTGAGCCATATGTTGGAGGAGATGCCATATGTTGATGATTTCCAACTCATCATATATGGAGATACTTGGGCCAACATGATTTGCAGCGTTGGAGGAGAGATCCTTGGGGATCTTGTCTTCATCTTGCCACTTGAGGGCAAGTATTTTGCAGCCTAGGATCAACACTTTCTCTACACTTATCATGAGTGGAGAGAAGGACAACGTGGGGTAGGCTACATTGTCTACCATGAGCATATTTTCATCCCACCTACTTTGCCGAAGCCAAAGGTGGAAGACAGTTTCCAGGAGTTGCCTAGTTGGGAGGTAACTCATTTTGTATGGATGATTGCTTGGGGGATGGAGGATCCACATGAGGAATATGTTCCTCAAACACTTCATAAACTCCATGCCTTGAGAGGAGGCTTTCCAGTTCTGTCCTTGTAGTTGCTTGAGGACAAGCAACATTTGGGAGGGGAGGACTGTAATGTTCCCAAATTTTCCGACAATAATTTGGAACATTAATTTTTGCTGATTTCACCTAGGAGGAGAATAAATGGGTAAGGAGACCCATGCATAATAAAAATCTCAATAAAAGGGGATAATCATTGGAGCTGGTTTTCACACCCTCATCTGTGAACAGGGTTATTTGCAAGTAGGCAAGGTCAAGTTTGACCAAGTCAATAGCGCTGGGCCAAGAGGTGGAGCACACTTAGAAAAGCAGCGCAGTATGAATGAGGAAAGGGTTATTTGGTGGAGGAAACCCTAAAAGGAGTGGGACCCATGGAGAGGGGCTTTCATTTGTTTAAAAGGAGGACAAGGCAACCATTGTTTCTCATGCTTGCATTATTCATCTCATTGTCTAGTTAGACAATTGGAGCATTCTTTGTTGCTTAGCAAGAATTGTCGGAGGAATTCCTGTTTAGGATTCCTTCTCCTTCTTGAGAGGTCTCTTGAGGGATTTTTCTTCATTTTCCTCACATCCAAGCTTGAGGCCAAGCATCCTCCATCAAGACAGCGTTATTTCTGCAGCAGAATAATACTGTGTTGCTGGGCGTTGCAGTGAGGGTTCACTACACCATCTCCTTTAGCTATTTTTCAGAGGAGGAGTCCCTCTTTCCTTTGGGATATCATTTTGGAGGCATCCCAGAGCTTATTGTATATTTTGGCATCAAGGCCAACTCATTCCATAGCCCTACAACGCAGTTCCATCTAGTGATTGCGTTATTTTGAGAGGAGCATTTGCAAAGGGGCTCTTGTAGAGTATTGGAGGGAGAGATATTTGGTGAAGGGATCAGCCTTTCACTTGAAAGATCCATTGGAGGAGGTACATTCAGTTTGAGCATTAGATTTAGCCATCTCCATCCATTTCTATTTCTGAGTTGCTGCAGCTACCCAGCAACTCCGGCATTTCTGTAGAATTGCCATTTTGTATGTTTTGCAGCCAATCCTTTTAGGGATTGTGCATTATTGTTCCCAGGGGTTGAGATATTGCTCCCCCTATTGTATTTGAGCCATACATTGACATATTTGTGTATTGACACTTTTTATGCAGTAGTTTCCCTTCATAGACTGCGAAGTCATAGCTTGAGCATACATATGTAGCAGTGGTTTTGTCATGGTTTATGTACTTGTTCTTTGAGGCTGAGCATTGCTCATCTTGAGTATCATTTTCCTCAAGATGTTGTATGTATTTGTTGCTGCTATTATTTAATGAGAGGGCTATGATTTTCTCTTACATTTATATGAGTTAAGTGTGGCTACTGCTTCATTGTTGTGCTTGCATATAGCTGGAGCTCCAACTTTAGAATATCTTGAGATATTCTCATTGTTGTAGCAATTTCCTAAAAAAGGAATATTACACACAAATTTATATGTATGGTGATATACTTTATGAGAGTGGAAGTTCATGAAACCCACTTACAAATGCATTACTTGACACCTCTATTTACTCAAAATGTCAAGTGTACAAGGATGATTTTATATCTTATGGAAGATCAAAGAGTCAATATGTTAATTTTAAACCTCTTCCTCCACATTTGTTGTTACAGTTGGACAATGCAGCAAGTGATAATAAGAATCACTATCTTTTCATGTTTTTGTCGCTTCTAACTACACTTGGTGTCTTCATCACTATTGATGTTGGATTCTTGCCTGTGGGGCACACCCATGAAGACATAGATGGAACCTATGGAAGAATGTCTTCCAACCTAAAAAGTAAAGATATATATATATTCTTTACCTGAAATGATGGACACATATCGAATAATTGAAGAAAATAGAGTGTTTCTACCTACACTTATTGACGATGTCTATGACTTCAAGAGTTTCCTTAATGGATACATCAAGGAGGGAAAAAATGCACTAGTTGGACATCTTAATGTTCAATACTTTTAGTTTCTTGTACTCAATGATATTCCAGTACTAAGGTACAAAGAGTCCATTAGAGATATTGAGTGGTCAGAATCAGTTTAGTTATGGAATATAGATGATGAAAGTCGACCTATAATTCCCATAGGGAACTCATCTTTCTTAGCTTCCAAAAAGAATATACCTATTTAAAAGAACTAAAGGAAGGGATAACATCATACATAAAAATGTGGAAAGACACTATCGGGAATGAGGATTCGCCAATTGTTACAGAGGAATGGAAAAATAAAGTAGTGTATTGGGAAAGATTTCTTTATACATTAGATGGAATCTATAATGATCATAAAATAATAGATGGAAGTGATTCATCTTTTGAGGATTTCTGGCCCAAGACAATGCACATTGTTGATGTTGATCGCAATGCACTACATGTAATCTCAAGTATTATGGATGGAGATTTTGATAATGCAATAGATGAACCTGTATATGTTGGACCCAAATGCAACAAGCCAAAGCCAACATTCAATCCAATGATTGATGTTGAGAAAGGAAAGATGTTGCTAGTTAGATCAGGAAATGAGGATGCAGGAGAGATGATTTGGATGGAAAAATCCATCTTAGATATCTTTAGGGATAATGAAAGTGAGAATCTTCATGTAAAGGTTGATTGGTGGAAGCCTATTTCAGGGAAGTACAATGGAAAATGTTTAGAGCAATATTGGATACCAAATCCCGATGACACAAAAATTGGCTCTATTCCAATTAATACCATAGTGTGGGCATGGATGCTAAAGAAAGAACATTGCAAGAAGACCAAGATAAATAAATATGGTGTAGAAGCTGTTCTTGACCTACTTGAGCGAATATCTTAAGATTAGGTTTATATGGTTCATGAATGTAATTTTTTTTGAAGGATCTATTTATATACATTTTGACACACTTGTTAACATTTGTTGTATATCAAATATTCTCTTCATATTATTTTTGGAGAAGTTTTATATTATTTAGTATTTCAATGTAATCATGTTTTTATATTATTTAGTATTTCAATGTAATCATGTGGTGATACAAATAACATGACAATGCCATAAAATATTTAAGTTTTCAAAGCTTTGTTTGACCAACAAGGCTTCTCACCATATCAAATATGCATAATCAATTTCAATAATGCACTTGAAAACAACATCTTAAAACAATAGTGGAGTAGCTAATTAGTATTCTATTTAATTTAAACCATTTAAACACTTAATGAAAAAATGCTAGACACTTGTAATAAATTTTTAAAGTGAGTTTTCCTTATTATAATTGATATAAACCAAATTTGTTGTTTTGTTGCACTCTAAACACAACTAGACTTACAAAATATTTCCTCTTATAGATTTTGAAGTGGTGCCAACATTGTACTAGTATAATAAATTTGTACTCTACATAGGAAAAGTAGTTGGTGTCAATTTAAAATGGTCAATAATAGCAAGAAACACAATATTAATATATTGTTAAATAACTTTATACTAGGTAAGATTTTGTTTTTTAGAGAATCTATTATTCACGATTCAAATTTAATACATAAAATATAAATATTCATGATAATAGAAATAATGTAAGGAATCTAAGTTTTAGATGAATGTCAATATGTTCTTTCAATATTTTATCCTTAAACACTCCAAGAATAAAAGCTAAACATTTGTAATAAATAGTTTAGTCAATTTTCTCTCTTTCCTCTTGTATTTGAAAATAATCAAATTGTATTACTTTGTTACTATTCTAATTCATGATTGATTTTGAATAATTAAAATGATTAGTAATTGAGCCTAGCGGCCATGCTCATTCCACGGCCTAGTATGAGGGGATGTGTAAGTTTGTGTGTTTCGTGCCCTATTAAATTAAAAATAAAAAACAAAAATATGTTCTAAATAGAAAAATAATATTGGCTATAATTAAAGAAAAATGAATATGTTGTAAAGTAATTAGAAGTAAAAAAAATGTGTGAATATATGTTTAAATCTTTTATTTTTTAAAATATTTGAGTGAGAGATTCAAATAAACTATTTGAAGATATATGTTAACTAATTTATGTGGATATCAACTTCATATATAACTATATATAGAAAAAAAATTAAGTTTTTATGGTTAAATGTTTTGTTTGGTCTTATATATACTCTATTTAGTATTCAAAAATACAAGTTAAACAATGAAAAATAACACATTGTATTTAGCACTCTAAAAATGTTTGCACGAGAAGAAATTTGATCCCTCTAGGCTCACTTTAAATTTGTATTTAAGATGGATCTATGTTGGTATATATTGGACACCTTACTATGATAACTTGTCATTAAATAACTTTATACGAAACATATATCTTGCATATTTTCTCCTGTCAACTCTAAAATGGTTCAAACTTCCTACAATAGTATGTAATGATGATGGTGATAATGATGATTATCATCCACTAAGACCAAATATGGTATATTAGAAGCCATAAAGATATTACTCAAAATTCTTTAGAATTTTATTGCTATGCTCAAAAAACATTAAAAGAAGTGTTTCAAGATCATCATAATTTTGTTTAGTTAAAATATCAAGAAGGTTAGTAGTGCCACAAATATTTTGAAATTAAAATCCAATATGAGTATAAATTGGATGATCTAAGAGCGTTTTTCATATTCAACCATATTACTAGTGTTGCAAAGGTGATAGACTTTTAAATGTGCCAACCTTGTCCTAGTAATGATGGTAACTTAACACGGGTGTTAACTTCTACTACGGCTTCTCTTGACCTAGGCCGCCGCTCGGCCTCTGCATCTACGATCTAGCATTCGTCTGTCCATCACGACTGGTGCGTTAATGGTGGAAGCTTCGGGAGGGGGGCTTTCCCCCTCCTATCGAAATGTAACAAGCGGAGAAAAATCGAGCCTGTGTTGGGAGCAAATTGGCAAGCGAAGACGAAAGTTCAATTTTTGTCATGAGCAGTGAAGAAACCCATATTCATTATTCCAGCAAACAAATTGGATGAATACAGGAGCTATATGAAGGATCACACTCTGATATGTAAGTTTATTGGTATTTTTCCTATAGAAAAAGATTTATTGAAATGGATACAAATAAAATGGCAGCCCAGAGGTCATATTGATCTAAAATTTGGGGCTAGAGGATTCTTTACAGTAATTTTTACTAACTTATAAGGAAATAGTTTTTGAAGGGGGACCATATTTCTATAATAATGTGGGGCTTTTCCTCAAACAATGGGAAGAATGCTACAACCCAGACCATGAACAATTTCTTGCAGCGCCTGTGTGGGTACGGTTGTTTGATCTCCCTATGGATTTTTGGGACCCTGATATTTTGGAAGGCATAGGAAACTCTTTAGGCAGTTTTTTTAAAATAGCAGAAACCACTCGCCGAGGTTGGTATACTTCTTTTGTTAGAATCCGTGTATATATGAATATCTCTGAGCCATTGCCTGAAACCATAGAATTAGAATATGATGGTAAAATCTGGCAGCAGCTTCTTGATTATGAACATATTCCTTTTCGCTACCGAAGATGCCAAGAGTATGGCTATCTCTATAAATCTTGCCCTCTTAACGTTGTGGAGAAAAACTCAAGCCGACAACCCAGCAATCCCGATCAGGGCTGAGACAGAGAGGATGGATTTATCACAGTCACAACCAAAAGACGAAACAATAAGGCGTCTACAAGTATGATGAACCAGCCAACCCATAAAACTCCAGCGAACCGTTATGAAATTCTGCAAGAGGAAGGGGAAATGTCGCATGCAGAGGAAGATAGCACTGGGCTGGGGCAAGGGTTAGTTAATTCAAAAACTCAGACATCAAAACGAAAAGCATCGCAAGATCACATTGAAACATAAGATAGTAGCCTGTTGGAGCAGACACCAATGGACATAGAACAGAATAAAGAAGATTTGAATGCAGAAGAACAAGTTTTGAAACGTCTATTAAACGAATGGAAGAATCTAGATGATAGGTTTATTCCTACAGAACAGAAGAAACTATATAAAGAAACATTCGAGAATTACTTGACATCCCGAGCGAAAAAGGAAGAAACTAATTCGGAAAAAATTGCAGCTAAGGGGCCTAATACCCAGACAAAAGGAACCAAGAAAAGAGGCAGAAGGACATTGCTGGAATCTATACAGTTGGGTGGTGAGATGCTGATTAATACAGGTAAGATAATACCATTAACAACAATATTCCAAAAAATCCCCAAAAGTTAATCAATGAAAGTAATCTACTGGAATATAAGAGGCCTTAACAACAAAGGCAAACAAAGATATCTTAAAGAAGGACTGAAAACAGAGAAACCTCAGGTAATGATGATCCAAGAAACTAAAGTATCGGGACTAAAACCGGCCACTATTATTCATTCATTTAAACCCCATTTTGAGGTAATGGCTATTGATTTAAGAGGAACAACAGGAGGAGTAGCTATATTTTGGAATCCTGCAGAAATAGTAGTGGAAGGATGGATAGGACTCACGAGAATATTATCAGGTACTTTTAGACAAATTGGATCAAAATAAAAGATACTCATATCAACAGTTTATGGGCCTCCAATTCCAGGAGAAAGAGAGGTGTTCTTACAAAGCATAAGAAATTTAAATAATTTGCACCAGGAAAAATATTGGCTCCTAGGTGGGGATTTCAATATGTTATTAAATCTGACAGAAAAAAAGGAGGAATAAGGAGAGAAGATCCAGAGATGGAACTTTTCAGGTACTTGTTGACAAATCTTCACTTGGTAGACATCCCCACGGTGAATGGCATGTATACTTGGAATAATAGACGTGGAGAAAGACATCAAATTGCAGCAAGGTTGGATCATTTTATAGCTTCAGAAGCATTAGTAAGTATGGATGTATACTATGAAGCAACGATTCTACCAACACTCGGATCTGATCATTGGCAAATTCGTATAGATCTTGATATAAAAGAAGGGCCGAAGAATAGATCTTTTAGATTTGAATTATTCTGGTTGAGAGATCCAAGGTTCCTGGATAAAGCTAAACATTGATGGGAAACTAATCGAATTATAGGATGGAATAAAATGCATTCTTTCCAGCTTAGATTAAAACATCTAAAAACAGAAATAAAAAGATGGAACAGAACATAATTTGGCAACATCCACTAGGATCAGGTGAGATTGAAAGAAAAAATGAAAGATATACAACAAAATATGATTCTTAATGGAAGAACATAGGCCCTAGAAGAAGGAAATACTTTCAGTCTCTTGGAAGAACGTAGACAGCAAAAGGAGATACTGTGGAAGCAAAAATCCAGAGTTCAATGACTAAAAGAAGGGGAGAGAAACACTAATTTCTTTCATAAAACAATGATACAACGGAGACAACATAATAGGATTTTTTCATTGAAAGATGAAAATGGTAACTGCTTGCTTCAACATGAGGATATGGAAAAAATACTTGTAGAACATTTCAAAAATTTGCTCACGGAGTCCGATTAGAATAGACAGACAGCTATTGAAAGAATAACGAGAAACATTCCATCCACAGTAACAAGAGAACAGAACTTAGCATTAATGAGAGAGATCAATATGGAAGAAGTAGAGGAAGTAATCATGAATATGCCTCGGAATAAGGCACAGGGACCAGATGGTTTTTCAGCTGAATTTTTTAAGGCATCTTGGAATTTCATGGGTCAAGATATATGGGAGCTAGTTGAGGAATCAAGGAGGAATCGAAATGTTTATCCAACTCTAAATGCCACATTCATTACTCTTATCCCTAAATAGGAAAATTCGGACACCCCTGTTGGGTTTAGACCCATTGCTCTATGTAATGTCATCTACAAAATTTTATCTACTATAATGGTGAATAGGCTTAAGCCTCTTTTGCTAGCTTGATTTCTCCGGAAAAAACAAGATTTGTAAAGGGAAGACAAATATTGGATGGAATTGTTACGGCCCAGGAGGCAATCCACTCGTTAAAAACGCTCAAAATGAAAGGTATGCTCATAAAACTTGATCTCTCTAAAGCGTATGATCGTATCAGTTGGCCCTATTTGATAGCAGTCCTGAAAGCGTTTGGGTTTGATAATAGATGGTTACAATGGTTGAAATCATTCATATCATCTCCTAATTTTTCAATATTGCTAAATGGAATTCCATCTCAGCCTTTTAATATATCTATAGTCTCCGGCAGGGAGATCCGCTTTCACCATTATTATTTATTTTAGCAGCAGAAGGACTGGGAAGATTAATCAAAGCTCACTTGACGGAAGGGCAGCTACAGGGATTAAAATTATGGGGTCCAGATCTCTCTTTGACCCATCAACAGTTTGTTGATGATATTCTCTTATTTTGTCAGGCATCGGTGAGGGAAGCAAGAACAATCTTAAAAATTCTAAAAATATTTATGGAGGCTTCAGGTACGCTAGTTAATACTTATAAATCAAATGTATATTTCTTTAATATTAATAAGCCTACACAATATTTTCTAGCTAGAACGCTAGGATTCAAGATAGGACCGTTCCCTATGAAGTATTTGGGGGTTCCTTTGAATACTTCTCCTTTAAGAATTGCGGATTGGAAAGATCTTATTTCTAGACTTGGGCAAAAACTGCAAAATTGGTCATTTCAAGTACTAAATGCTCTAGGTCGATTAATAATGCTCAAATTTGTTCTCCAATCACTTCCCATTTATTAATTATCAGGTAGAGCGGCTCCGAAAATCATTTGCAACCAAATGGTAAATATTTTCAAAAAATTCCTTTGGCAAGGAGTGCAAGATTATAGAAAATGGGCACTTCTGTCATGGGATAAACTCATAAAAGAAAAATCAGCAGGAGGATTGGGCCTTCGTGATCCATATGGTTTAAATCAAGTCATGGGGACGAAATTGTGGTGGAGATGGATCCAAGGAGGTCAAGACCTCTGGAAATTTATATGGGAATGGAAATATGGTATGCCGCAATCAGTAACAGGTAAATTAAAAATTGATATTGTACCAAGAGGTTCTACAATATGGAATCTTGTAGCACATAATAGACATCTTATCCGTCAACATAGTTTTTGGGAGGTAAGGGAAGGAAGATCAACCCTTTTTTGGGAAGATTCGTGGCAACAAAGAGAAAAACTTTTCAGCTGTCTTGACTTAGGAGAACTCTTCCTATTCACAAACACTCCAAATAGTAGATTAATTAATAATTACTGGTGTCAACAACAAAATAGCTAGTGGAGAAGATGGAAAGAGAAAATTTATTGGCCAGATGTGCTAGAAAAGAGGCAATGGAACAATCTTGAAAAAGAATTGAGCACAAGGAGAATAGTAACTGCAACAGGAAAGGATATACTCAGATGGGGGTATCAAAGTAAAGGCATGTTTACTATACAAGAGGGATATAATATTCATGCTAATAATACTAATAACAATGGAAGATCTATATGGAAAAAAATCTGGGAAATCAATCATTGGCCAAAAGTAGAGTATTTCCTCTCGCTGCTAAGTCATAGGAAAATTTTAACTTGGGACCGGTTGCAAAAGCGTGAAATGCATGGACCTTCCATTTGTTACATGTGTAGGAAAACAAATGAATCAATAGAGCACCTTCTAAATAGCTGTGAAATAGCGGAGATAATGTGGAATAGTATTGCAAAGACATTTATGCAAACAGATAGAGATACCACAAACATAAATACAACGATCATCAAATGGAGGAAGGGAGGTTTCAAAAGTGAAGTCTTGAACATAGCATGGAGGCTATCTCTTGGGTTTATATTATGGGGGATTTGGAAAGAAAGGAATCACAGGATATTCAGAGGAGAATTCAATAACAATAATCAAATCTGGCAAAAGATGGTTGAGAATATCCGAGAAACAATTCTGGTAGAGAAATGAACAGAAGATGATTGGCAGATTGATGGTATAGAAACTCAAATTTTGGCCACTCTAAACTTAAAACCCCAAATGATGTCGATCAACCTTTGGAATTTTAGGCCCCCTAGGAGAAATCTATAGGATAGATGGCAGTTACCCCAGAATGGATTCATTAAACTCAATTAAGATGGAGCATCAAAAGGGAATCCAGGTCAGGCAGGAGCTGGAGGGATTTTTAGAAACTCTAGAGGGGGAGCCAGTAGAGGTTACGCCGTGAACATAGGTCATGCAACCAATAATGAAGCCGAATTGATAGTAGTTAAGCATGGTTTAATGATAGAAAAAAGAGAAAATTATCAACGTCTTATTGTAGAAGGGGATTTGTCAATGGTCATAGGAGTACTAAAGAAATTACAGCAAGGATCATCTTGGGAAAATATCAGTAAAAGCTGGAGGACGAAGAATCTTATTAAGGAAATAGGATCACTCATTCAAGAAATCCAATACCTGATACCTTTACATGTTCGTAGAACAAGCAATGAGGCAACAAATTATTTAGCAAATTGGGGTAGTTGCAACGTTGGAAGACAATTGGATGTGACACCAACTGCCAGAACTTGGTATATTGAACTACATTCTCTCCAGATCATCATCGAAAGAGATCTTTTGGGTAGTGATATCCTCGATCGAGGTCCTCCAAGATCGATGCCACCAGCCACACCATCAGACAAGTGGTGGTATTGTACCATTCACATTAACTATGATAGTTAAACCATCCATCAAACGAATATGGAGGCATGTGGAGGATCTGGGGATGATCATGCAATTAGGAAGACAACCTGTGCTGTCAGAAGCATGGGGTAAAAGGCAATATAGGGCTGGTTTCAAGAGACATAGATCGGCTTGCCAAACAACATTTTCCTCTGGTAAAAATGGTGAACTGCGGCAGCGGGTGGAGACTGGAGCTTCCATAGCTCACAGGAATTTTGCTCTGGTTCAGGGGTATGTTCTTCTACATATCAACCTCATTCTTCATATCAACCTCATGTCATTTGTCGTCAGTAATGATATGCAACAGGATAGTGCAATGTCTGCATGTATAGCATTGCTCTTAACTAGTTGCTCTGCGCCCATACTATCGGAGGCTATTAAGCCTTGCCTTCGTGATCCTTGTAATGATGGAAAGGTTAATTAATTTTCATTGTTTCCTGTGAAGCGCTATTACTGTCTATTAATGAGTGGTCAAGTCGGTTCTGTAGGTTTCTGTTTGTTAAATTTGGGATCTAGAAGTGGGAGAAAGGAGAACCAATCTTATATGCGGGCTTCTGAGTTGGGGAAAAGGATTTTCTGTAATGTATTTTATGTTGATAGTCATAGCAATAGGCAGGGTATTATGCTTCAAATTGGCTATTTACATGCTTTCTAGTCTTGCCTTATTATGAATTCATGTAAATCTAGGAGGCAGGGTATTCTGAAGCAAATCTGTCTAGGTTTTATAGTGTTATTCCATCATGGTTTTAAGCTGAAACTCTGCCTTTCTTATAGTCTCGATTCTGGTTTTCACTGTCGATTTCTTATAGTCTCAGTTCTGGGTTATTACTGGGTCTATCTATATGTCCACGTTAAATTCTGGGGTGGAAAATTTTTTGGACTTTCGCATATGTTTAGTCAAGAGGAGCAACATGAGCTTCAACAAGATGTTGTTGGTCAGAAAATAGGAAGATTAATTGTTATACATTTGCTCTTCCATTATACATGATCTTATATTGTTAATACAGAGTTAATTAAAAAAATTACATAGTACAAAACAATGGTTAAGAGGCAGACAAGAAAGAGAGGCTCAAAATCAAGAAAAAGGGAAACAAAAGATGATAAAACCTTAAGCTGAGACCAGAAAGAGAGGTAGGAAGACAAAGCAAGAGGTTCTAGTGAATCTCCCAATAGTATACTCCCTTGGGAATCCGTCTCAAGTTAGGAAGGTAATTCATGGTTGGGAACGAGAAACTCAAAGCAATGAGGAGGACAATGAAGCAAAAGTGGAAATTCTGGACATTATCACTGATCCTGGCAACATTAGAGGTCGTCTTTCACTGTTCAATCAAGAATTCCATACATATTGGATCATGAAGTGTCTTCTGGCTAAGGCTATCCAAAGTCTTTATCCATGAAACGAGACTCAAGAACCAAAAATGATGGAATTGCTTCAGGATATTGATATTCAAATCCAACATATCAAGGTGACTCAGTATCAAGCGACGAACCGTATTGGGCGAATTGAAGACCGTATTGGACGAATTGAAAAGAAGATTCAACAACTGCAACAAGTGGACATGCCTAGTTCTACGACGAAGGACCTAGCACCAATTGAGTCATCAGATGGATAGTATTCCAGTTTAATCTCATGTTTTTTTTTGGACAGTGCTTTAGTTTTAAGCTGCTACTTTGTAAATATTTTGAATAGTGAACTTGCTAATGTGGCGAGTAGAAGAATGAAACATTTCCAATTTTGGTTGGCTTTTAATGCATTAAGGTGGCCAACAGCCCTGGTTACCTCCGGGCAGGTTGAGGTCACCAACTCACTATCTATTGTAACCTGCTTTTTGATGATAAATAGAAAATAGCAAGGTACTACCAAATTGACAAAAAAAAAATGATGGTAACTTAACACATATATGATATTTACTATATCAAATTATAATTAAATGGGTTAATAATAGTAACATACACAATAATGCACTTAAAAACAACATTTTCAAAACTTGGTCTATTAAAACAATAATGGAGTAGCTAATTAGTATTCTATTTACTATAAACCATTTAAACACTTAATGAAAATTTTTTAGACACTTGTAATAATGTTTGAAGTGAGTTTTCCTTAATATTCCTTATTATAATTGATATAAATCAAATTTTCACTTTTGTTGCACTCTAATTTATAAAAAAATGATTTTGATCATTGAACAACACAACTAGACTTATAAAATATTTCCTCTTATAGATTTTGAAAAGTAAAAGTAGTTAGTGTGAATTTAAAATGGTCAATAATAGTAAGAAACACAATATTAATATATTGTTAAATAACTTTTTAGTAGGTAAGATTTTTTTTATAAAATCTATTATTCACTAGTCAAATTTAATACATAAATATAAATATTCAAGATAATAGAAATAATGTAAGGAATCTAAGTTTTAGATGAATGTCAATATGTTATTTTCAATATAATATCCTTAAACACTCAAGGAATAAAAACTAAACATTTGTAATAAATAGTTTAGTCAATCTTCTCTCTTTCCCTTGTATTTGAAAATAATCAAATTGTATTACTTTGTTACTATTCTAATTCACGATTGATTAATATCGACTATAAGTAAATTTTTTTTTTTATGTAATGATGATTATCATCCACTAAGACTAAATATGGTATATAAGAAGCCATAAAGATATTACTTAAATTTCTTTAGAATTTTATTGTTATGCTCAAAAAGCATTAAAATAAGTGTTTCAAGGTCATCATAATTTTGTTTAGTTAAAATATCAAGAAGGTTGGTTGCACCACAAATTTTTTGAAATTCAAATCCAATATGAGTATAAAGTGGATGATCTAAAAGGGTTTTCATCTTTAACCATAATATTACTAGTGTTTTAAAGGTGATAGACTTTTAAATTGTGCCAACCCTATCTTAGTAATAATCACAACTTAACACATACATGATATTTACTATATCCAATTATAATTAAATGGGTTAATAATAGTAACATACACAACATTAATTTCATAAGAAAATAATAGTAACATACACAAAATTATTTTCGTAAGATAACCTTAACAAACTTAGCTTTTAGTACAAACCATAAAAAATCTTAAAAGAGATAATGTAAGGAATCCAAGATTAAGATGTGAAAGATTTGCTTTTGCAAGTTTATATAAATTTGTTTTATATAGTTTACCATGATAAATTTTTCACCAAAAATGGTGAATATCTACATTAAAATTTGTAAACTAAGTGATTTTATAATTCCACATTTTGAAAAAACTTAATCTAGTTAAAGTTCTAAAATTCTAGATCAAAGGAATACTTCCAAATTTAATGAAATATGTGTTTTAGGAAGTTTTCTTCCAATTTCCTTGAGAAAGTTTCCAAGCTTGAGGCTTGCACAAATCAACCACCTAGCTAATCTTAAACTTCACGAAATCGAAAGTGAATATTTAAGATCTTTCACCTCTATCCGGCACACTATGTCCATGGAGGCATGAATCAATGCACTTGGAACCCTCAGCTACACTTCACTGAAATACACAAAATTCTTACTATTAGAATATGTTGGAACACGTATAAATCCGACCATTATCTTTCCTGACAAAAATACACAAGAGATGTGCACCTAAGTGCACTTCACAAGACTATAGGGGCTGAAACAACTTCCCAATCACATCATATATATATATATATATATATATATATATGTATATATGTATGTATATATGTATATGTATATGTATGTATACACACACACACACACACACACACACACACACACACACACACACACACACACATATATATATATGTATATGTATATGTATATACATACATACATACATACACTTACATATACAAATACATATACATATACATATATATACATATATATCTATATATATATATATAGATATATATATATATATATATAATCCTAACAGACAAGTTTTTATTACAACATTCACATATATGCATTCAATTGATTAATAGAGATTATCTATCTCTCCATATTCTAGTCATTCCAAACCCATGCAAGAAATAAAAACTTATCAGGCATATACGAAACTCCACATCTAACATCGATAAGTCAACTATGAAAATCAGTGAAAGACAAAGACAACATTTCCAAAGAAGGATTTGAACACCTTTCACACTCAAGTAAATAGATTAATTTTGGGCCCACAATGACATAGATTCCATATAACTATTATATTCAAGAAAACGAACCAAAATTAGGCACAACAATAATCATAGGAGTAAACTGTTTCCTTGCATTAACACAACAATGGTCCTTCAAAATATTAAACCAGTATAAACCGTCAGTTGTATTAATGGAGTATTGAATGAACTATCCAACAATAATTAGTCAAGGGATTCAACCCAAAATAAAGACTCGAGAATGAAATACTAAATCAACTCATTCCTAACACGTTATGTAGAAGCCCAATATTTTACTTTTACAGAAAATAACTATTCCAAACTTATAAAACAATGTCTACACAACACATCATGCATCTGTTTATAAATCTATGGCACACATGCCATAATATCCACTTATGATGGTACATAGATAGTTCTATTTAATAATATAAGTTTCTTCATGCACACAAAGTTACATGAGCACTTATATGGTAATTTAAAATCCTTACAACTGAGATTTGGGCTCTAACTCTCCATCCAACCATGGACAAACTACGCCACAGTTACTTGTAGTTGTCACCCCCGAGCCATATTCCATTTCTTGGGGTGGAGTACTTCTGGGTGCTTCTCTCCTAGCAAGTGGTTCCCCCCATGATTTGTCACAGTAAATCATCCTAGGATCGATGAAATAGTTTCTATCATCCCCATCATTTAGGTTGCTACATGCCTAAGAGAAGAAAAAAACATTCATGGCTATTTAATATTGATATTTCCAAGGTTTGAAGTATATGTTATATCACTTATGAGCTCACCAGCAATGCCTCTCAAGGGACTAAGCGTGTTGCATATGCAACTCCCTCCATTCAAGGGTGCAACGCAATGCACTTCCAGGCATTCAAGAATTAGTTGATGCAATGGAGTGAAATTATCATTGTTCCGGAATCTCCACAATGCCACTGCCTTATAGAAGAGTCCATATGTGTCAAAATTTGAATCCATGTGTCCATCTAACACCTCTGAATTTGGAAACATGTCTTGCCTATTATTAGAAAGTCATTGATTAAGAAACTACCTTCAGTTTCCCTATAAATTGAGCACAGATCCTAGTGCTAGGGAAGGAAGAATTTTGGTAAAGAAATGTTGTTGGATTCTCAATTCAGAGAGTGATAGAAGTGATATGTTGTTGGTGTTTTGTTGGATATGATGAGGCTGGGATGAAGCTGGAGCTGGTGACATCAAATCGATCATTGGTTGGAAGAGTCCATATGTGTCAAAATTTGAATCCATGTGTCCATCTAACACCTCTGAATTTGGAAACATGTCTTGCCTATTATTAGAAAGTCATTGATTAAGAAACTACCTTCAGTTTCCCTATAAATTGAGCACAGATCCTAGTGCTAGGGAAGGAAGAATTTTGGTAAAGAAATGTTGTTGGATTCTCAATTCAGAGAGTGATAGAAGTGATATGTTGTTGGTGTTTTGTTGGATATGATGAGGCTGGGATGAAGCTGGAGCTGGTGACATCAAATCGATCATTGGTTGTAACCTCCCCCCTTCTACTCTTTAATAAATATTGTTGTTAATTTTCCCATATATGTATCTGTTTATGTTTCTATTTCTCATGCAATGGACTCTTGAATGATATATATGTTTCATGTTTAATCGATTTAAGTGATTAAGATAACTAGGCATATGTATATTGCAATCTCTTTGTTTTTCTCTTTTTATACTTGCAGGAATCAATCTGGAAATCTAAGTTGGATTGGAGGCTACAACAAAAGCGATAGAAGGAGAATAGGAAGCGCTTGGATCACAATTAGGTTCTTCTATATTTCTGTACGTCTATTTATTCTTAGAGAAAGTGATAGAAAAGTCTTTAATCTATTTTTCTAAGTGCCTAACACCCCGCTTAGGGAATTTGATTTATCCATAAATCATAATTTTACATAACACTTTCCCACCTGGGTCCTCATTCCTCCACTAGGTCTGATGAGCACCATCATTAATTATATTTTAAGGGTTTAATTGTCATCTTTTTATCCTTATTAGTCTCTCTTTATCACATTTAATTACATTATGGTCATATGTTGCTTAGTGTACATGGTGAATTAAGGGTTATAATACTTTGAATTCTTAATATGGTTTAAATGTAGGATAATCACGAAGATATGCCATTTTTACTGAAGATTGTGCAATCAAAGCTTGGAGTAGACAATAAGGAATGATTATAGGGGGGTTGACCATCTCCTTAAATCCTAAAGGTGGCCAAGTGATCCTCGAGATTCTCCTCCAACAACTTGAAATCAAAGGCATCCAAGCAAGTGGAAGATTAAGGGAATCAAATCTCCACTTCTCTCAAAGTCGAAGGGGACGAATCACCTACTTTTTAGGGAGTTGTTGGTAGCTACCCTTTAGGATAAACAGGGCAGAGCAAGAGATCATTAGGATTCAATTTTTGGAGATAGCTAGAGAAATATTAGCTCTTGTAATATACATGTGTGACTTTCATACGTTATGTAATGATATTAGTTATTCAATAAAATGAGTATTTAGTTTCTCCTTCACTGATTTAGTTTGAGAGAGATGAGCTTGTGGGTTAGGGCCCAATCTATTAGGCTCAGTCTCTTGAGATTATTTATACTCTTGTAGGTCATAGTACATTAGCATATAAAACTCCAAAGTTGTGTGTTAAAGCCTCCTTGTCTGTATTTGTGTTTCCTTTCCATGCCATTGTAGTTAGTTTATTTCATGTGTTGTAGTTAGTTTTCTTATATTTCATATTTTTATGTTTAGTTTTCTTCCATTTAATGTTGTTGTAGTTAGAATCCTGTAGGTCATAGTGCAATAGCATATAAAACTCCAAATTTGTGCGTTAAAGCTTCCCTGGAGCTTGAGGAGGGAAGATCGCCACCACAGGCCCAAATTTCTTTCAGTTTATGATTTCTTGGAAATAATAGATAGGTTGATTTATTTACCATGAACATGTTGTGAATGTTGAGTTATTTTTCTATTTCAAATGCATAAGTAGATTTTCTTAAATTCAACTCATCTTTTCCATCATTCTCATCACATATTTGTCAATGATAAATGCATGAATAGGTCTTTTTTTTGTAGGTCTGAGTAGAGCAGCAGAGGAGGACTCCACCAACATTCTTAGCTTCAGTTTCCACCCTTCACCAATCAACTTTCAACCAAATCGCTTTCAGCTCTGTTTTTTTTAGATCTTCATCACAACATCGAGAGCCACCCTGGGGGTGAAAGACGAGCTTTGTAAGAAGTTATGAGCTTTTCCAAAGGGTTGGCTACCTTCAATCCACCTAGGTCCACCTTCATTCCACCTTTCCTACCCCTTTCCTCACCATTTCTGGCCTCAAAATACCCTCGACCTGTTTTCTGTAGTGTTTCAAGACATCCTATAGCACTACATGAAATCATGTACCAGCACTAATCAGCCACTTCTTCAACCCAAAACCTCTCTTTCACCTCACCTATACTTGGCACAACCTCCAAGACACCTTCAACTCTGAAACCATGAGTCAAAGACCTTCTTAAGCCACCCCAACACCTCCTTATTTTGCTGAAAAATAAAGTATTTACATGCATAATTAGCTCATTAATAGATGCATTGTTAAGCATAGTAGTCAAGCATGAAGTAGCTAGAGTTTAATTAGCCATTTGGACCACTGTGTGCTTAGATTAGTTTCCCTTTCTGCAAGTTCAATTCAAAAATTTAATTTATGAATTCCACTTAGTTTAACTCTATTTCTTGAATTAACCTAATTGTGGATTTCCTTTCTTGCAAATAGCTAGATGAGTCTTTATGCTCTAGAATATTTTATTTCTTGCTGATAGAGTAATGATGATGATTTATTTCCAGTCTTTGGTTTCATTCAGAAGTGTGACAGATTTCATTCCATAGAAGCAACCCTAGCAGTAGTACCCCATCATAGGAATGAGAAGAGGATGGCATTAGTAGAATGAATTTTTTGTGTATATATATGCTGGTGACGAAGGGTCAACCTTCACTCTATAAAGATTCCCTCTATCGATCATCAAATTGTACGTTCGACAGTTGTGCTCATCGTGTCCCACCGAAGAGCAAAATCTGCACCACTGTTGCTTCAGTTCTGGGACATAGGTGCCTAACCATGGGTGGTGGTCTGTATCATGCTGCCCAGCTACCCGATAATTGGCACACCATAGTTGTAATAACCCAAAAGGGACTGCTCAGCAAAACAGGCCTGAAAAATGCATTTTTCAGGGATGTGTGCTTCAGAAACCAAGATCAACCCTTGGATTCCTTAGATATGATAATATAAGACCCAATTCCAAGAGGATATCATAAAAAAAACAAACTAGGTGATGCAAACATGCCTCCCACACCTAGTATGGATTGTTAATTGCCAAATGAGGGACTGCAGCAATGTATAAACACTGTATTGGAGTATTATCAGACTAATAATGCATGGTATCTGTTAATAAACACTTTTATAACAGTAATATATGCAGCATCAAGGAAAGGGATCTATTTCTTTAACCAAAAGTGGGGAAAGACAGTGATTTAAGCCCTAAAAAGGTAATTTTCAGAAATCTGCGTAAAAAAAAAGGAAAGTGACGGTTGGATCTATTAGCTTAGGTCAATAGGGACTCCCATACCAAATTTCAGCTCAAAAAAATCATTCTAGCTAAGTTAAACAGACCTATCACTCCCGAAATGGCTTAAAAACCCTGACTTCCCATGACTTAGAGTATGCAGAAATTACTGAAGCACAGACAGCATGATTTTCTAAAGGGGTTAACTCTAATAGGGTCTAAAAATAAGTAAATTGGACCAAGGATATGGATCAAACAATTACTAAGATAAAAACAAAGAATTTACATGAAGAATGCCTCAGATTGAGGTGCTGCAACAATGGGTTAAGACAAGGAAGCTTAACAACATAAATTTCAGGAGGCTGAAGCAATATTTTATTACATTTCAGATCTAGGATAGATATTCATATGAAAAAATAGATCTATTACATATCTGTAAGCCCAAGAGGCCCTTCTTTACACTCCCCTTGGGGATCTCAGCAAATGATGCACCACAGTGAGTAGATCTGAGATCTAAGTCACATTTATGCAGCAATATTCAGGAATTTTGCAGTATATACAACAGTAATAGATCATATCTGAAGGGTACATGGATTGGTTGGCCAATCCATGGATCACCTCAATGAAAGGAAGGATCCTTTTCACTAGAGATCTCTCCTCCAGGAGAATTTCCAAACCCCCTACAACTCTGCTTGCCAAAAAAGATGCAATCTCTTCAAGGAACTGTACAGTTGATGATGGAGAACACTTTGGCCTGATGCCAAGATCAAAAACTGAAGCTCATCCGATGGATGCACTCTTCCAGGAGGTTAAAAGACACACTCACTGAGAAGAGGTTCCAATATAAGCTAGATCTGAACAGATCTAGTGTTCTACTTGCTGCAGCTTACAAAAGCAAGAAAACCCTCACTGGATCTGTGTTGCAGTTGGAAGTAGAAGCTTGGTCTCCAACCAGATAGTGGACAAAGTAGGACAAATCTCCTCCAAGACCTATTCCATGAAGGGGAAGGGAATTCCTAAACAGGAAACCCTCAAAATCCTCTGCTAAATAGCCAAGAAAATGTGGATTTTTCTAAGAAGACACAATCCTAAAAAATCAGATAATAATCAACAACCTTCTTAGGCTACCCTCTCCTTCCTTTTATAAGATTATTTTTTGCAAAACCCTAAACCACCTTCATTCATTTAACCTTGTTCACATGGAGGACCTCCTTCTAGAACTGCGCTAATCATCCAAGAGGTTCAATGCACCTGGACTGTGTTGTGATTTGGTTCTGGTCACCCAGTCAAATGGCTCAATCCTGTTTCACACACAAGTGGATTTGATTAAGACAACCCTGATTTGTCTTTGTTCACATTGGGCATTGATTTATTTTGATATTTTCAGGGGTTTACATGTCCTCCCTTACATTTTATTCATCAAGTAAGAAAATCAAAACAAAATGAAATATTCTTATTAGCTTGGGTTAATTAGGAATATGACAATAGTGTGGGGGTACTAGGCCCAACAATATCCCTCGGGCACAGTAGACTCGGTCCCCCAGCTTGCATATAATCGGACACTAGAGGGCACTGATCTTTGGTGGGGCCAGATACCCTACAAGATATGCACCAGAAATTTGTGCTAGATTATTTGTGCATCGCCTCTAATTGGCTCTGAATCTGCAACGCTCTGAATTGAGCATCGTCCCTCGATGCAACTTCTAACTTCATGGAAATTTATAGGGTTTCTTCTTGCGAATCAATATTTTGCTGACCCATGGGCCCGCACAGATGTGGAAACAACATGGAAATGAACCATTCCTTATGATGCTTGTCATCGTAAGAAAATCCCCCTGTTGCTGATGACCTTCTTTAGTCATTGTTCAACTTCCCAAACTAATTTCGTAGGCCCTTGCTTAATATATTTTAGTTCCACTGCGCATTGAGAATGAAGATTTAGGCTTTTGGAACAGTATCTTCAGGTCATCCTTGATCTCCTACACTGTGGGATTCACATGTTGAGTATTGTATCCTTGATCACCAGCAACATGATAGTCTTTGGACGCACACTCAAGCATGATAAGTATTTGTTCTAAAGGTTTGGTGTCAGGGAGAAGTTCGACGGCCAAGTGAAGGGAGGGGATTTTACACTCGATCAATAAGAATGCCTCCTCGCCAAAAACAAGGTGGAAAGGAGTAAACCTAGTGGAAGTTTTAAGATAAGTTCTATAGGCCCACAAAGCAGGGAAAAGAATAAGGTGTCAGTTGGTTTTGTGCTTGTTCACCATTCGTTGAAGCATAGTTTTAAGGATTTTATTGACGGCTTCAACTTGACCATTACCTTGGGGGTAATAGGATTATGAATATTGGTGGTCAAAACCCAACAGAGAGGATAGATCACGCCAAATCACATCTTCAAAATGTTGGCCATGGTCAGAGACCAATTGTTTCGGAACTATGAATCGAGCGATAACATGGTTAAAGAAAAAGAGGGCCACGGTAGCTGACGTGTTATTGAACGTTCGCATGGCCTCAGCCCATTTAGTGAAATAGTCGACTGCCACAATGATATACTTGTGGTTACCAGTAGATGGAGGTCGACACTCCATAAAATCAATGGTCCACTTTTAGAATGGACCGGCTGAGATGACAGGATGGAGGGGAGACGGAGGAGCTCACGCCTTTGGGGTGAAAAGTTGGTAGTTGGAATAGTGTTTAACTACTTCAATGAAATCACCGAAGAGGGAAGGCCAAAAATACCCAGCGCGCATGACTTTATGGGTAGTGGGAAAACCAAAGAGGTGGCCACCACAAGTGTCGCTATGGCAAGAATTAAGAATTTTCTCAGCTTTAGCGTGCGTTAGACAGCGATAGAGGACATAATCAACACTGAGATGATAAATATCATCACCAATGAGAAGATAGCAGGGGGCTTGGTGTCTTATACATCGTCGATCATCATGATCAATATGGGGAGTGAAATTTTGGGTTCGCAGATAGGTAAGGATGTCACTATACCATGGGTAATTCGAAGTAATAACGAACAATTTTTCATCGGGTAAATCATCATTAACCAATGGACCTTGTGTACCAGTTGGCAATTCAAAAATGAGTTCAGCAAGGTCTAAACCTTTCTTACTATTGGGTGTGACAAACACAATATTGAACTCCTGAAGGATAACGATCCAATGGGCATACTTCCAATTGATGATCCGCCTACTCAATAGAAAAGCCATAGGGTTGGAATTGGTCACGACCTTGGTGGAATGGGTAATGATATAATGATGAATTTTCTGGACCGAGAACACAACGGCCAACACCAACTTCTCTTCATGCGAGTAGGAAATAGGGGGGCCTACAAGGTTCTTACTGATATAATATATAACATTTTCATTTCCGGTGTCATCTTCTTGGATAAGGACCCTAGCGACCGAATGGGTGGAAGATGAGTTGTACAGGATGAAATCCATTTCAAATTTAGGAGGACTAATCAAGGGAGAAGAAGTGAGAGCAGGTTTCAGGGCATCAAAATACTATTGAGCATGGCCATCCTAAATGAATGGAATGGTAGATTGAAGGAGTCTTATAAACTCATGCATGGTGGTGGCATAGTCAAGGACGAAGCAATGAAGAAAGTTGGCTTTGCCTTGGAGGATTTATAACTAGCGTAAGGTACGAGGAATGGGAAGTTCAAGGATGGTTGTCATGTTGAATTATCATGCAGAGGGAATCCTTGATTACCAATATATATTTATGTTGCATCTTTGTATTTATGGTTATATTTTTATTTTGTGGTGTTCCTGTCTAAGTTCGTATCAGTGGTATCAAAGCAATATGCTCTTTCTCTTTTTTTCTTTGCATGTCAACAACGAGGTCAAGGTATAAGGGGTTAAGGATCGAACAGGTTAAACCTTTGCAATACCAACCTCACAGACCCCGATGGCATCCCATGGCAGAAGAAAATAAAGATGGGGGAGTAGGAGATCCTTTCAAAATACTTCTTGAAGAATCCCTCGAGCAGCGGAGTACTGTGATGATGGTTAAATTTTCCTAGCTCCTTCGGTGAATATCCATAGGTGACTCATCTTCGTCCAACAATCACTATGGAGGTGCAACTCCCTTAAATATATACTTCATTTAGGATTGGATAGCCCAAATCACTCTAACAGAGCTCCATAGTTTTCTAGGTCTTTCCAATTTCTACTGCATGTTCGTGTTGGGTTCTCTCATATCAATTGGCGAAGCAAAAGAAAATTTATTTTGGTCTGAATCCAAACAAAAGGAATTTTCCAAGTTGAAGCATTGCCTATGCTCTACACCACTTATCAAATTACTAGACCTGCAACAACCATTTGAGATCGAGATAGATGCTTTTGACTATGATATTGGTGCAGTTCTTACTCATCAGGGGCATCCAGTGGCATATCACAATGAGACACTTTTAGACACAGTCTGAAAGTATCACACCTATGACAACGAGATATATTCCATTATGAAAGTATACCAACAATGGAAGCATTAAATTATGGGGAATGAAATGGTCATCCACAAAAACTATCGACCCCTGTAGTTCATACAGACACAAGGGAATTTGTAGAACGATTGGCATAAAAAATGGTCCACATACCTCCAACAGTTGCATTTGAACATTAAGTACAAGAAGGGAAGCACCAATAAATTTTCATATTGCATTAGCCGACAACTAGTGATGGCGTTGGCCACTATGCTTGACTCTTTTGGGAACGATACAATAGAGTGGCCGCATATGTACAAGAGTGATCACACTCCTGGAAGGCAAGAAAGTTCTAAATTTTCACCTCTAGGATACACAATTATGTCACCTAGGACACCTTTGTGTTCCTTCAAGAAATAATGCCAAGTTTATTTGGGAGTCGCACTATAGTTGGGTCGCTGGACACTTCGGAGTAGAGAAAGTGTTGGAGAGGTAAATCCCCTCTGCAGACAGAGGCGATCCCACTAGCCCTAGAGTGGGTCTAGCAAAAAACAAAACACACTACGATATTGATTCCTAGTTACAAAAGACAAAGCTACGATGGATAGCTTACCTCAAGTCCTACGTTGTTGTTGTTCAAGAAGAAGCGCTGCTTCCATTCCTAGCTGGACAGATCACAATGCTTTCCCTCACCACGTCCGGACACTTGTACAAATGCAGAGGAAAACGACGACATACAACGTAATAATTCAAACATGTAACTATCAATCAGTCGGAAAAGATTGAATCAAATTGCATTACACATATAAGCAATACAACGATGGAACCAATGACATAGTCGAGCATATATTAAAATATGAAAGAAAGATTACAACCGAGTTCCGACGTCACGTTCTTCCTTCGGCAGGGTTTCCAGCAGAGCGTGTCTCACAAAGCTTGTCGGGAATTTGGATAAGGCTCTCTCTCTTACGGGGTTCTCCTTAGCTTTGCTCTCAATAGTCGCTCAACTATATTTTTCTTCCCAAATGTTCAGCTAGGTTGCAAATAGAGAGGGCATGATTTTATAGAGGGAGAAGGAGAGGTTAGGATCCCTATAATCATGGGGGAGAGTCCTATCTCTTAGGAAGGTTCCATGAGAGGTGGAAAACCACTTCCTAAACAGGGAGATCCGGAGCCAAACAACCCAACCTATTTTTGATGATTCATTCTGAAGTTGTTAGAATCAAACTTCTGCCTTTTAATTTTAAAAAACATTCCCAAATAGGCTTGGTGTGGGAAATACACAGGGACAGAGTGCCAAGTGGCACGGGCTTAGTGTAAATTTCCCAGGTCGGCACAAGTGATGAACTGTCTGCTCGTGCCAATGCCCAAAAATATGTTTTTAGTAATTTTCTGAGGAAATGTTCTCCAGGAGAATTCTTGCCCTCATGCAGAAGGATGCCATCAAGGTGTTTTTCAGAACATTTTACTGTTCACAGGTCATGGGAATAGTCCTCCAATGTACAGGATGAGGGATTGCAGGGATGGTGACAAAATGCTGTGTAACAGATGCCCCCTAAAGCATGAGGTCCAAGAGAGAGGGAGGGGTGAAGTGCTTTATAAGAACGCGTTCAACTAAAAACACTACCGTCAGAAGACCTGCGAGTACAAATACAATTGACATCTTTGAAACGAGACATGTGGTATAGGCACAACCATCCATAAAAGAGTACAGAAATAATGAGATCCAAGGTATGGACGCAGCCATATAGCAAAGTAAGGATCAACAAGTAGACTCAGGTATGGTCGCAGCCATCTAATCAAAAGAGTCATGTAATAAGTCATAATAATCCACAAAGCACTCGCAGCCTGGATTTCATCAGAAAAAATCCAGGGTCTTGCGCTCCATCTCGACTCAAACAAAGTACAAGTTCAAGCATGCGAATATGTGAGATGAAGTCGAACATGCAAGAACATCGTCTGATTACCGGCCAATGATGAAATCTGTTAACAGGAGCGAGAGAAACCACCAATAATGACAATGGCTCTCAAGGTACAAAAGGTACAATCCATAGAATGTGAAGAGTGATCTTGCGTCGAACCCCCACGGAGTCAATTGATTTAAGGCCAATGATGTGGACCTTACGTTGAGTGCAAAGAATCTGCCATTGAGGCATGTAGACTCTAAGGTACCTGAAGGGAGTCTCTAGATCAACTTCCTAGATAATGAGCTAGAGTCGACAGGAAGTGACCTTGATCGAAGGTGGGCCATAATGTTTCCCACATCATCAACACAAGATAGAGGAACATAATGTTTGTGAATCAAGACCAATAGAGAATCAGAGGAAGGTTGAAAACTTCAGAGGCAAACTTCTCTTGAACATATCAGCGACACAACACTGGATTTGGCAGTGTTTTGACATCAAGGGATTTGAGGTCATGGTGATGTGGCAAAGAGAAGATGAGCAGTCAAAAGAGATTACCCAAACCCATGGGGGCAAGCAGATAATGAGATGAGATGTACCCAACCCGACACGAATGCAGACAAGTGCCATGTTCAAGAGCGACATACCACCAATACGACTACAATCTTGGTTCCATTTTCCCCCACCATTTCTGGTGAGTACCCCAGTTATTTATGAAAAACAAGCTTGAAGGGGGTAACATATGCTTGCGATGTAAGTTTGTCCTTCAGACAAATCCAACCTAGTACATTTACGAGCCCAAGGAAGGAGGAACTTGAGTAACGTCATTGCAACGAAGTCCGATGTCATCAGTTTTTAACGAGTCTGACAAAGGAAAAAATCAACATCTTTTCATATTTAGAGAGTTTGAAAAGAAGACGGAAAAGAAAACTCCAGTAGTCCCTTTTCGTAAATAGTCCCTCAGATACGAAAAGGTAGAAAACTATTTATGAGAAAACCTCCTAGTCGTGATAGGCTAGGGTATTCCTTTTTTGTAAATAATCTATCCCAGCCCAAAAAAGGGGTAAACGTATACTGGGTAGATATCGTTTCGCAGCCAATTTAACAAGTTCAAAACGACAAGCGACTTGGAAATATTTTCGGTTTTAGAGAGTCAGAAAAGAGCTGAAAGGTGACTCCAGTAGTGAATTTTTTGTGTTTTTACTGAGCCCGAAAAAGTATAAAATACAACTCGTCTCTTCGTCAAAATCACGTGAAAAACCTATCGCTACACAAAAGGACGCGTGTAAAACATATTCCACGAAAATAATATGAAAATACATCAATAAATATGTTTTAAAACCTATCTAAGGACTTTGAAAAGTTATAAAAGACCAACAGTGGTAAAAAATATTTACTTTTCACTTTTTACCTCTTTGCAGAGCAACAATGACCTTTTCCTTTGCGATCTTTAGGCGTCGATTGTGATCAATCCAGCGGACCAAATCGAATTCCGTCCAGTTCAGGTAAGAGCCGACCTCTTTTTCCATCTTTTAAGTTAAATTTTACTGAATTTTATTGTTATTTGAGGTCCCTTAGAGGAGGATTGTTAAAATTTAGGGCTCCGCGGTTGGCACGGGTTTGGGCACGGACCCGCGCCAATCTGCCCTGTTTTACACAGGGGTCGCGCCAACGGTGCAACTCAAAATCCGCATCAAATTTCAAAAAATGCAACCAATGGAATGTAAATTTGAGTACCCAAGGAAGCTTACAATTTTCCCATGACTAATTGATGCAGGTATCAAGCGGAAAATATGGTTATTGAATGGAAAGAGAGAGAACATAGCAAAGAAGACGAACAAGTAATGGAAAACGAGCAATGTATGAATGCTCTTAGAAATTGTGGGATAAAAAAGTTCTTTCTGGCGCCATGTCTCCGGGCTCAGCCCGAATTGCTACATTATCTCATCAGTATTTGGGATGAGGATCAGGAAAAATTCATACTTCGGAACCAAGAGCTTGAGATCGAAGTGTCAGACGTATATTTCATCATTGGATTGTCACGCAGGGGTCCAGTCCCTATTCTAACTGGCACCAGGCCTTCTGGAGAAAGCATGACAATGGTCATGAATAGGGTGTGCCTAGGGGCACGTAAGGGAACAGGGAGAGGAAAAATGGACATCCAGACCGTCCCTGATCTAGCACTGAGATTAGTGCTACACACCATTATGCGGGCTGCAGGATCGCAAGCACCACATGAGGCAATGAAGACGCAATTACTTCTTGGTTCAGAATGCATGAACTCGACCATATTTGACTGGGCCGAGGTCGTAACTATGAACATCAAACGACAGCTAGCCAAATGCAAGAAGTCCAAACTAAAGCAGTTTGGGTATGGGTCAATTCTGGTATCGTTCTTCCTGGAACGATTACCCATATTTCAGCGCCAGGAGGCTACAGTCCTGGAGCCACCACCGAGAGAGCCATGGATGGCCCGATGGGCGACACTAATGCCCATAGCAGGGGGTGGCCAACAGATGTCCTGGAGGCCAGAATTTTTTGATTGGCTTCGATGACAGTTGATCATCGTGGAGGATTGGCCCTACGCCAACACAGACTTTACCGAGGACCCATACCTCCCACTCCCGGAGGGAGAGGATTGGGACGAAGAATTTGGTAAGGCTCATTTTTATTTTTCATGAGTTTATGATTTTTTGGGTATATATGCATGTCTTTGACAGTTAATCTCATATGGATGCAGATGTTGGCCCTGAGCGTCCTATCGGTATGTCTCCAATAGCGAGGTGGGCTCCTCGTGACTTCGATCCTCCGGGGGAGGGCATTGACGAGGAGTTGGTACAAAACCTGGAGGGGATCACCCATGGGGTGCTAGATTATGCCCGTTTTGATGACGTGCCTCGAGCTTATCAGAGGCACATTGTAGGAGTGCCAAGCTGTATCCATCACTTGCTGAGGCGATTGGTACGGGCGGTGACCTGCTATCATGAGCACCACACTGACTAGGCATTTAGGCTTTATTTTCGCATTTTGAGAGACATGTTATCTCATGATGTAACTGTGACAAACATATATTATTTTTTTGGGTTTTATGATGCACACGGCTTGTAAAAAAATGATATATATATATACATCTCTTTTCTACATGGGTCTTTGTACATATGATGATGTTTTTATAAATTGCGCAAATGTCTATCTAGCACAATGTTAGCTATTTCATCTGTTAAAGTATTCATTCATTTTGGTATATGTAGATATGTAATGAAATCAAAATGCCGTTCAAGTAAACAAATACGCAAATACAATCTCAAAATGCATGGGTTTCGAACTGAATAATGACCATTTAGTTGAAGAATAAGAAGTTGCAAATCCAACTTGACAAGTAATGCGCGTATGCCGAGGTTGACTGCCTCGGTTAATAGTTCCAAAACTGCACTATATTCAACGAAATTGTTCGTGGCTGGTCCCAGACAAATACCTTGTAGGTTAATCAACTCACCATCAGGATCATAAATTACCCAGGATGCCAAAGACAAGTTCTTGGTACTGCGGGATGCACCATCTGCGAAACCGACATAAGGGGAAATAGACATCTGCATAGCAACAAGACCCAAATAAGTAGAAACAACTCACAAAGCACATCACACCAAAGCATGCACACAAAATGAAAACAATCACCTATGTACACATATCACGTGTGAATAATTCAGGCATAATATTTTTTCAGATACAACCCATTTCTGGGCTGCGATAAAAGACACCCTTCATAGTCAATGAGTCCATAAGCCCCATTTTGCAACACACGTTTAACGATGTAGGGCCCATGCCACATGGGTTGTAATTTTCCTGCCCCTAGCTTATCATGAGCTTGGTTGTATAGAAGAACGAGATTGCCTTCGATGAAAGAACGAGGAGAAACTGATTGGTCAAAATGGGCTTTGACTCGCTTCTTCTGTGCTTCGATAACCAAGGCAGCTAAGTGACGAGTTTCATCCAATCTCTATAAATAGAGGAGGCATTCTTCTTCAGGTGAAGTATTAGGCAGTAATTCCATAGCTAACTTAAGTGAAGGGATTTCACATTTAATCGGAAGCGTAGCTTCCAGACCGTATACCAATTGAAATGGAGTAAACCTGGTTGCGTTTTTGATCGATGTTCTATAGGCCCATAGAGTTGAGAACAACACGAGATGCCAGTTTGATTTGTGGATCCTGATTGTTCCCTGAAGCATGGTAACAAGGACCTTGTTTATAGCTTCAAGTTGGCCATTATCTTGGGGATAGTAAGGCGTTGAGCTGTCGTGACGCAGACCCAACTTAGACGTCAGCTCCGCCATCATATAATCCTGAAAATGGGAACCATGATAAGTGAATATGGCTTGAGGGACGCTGAATCGAGCAATAACATGATTGAATATGAACTGTGCCGCTGTCTTACCGTCTGCAGCCAGTGTAGGCATTGCTTCGGCCCATTTCGTAAAATAATAGACGACAATGATGATATAGGCATGTCCCCCGGCGGAACGAGGGTTACACATCATAAAATCTATGCCCCATTTGGAAAAAGGGCCAACAGTAATGACGGGGTGCATTGGAATAGGCGGCGCATGCATCTTGCGTTGATAAATATGGCACTCATGACATTTACGTACTACAACGATGCAATCTTTAAAAATAGAGGGCCAGAAATAGCCAGCACGAAGGATCTTCTGTGCAGTGGCGTAACCAGACATGTGACCACCATAGGTGCCACTGTGACAGTCATTTAAAACCTTCTTTGCTTCCTCGAGGGTCAGACATCAGTAGAGTACAGAGTCAACTCCGACGCAATAAAGGGTATCTCCAACGATGCGATAAGGTTGCGATTGATGCCGAATGCGGCGTCAGGCATCTTTCATTAGCTCAGACCTGAAAGTAGATTTTTGGAGGTACACGATGATATCACCATACCATGGGTTGAGGGTGTTGATCAGGAAGAGATTTTCGTCCGGTATGTGATCTTCGGAGGTAGAAGGAGTAGAGTCGGCGGGGAGGGAACAAATCAAATCTACAAAAACCAGTGATTTCTTTGATTTGGCGGTAGTGAACTCCAAATCAAACTCTTGGAGGATGACGATCCACTTCGAATATTTTCCCCCTAGTAATTGCCACGACAGAATATAATTCATGGGGTTATAATCAGAAATCACGGTCACTGTGCGTAAAAGAATGTAATGACGAAAACGTTGGATAGCTTGGACCGCAGCCAACGCCAACTTCTCGACATGTGCGTAACATGTTTCAGTGTCGAGAAGGTTTTGAGACAAGTAATAAATGACATGTTCATTACCGTCATCATCATCTTGGACCAGTACCATAGCGATCGTGCTGAAGGCAGCAACTAGATAAAGGGTGAAATCATGATGGTAGTTCGGAGGACGTAATAGGGGAGCGTTGACAAGAAACGTCTTAAGCCTATCAAAATAATGCTGAGCAATCTCATCCCAATAGAAAGGGACATCCTGCTTTAAAATTCACGTGAAAACCTTGGCTACTTCGGTGTAGTTCGGGATAAAACGACGTAAGAAATTTGCTTTCCCTTGGAGACTCTGAAGTTGATACAATGGGGATGGGGCGGGGAGATTAACAATAGCCTCAACTTTAAGAGGGTCAAGGTGAATTCCATCTTTAGATATGATAAACCCTAGGAGTCTACTAGAGTCAACGTAGAAGATGCATTTATTTGACAGAGATGTTCAGGGTGGTCCTTCCGCGTAGCTGAATGAGTTGGAAGGTCATCCAGTTATGGCTGGACAATATGCCGAATATCGTGAAAAACATATGACATTGCGCGCTGGAACGTAGCCCCAACATTCTTCAAACCGAACGAGAGTTTCTTGTAAGCGAACATTTCCCATGGACAAATAAAAGAGGTCTTGTGTTGATCTGAAGGGAGAATGTTAATCTGGTTATAACCAGAAAAACCATCCATAAGGGAGAAAATTTCACTTACCGCTCAATCGTCAATAATATGATCGATAAACGGGGTGGGATAATTATCCTTAGGACAGGCCCGATTGATATCATGATAATCAGCACAAACACGAATGGCGCCCTTCTTCTTATCTACAGGAACTATATTAGAAACCCATTCAGTCAGGGGAATTGGATAGATGAAACCCGCTTTAAGAAGTTTCTCAACTTCAGCTTTGATAGCGGCAGCTTTTCGAGGATGCACAGGATGAAGATGTTGGCGAACAGGCTTCGCACTTGGGTAGGTGGGAATCTCGTGCACCACAATACTAGGGTTGATTCCAGGCATTTCTTCGTAAGACCACGCAAAAACATCACGGAATTCATGAAAGAGACTAGTGTACATTCGGACTTCCTTATAAGAGCAAGTAACTCCCACATGGATGTTCTCGACGATCCCTGGTTTAACGAAGATGTCGATAGGCATCGTTTGAGGAATGTTCCCCAAGTTACCTTCCGCAAAGACTTCATGAGTCAAAATGGGCGTCTAAAGCGGTGGAGAAGGAACTTAGGACACAAAGCGCTCAAGACAATTAGACATGGCCCTGAGGCAAGGCATAAATGAGGAAGGATGATGACCATCACTCCACGGTAGATCTTCAAGAGACATTGTTTCCATAATAGCCTCGTCAGATGGAAACACTTCTTTCAGAGGATCAGGCAAATCTGCATCACCGAGCCAGGGGGATTGAGAATATAAGTCGAGAGACATGCTTAAAGGAGAAGCTTCAGGAGGGGGAGAATCAGATGCAGCTGTTAGCTCACAATAATTGATCTTGATGGGACTAAGCGGCATTGAATCTCCAAATGAACCAACCTGTTTAGGCAAAGGGATGATCCATGGGTCATCCAACCGAGAGATCATATTAACTTGAATGGTATGGGGTGGTGGAAGGGGAAAAATACCCATGAGGACGGGATCTTTGAAAAGACCCGGCCCTATGCTGTCAGGGGGATTAGGAATCTGATCCATGTATGGCATGTTGTTCTTGGAAGATGAGGTAAATAATGACAAATGATTTTCAGTAATAATTTTTCCCCCCTGAGGAAAATTTAAGAGTCGAAAAAGGGTGGACAGAATGCACAACATAGCGTGAGTCCAAATGCGACCGAGTAGAAGATTGTAGTTGAGTTTGGCATCAACAACTTCTACTTCAACGTTTACCGTCTTTCCTTGCAATGTGATCGGTAGAATAGTGAGAACACCCAAGGGTTTTGATTCCCTTCCATCGAATGCCTCAAGGGCATTGGGTGACGAATTAAGGGCTGGAGAGCCAATAGCCTTCCAACAAATAGATGACATGACGTAGGTAGATGCAACTTCGTCCACTATGGCCCTATGGATGTTGAGACCATTGATACCGACTTGTATAACAAGCACAATCTGGTGCGGAAGTCGGGGGACGAAATTCTCTAGATTGAAAGAAAGAAGGATAGAATTAGCAGGATCGATCCCGCCAATCACGGATAACAATGCTTTCCATTGAGACGGAAAACTCTGGAGCACTTCTAACATGGACATCACGGAAGATGCCTACACCAAATCCTCAACAGTATTGTAATGCTGAGCAACACGGGCTTTAGGATTATAGGAAGATTTCCGGAGAACACCTTTGGAAGGTGGCTGAATAACGGGTTCAGCACTGCGCTTCTCAATTTCAAGGGGACTAGAGGTAGGTGGGGGAGGAAGACCATCAACAACCTCTTTCTCGGCTGCCTGACGTGATTCGGCATAATCCTTCGACTGAGTAGCAATGGAAACAGGTGTAGAATCATTCATCATGAAAACTTGAGAGCCGAAAGACGCAGATGGTGCGGATTGATCGACCATCTGGGTTTGCTGAGATGGGAAAGGTTCTTTAAGGACCACCGGAGTTCCCTTAGCACCTTTAAGGAGTTTACTAACCTTGGATCATCATGGAAAATCCTTGGTGTAGTGATCATATTCACAAATGAGATAGGGATACTTCAGCTTTCATTGTGAATCATCATCAGCACGAGGTTTAGACGATTCCAGTTTCGAGGCATTAGATTTGGCCTTACCTTTTCCCTTCTTTTTCCCTTTGGAAGTCTTGTCCGCAGGATTGGCTTGAACGGCGTTGACCTCTGAGGTTTTTCCAGAATCAGGGGTAGTCGGAGGAGCAGAAGTATTGGAAGAATTCAATTTCTGCTTCCCATTGGAAGAATTGCATGAAGTTTGTGATACGAAACCAATAACACTGTCGAATGATGGGGTAGCCGGTGCTTTAGAGGTTCCAGGCCGTGGAGCCTCAGTCAAGATATCATACAAATTACCCGATTTAGAGTACACTAAGTCAAGGTACTGGGCATGAGTGATGGCTTGTTCCTCGGGTTACACATGCCCCCATGGTGATGTCCTTTGCAATCTGGTTGAAAAAGGAGGTAGTGAACCAATGAGTAAGAATCTGATCAGGAATGTCAAACTTGATCAGGCGATGACGTCATCTCCATTCATGAATGTGGTCCGAGATATGGGTGGCCGGGTCCTGTTTTAAGGATGTTAGGAGATGCATCCCGGCTTCATAACAAACCGGTAACTGGAAATGAGTCAGGAATGCCATAGCAAGAGTGTTAAAATCTTGAAAGATGCCACGAGGAAATTCGATGTACCACTTAGCAGCAGCTTCGGTAAGGGTGTGCTGGAAAAGATGAAGTCGGATAGAGTCATCCACCGAAGAATTAGAAGAACACCACAAATGGTATGTCATGACGTGTGCTTGGGGTCTTCTCCAGACTTTCCCTCAAACTTGGGAAAATCACTAGGAACCTTCATTGGGACCGGAGGCCAGAAGGATTGTGAAGAATTGGATCATTTGTCAATTTGGACACATCCAGCAACTCCAACGTGGCAAGGAATGGTAATTGAGGGTTAAAAGGCATTGCAGGTCCAAGATAAGGACCCGTACCCATAGTCCACCCTGGTTGAGCATAACTCTGCCACCATTGGTTCTATCCCTGAGGATTCTGACCATAGGGGGTATAAGCCAGATAATTCGGTTGATATGGTGGCTGAGAACTAGGATACGGGGCTTGATAAACAGGATATTGATTCTGAGTATACATGGGCCATGATTGAGCAGCGTAGGGATTTTGCTGCGGAGTATAGGTATAGCTAGGCAGCTGAGGGTAATAAGTAGAACCTGGAGGCGGGTTGTAAACCGGTCGATATTGACTTTGAGGGTGATAACCACCTTGGGGTCGAACAAGCTGCTGATAAGTGGGGCCCTGTTGAGCCGGATAAGTGGGGTGCACAGGTTGATTCGCCTGCGGCATGGAATAGAGCGGAGACTGAGCAGGGTTGACGGGATGTGTAGGTTATCCTGGTTGAACAGGTTGACCTGACTGATGAGGGCCACCAGGTTGCCCCTGCTGAGCAGGTTGGCCTGATGGTTGGGGTGGGCCAGGCTGCGACTGATAACTAGGTTGACCTGTGGCAGGACCATAAGAGGGTCCTGGTTGTGCAACATTTTGACCAATCGGAAGATATGGCTGCTGAGGTTGCACCAATGGTTGAGATGGATGGATTTGCCCCCCAGGACCATATGAAGGTCTGGGTTGATATATCGGTTTCTTGGCTGGTCCTTGAGGTTTCCCTGGTTGGACCGGAGGCTGAGCTTGTACAGGTTGACCTTGAGGATTGTAAGGCTTCCCTTGCGGGCCGTAAAAAAATCCCTGCTGGACCAAAGGTTGTCCCTGTAAGGGTTTTCCTTGTGGGTCGTACGCATACCCTTACTGGGCCAAAGGTTGTCCCTAAAAGGGTTGTCCTTGTGGGTTGAAATCATACCCTTGCTGAACCGAAGGTTGTCCCTGAAAGGGTTGACCTTTTTGGTTAGAGGGTTGCCCAGGCAAGGTAGGTATAATACCGTTAATGAACTGATAAGCCTCAGGAGCAGGCAAGTAAATGGGGTTGCCGTGCTCGTCATATTGGAACGGAAGTGAATAAATCAGGGTACCATCCGCCCCATAATGAGAAAAATAGGAATGATAAGGATCCTGATGGGACTGATAAACCTAGGAGTTCTGCTGCTAAACAGCCAACCGATACTCCTCCGACGAAAGGTTGTCAGGGATTGCCATGGCAATCAAAGTCTCCACCGAAGTTGAAACTCCTGACGGTTGAACAGTGACATTCGGTGCCGACACAGCCACACAAACAGTAGGCCTGGTGGGGACAGATGTAATGATGGGTGCCAACGAGACAGGTTTCGTTGGTGACATCCCTAATGACGGAAGAACCGGCCCCCTTGATGGAGTTGATGTTTCCATCGAGGCAATAACGGCTATGATTTAACCTAAAGACCTGTATTCAGCTGGAAGCGACATCGATGGTGAAGGTTGAGCAGGATCTGGTTGGACGTCTTCTGGAAAAAGCTAGTATCCTTCATAAAAAACTGGAATTCCCTCACTGCCGTTAGGACCAGACGAGTCCATGTCTGAATCCACCGTAAGATCTTGCAAAAGAGTACAGGGGCTAGGAGGTATGATAGCGGCCAAAAATGGTGATCCCGATGTAAGAGGGGGAAAATGTTCCCCAACCCCAAACCCAAACCAAGCATTGGAAAGAGGCCAATGGAACTCAACTAGTTCTCCAAAGGGATACTCAGACGGGATGATAGGCTACTCAAGCTTAGCAGAGCCAGAGACTTGAGAAGTTTCAGATGAATTTTTTGTGCGAGGAGTACCAGTAGATGAAACTGACGGTTCCACCATTGTGACTGTAGCACACCAGAAAAGGAGAAAATATCGAAAATGAATACTCTTGGATTAAAACCAAGGCAAGAAAAAATAGGCCAAGTAATCAATCTTTAAATGGGTGTGTAATCGTAGGTAGTTTATTTTACGACATTGAAACAAAAGTTTGCTGTTTCTTGTTTTAAGAGTCAAGAAATAGTCAAAGATGACTCTAGTCTCTTTCAGTTTTCAGCGAGCGTGAAAGGAAAAGTGCTCGATGATCTTTTCAAATTTACGGAGTTAGTAAATATAAAAAATGACTGCTCAGGTAGTCTAGGTAAAAGGGTGTACTAGGTTCCTGTGAACTGCCATATACACCTTGGTTATAAAATGAAAGAAAAATCAACCAAGGACTTGACGTATGTGCAGGTAGTCTCCCCAAATGCTGTGTCTGGAAAATCATGGTTACAAAGTGGCACACTCAGCGTCCTACGGATAAAAGGATTTCAACCTAGAGGGGTCTCCCTTTACATACTCGATGGTACGGGGAGCACAAGTCCGTACTAGTGTTGTCTGAAGCCAGATGGCGAACGATAGTTGCTAGGTTTAAAGATGTCGGAACACGTCTCTAACTTAGACCACTAAATATTGCGTTAAGTTTCAATGTTGCCTTAGGTTAATTGAATAAATTTTAAGTTGATCTTGTATTTATGTTTCAATTCCAAGTTCCTACAGAATGTTGAATCTCACAAATCCCTAAATGCAAGCTACATGCAATAAAATACCATTCCGTTCAATGAAGAGCTATCTACGAGAAGGTTAGGAATTTTCAAGCGATAGTAAAATGAGAACACATAAAAGCATCCACTTTTGAATCTAATGCAAGCTAATGAAACTGAAAATCTCTTCTCTAGAATTATATAATGCTAGAAATGTGAAAGATTTTCCAATTTTCACTATGCTAATCAAGAATGCAAAAGATTTGTTTTTTCAATATATCAGAGCAAGTGCACTAAATGACATGAAAAATAAAGCAAAACACCAATTTGAGAATGGTGAAGCGAGAGCTGAAACAAAACAATCTCACTCAACTCCAAACAAGCCCAACAAGCCTCAAACCAATGACGAAATCCCTCAAATCAAAGAAAGATCTCAAAAGAGACCCAAACAAGCTGTGTAATCTAGGCTTGGAGTGATGAGAGAAAAATTGAATGAAAGAGAGGACAATCACTCAATTAATGCAATCACTCAAATGGATCCAAGAAGCAGAATGCAAAGAAGCAAAAACAAAGTTGACTGGGAAACCAAGGACCCGAAACTCGCACGAGAGGCTCAGCAGGCTGAAGTACCTAGAAAACCTAGGGCTGGAAAGAAACACTGATAGAAAAGGGAAAAAAACCAAAGGATAAGCGAAAATATCAGTCAAGAACAAACCCAAAGCATTCAAATCAAGATAATAAAACACCCAAAGATACCAAGATGGACCCAAAACTCCAAAACAGGGAAAACCCTAGCACCTACAGGAATTGGCGCGATTGTCTGGCTATAATCCGCGCCAGACAGGGGATGGCGCGAGTGATAAACTGGCAACAAGTGCCAGCTAGCACGACTGTTAGGCTGGAACCCGTGCCAATCAAGCCATCCTTGGAAAAGTCGAAATTTTGGAAAAACAGGGGTCAAATTGATCCTCTGGGGCTAAACAGGGGTCTTAGACTCAGCAAAGATGATCAAAAAAGCAAGCTAAGCAAGCAAAGACTAGGAAGATGACCTAAAGGATGAAAGACAAACTCTCACTGATCCCTAGCGGAGTTGCCAATTTTTTGGAGAGGTAAATCCCCTCTGCGGATAGAGGCAATCCCACTAGCCCTAGAGTGGGTCTAGCAACAAACAAAACACGCTACGATATTGATTCCTAGTTACAAAAGACAAAGCTACAATGGATATATTACCTCAAGTCCTACGCTACTGTTGTTGAAGAAGAAGCGCTGCTTCCGTTCCTAGCTGGATAGATCACAATCCTTTAACTCACCACGTCTGGACACCTATACAAATGCAGAGGAAAACGACGACATACAATGTAATAATTCAAACATGTAACTATCAATCAATCGGAAAATATTGAATCAAATTGCATTACACATATAAGCAATTCAACGATGGAACCAATGACATATTCGAGCATAAATTAAAATATGAAATAAATATTACAACCGAGTTTCGACGTCGTGTTCTTCCTTTGGCAGGGCTTGCAGCAGAGTGTGTCTCACAAAGCTTGTCGGGAATTTGGACAAGGCTCTCTCTCTTACGGGGTTCTCCTTAGCTCTGCTCTCAATAGTCACTTAGCTATAGTTTTCTTCCCAAATATTCAGATAGGTTGCAAATAGAGAGGGCAAGATTTTATAGAGGGAGAAGGAGAGGTTAGGATCCCTATAATCATGGGGGAGAATCCTATCTCTTAGGAAGGTTCTATGAGAGGTGGAAAACCACTTCCTAAATAGGGAGATCCGGAGCCAAACAACCCAACCTTTTTTTGATGATTGATTCTGAAGTTGTTAGAATCAAACTTCCGCCTTTTATTTTTAAAAACATTCCCAAATAGGCTTGGCACGGGAAATACACAGGAACAGAGCGCCAGGTGGCGTGGGCTTCTTGTAAATTTCCCAAGTCGGCGCGAGTGATGAACTAGCTGCTCGCGCCAATGCCCAAACATATGTTTTTAGTAATTTTCTGAGGAAATGTTCTCCAGGAGAATTCTTTCCCTTATGCAGAAGGATGTCATCAAGGTGTTTTCAGGACATTTTACTGTTCACAGGTCACGGGAATAGTCCTCCAATGTACAGGACAAGGGATTGTAGGGACGGTGAAAAAATGCTGTGTAACAGAAAGCAGTGATAGTGCTCTAGAATTATTTTTAGTGGCTGAACCTTCGACGGGATTTTGGGAAGTACATCAAATTTGTCACTTCTTGCACCATTTCCAAACTGAAAAACAAGAAGCAAGGCCTGTATACTCCTCTATCTAATCCTATTCGACCTTGGGAATCCATATTCATGGATTACATGTCGGTGCTCCCTTCAACTAAGCATTGAAACAACTACGTTTTCATGGTCATCGACATATTCTCTAAGATGGCCATTCTTGCAGCCTGCAAGTAGAGTATCACAACAGAAGCCACTACTAAGCTCTTCTTTGAACGAGTGTGGGTACACTTTCGGATCCCATAGTCCATTATCTCAGATTGGGATAGTAGGTTCCTAACTTCATTTTTGTCAAGTCTCTGGTTGATGCTGGATACCAAGCTCACTAAGTCCATGCCTTTCCACCCCCAAAGAGATAGCCAAACAGAGGTCTTCAATAGGGTGATCATACACATTTTGCGCATGTACAACTCAAATGATCTTCGCACATGGGACAAAAGCCTCCCCTATTTCCCACACAGCTACAACAGAGCTCTCCATAGCTCAACTAGCCACATCCCCTTTCAGGTGGGGTTGGGATTCCAGCCACTATGTCCCATTGATGTGGCCATACCATTTGTAGCTACTCAGACAACTTTGGCCCATGTCCAGTTTAAAACCGACAAGGATAACAAATTCATTGAGAGAATCTAGCACATCCGCCAGTAGGTCCATGACATATTGGACAAATCCAATAATAAGTACAAGCAACGGCATAATTAGCATCAGGTGCCACACAAGTTCTAGGTGGGTGAAAAAGTTTGGCTACATTTGTAGAAGGATAAACTCATTGGGCCCCACCATAATATTTGGTCGCTCCAATATGGGCCACACACCATCACCAAGGTTGTAGGGGATAATGCTTTTGAGCTCAGCATTCCACCATTCCTTGGCCTGAACCTAGTGTTCAATGTGGACCACCTTCAGCCATACTTTCCACCATTATTGAACACATTCGACATTGCAGAAAAAATCACAACAACAAAGTTAAACCCATAATAAATGGAACATGCCACCACTGATCATATCATGGACTCGTATATCAATAACACTCACCACCAGAAGATCCAACTATATCAGGTTGTCAAAGCTGGTCGACTCCTGCACCAAGGCAAGTGGCTCACCAGGAACCAAGTTCAACAGAATTTTCCCCATTTCATGGAGGAAATCAATGCACTGGGGACCACTTTTTCTTTCATTTTTTCATTTTCCTTAATTGTACCATAGTTTACTATGTTTGCTAGTTTTTTGGGTCCTAAACTTTCGTAGCCATTTTGAGGCCCTAAACGAAACTTTTTGGAAAAACTAGGCCAAAAATGAGTCTTTTCTTGATGTTTTCCACACGAAAGTTGTATTCCTCGGATAGATATTTCTAACGTGGTATTTTATGTGTCAAACAAAGATTGTATGCCAAATTTAGGACCTCGGGAAGTTGATGTACCAATTTACCCAAGCGGGGCTCGTATTTTTGGTGCTTCAACTCCTAGGGTTAGGTTTTAGGATGTTTAGGGTTTTCCATTTTTTTTTCAATAATAAATAGGCCTTCAAGCCTCATTGTAATACAGTTTAGAGGCATGTAGTCACCACATCTCTTCTTAGAGATAAGATACCATCGCCTGAGCTAGCCTATTTCCATTATGTCTTTTAGCATAATTCAGTTCTTTGATATTAATGAAATGAAGTGTTATTTCTGCTTCCTCTCTGTATTTATGGTTAGATTATGTTGTGTTCCTATCTAAGTTTGGATAAGTGCTATTATAGATGATCTGAAAGGATTGTATTAGTTTTTTGTGCTAAGTGTCTTTTCAGTTAATAAACATGTGCATACTTGTCTCCATATTTTGTTTAAGTATTGAGGATTTTAACCATGAAATATAAGTGATTTTAGTTAACTAGAAGCATGAAATAAGAGAAAATAACATTGAAAAATAGTGTATAACAGAGAAATAAAACCACACATAATATTTACACAATAGGCATGATGAAACAGTTCACCCCTCCTGGGCTACATCTGCTGGTCCAGCTCCCAATGGCATGTCCATCTTTCATTATGCTCAAAATTTTGCAAATAAATGTGTTTACATGCCTCTAATGGTTGTTTTCTTTGCACCAATGGCTCCATAATGCTCCAATTAGTCTAGAATTCCTTTCCATTCACTCCATTTGGGTGAAAATTGACCCTCCAAGTCATTTGCCCAGTAATTCCTAGAAATCCTCCACTAAATTTGGTGAACTGGAGTTAAATTTGGCCATTTTCCATACAAATAGTGGAACACTATCTATTCTGCCTGTTATAACTGTAAGATTTAATGTAAAGGGTAGGGGTGGCCACATGCGCACCTGCTACCCTGCCTGACCGTAACGTTCAGAGTTTAAATCGGCAGGGAACAGACCTTAACCACGAGTTCATAGCCATGTGACATGGTTTTAAAGTTAAATGTCAGAGTTTAGAAGCAATGTTTAAGCATGGTCGTGTGGAGATATTTAATGTAACTATCACATATGATCACATTCAATGGCAGAGGTTACGGTTGATAAGCTGTCAGGTTAACATATATGGTTGCGGTTTGTTATAGTGGTATGTGACGACATATCTCAGACCATCGGTGGGTTGGGACCGTTGGCGGTCCCCACCCCCATATGTAAATGTATTACACTTTAACATTAACCTCTGACCTTTTTTAGTTAAGATATAATGCGTATCTCATGCGATGTGGTAGGTGGCTATCCTTGGATGGAAGCGCACTTAGTTAGTTGAGTCAACCTATGAAACCACCAAAGGCTGTTGAGTTTGGCCCATCCAAATCTATGAAAATCAACCCAAACCTCTCGAATGAAGAAGAGAAGCAATTATGCCAGCTTTTGAAAGAAAATATTGAAGCATTTCCTTGGGATTGCAAGGGCATGAAAGGGGCACATCCTTGAGTATGAGGACATCACATTTATAGAAAAGAGGGATTCAAGCCTATGAGACAACCCCAAAGAAGGATGAACCCGGCTCCGAAAGACATAGTCAAAGAGGAGATGCAGAAACTATTGGATGTAGGTTCATATATCCTTTATCCAACAGGAAGTGGGTATCTCCTGTTTTCCTAGTCCCGAAGAGGAATGGGAAGTTGCAAATTTGTGTTGATTATTGAGAACTTAACAAAGCCACCAAGAAAAACTATTTCGCTTTGCCCTTTATAAACCAAGTCCTAGATGGCCTTGTGGGGATGAAGTTATTTTCCTTCTTAGATGGGTTCAGTGGGTACAATTAGATTCAAATCAGCCCTGAAGACCAGGATAAGACTACTTTCACCTGCCCTTGGGGTAAGTTTTCTTATAGAGTCCTACCCTTTCGGTTGTGCAATGCCCCAACTACTTTCCAAAGAGCCGTCCTGAGCATATTTTCTGAGTTAGTTCATGACTCTATCAAAATATACATGGATGATTTCACACCATATGGGGATGACTTCCAGGAAGCGCTCTCCAATTTGGGTAAATTACTAAGAAGGTGCATTAAGATGCATCGCTCTTTGAGCCCAGAAAAGTGTGAATTCCTGAAGAAATTAGGGGTTGTATTAGGACACTCCATATCCCAAGCAAGAATACAGGTAGACCCGAACAAAATTGCTATCTTCAAAAGGATACCTACTCCTCAAAATCAGAAAGATTTGAGGAGTTTTTTAGGCTTAGTTGGTTACTATAAAAGGTTCATCAAATATTTCAGCAAGATGGCTTCACCATTATTTGGGTTATTGGCCAAAGATTCTGAGTTTATTTGGTCTGGTCCTTGTCAAGAGGCTTTCAGAGCTCATTATGGAAAATTTGACTATTGCCTCCATCCTCCAAGGTCCAAATTGGACTCTGCCTTTCCACATCCACAATGATGCATTTGAAAAATCTATAGGGGCAACATTAGGACAATTAGAGGACAAAATCCCTTATGCCATTTATTTCATCAACAAGAATTTGTCCAAGGCTGAGCTGAATTATACTGTTACTGAGAAGGAGATGTTAGCCATTATCCATGCTTTGAACAAATTCAGGCATTATGTAATTGGATATTAGTCATTTTTTCACACTGACCATGTGGCCATCAAGTATTTGATGAACAAACCAGATGTTAATGCTAGGATAATTAGATGGTTGTTACTTTTGCAGCAATTTGATTTGACTATTGTTGATAAACCTAGAAAGGAGAATGTTGTTGCATATTTTTTGTCCAGGTTAGCTCTCCCTGCAGGTGAAGAAGGAATGGTGGATGACCAGCTACCATATGATCATCTCTTTTCTATATTAACACTCTCACCATGGTTTGCTGATATAGATAACTACTTGGTTTCTTGGAGACTCCCTCCTAATCTTTCATTCAGGGAGAGGAGCAGAATCATAAGAAAAAGTGCCCCTTTCACATGGATTGGGGGAAACATTTTCAAGCTAGGCCCTGAACAAATCATAAGGAGATGTGTGACTGAGGAAGAAGTTTTTGATATCCTCTCTAAATTTCATGACAGCCCATGTGGAGGTCACTTTGCTGCAAAGAGAACTGCTTACAAATTTTTGAAGGCAGGATACTATTGGCCTACCCTTCACCAAGATTCCAGAAGATACACTAGCAATTGTGAATAGTGCCAAAGGATGGGGAAACCCATGAAAAGGGATGAGATGCCTTTGCACCCTCAGGTGGCTCTTCAGCCATTTGACAAGTGGGGCATGGAATTTGTTGGACATATCAATCTACCATCCAGACAAAAGAAGTATATCATAGTATGCATTGATTACCTAACAAAGTGGGCTAGAACAAAAGAAATGAGGGTAGAAACCGAGGAGAAATTAGTTGAATTTCTGAGGGATAATGTGTTTTACAAGTTTGGATACCCCAGAGAAATAGTCATTGATCAGGGAGCACAATTCACCTCTCACCTCATTGAGAATCTTTTGAGGAAGCACAAGATTAAGCATAGAACTTCTACTTCCTATCACCCTCAGGCGAATGGCCAAGTAGAAGTAACTAATAGAGATTTAGAGAAAATCCTCACCAAGGTTGTGAGGAACAACAGAAAATATTGGGCAGACAGATTGGTAGAAGCTACTTGGGCCTACAACACTACTTGGAAGACAACAACAGGATTCACTCCTTATGAACTAGTCTATGGTAAGAAGGTTATACTTTCAGTTGAGTTTGAATTCAATACTTTAAGAATGGTAGTTGAATTAAATCTAGATCTATCAAATGCCCAAAAAGAGAGGTTTCTGCAACTAAATGGATTGGATGAGTTCAGAATGAAAGCACTTCTTCACACGGAGGTAGTTCAGCTGCAAAGGAAGGTCTGGCATGATAAGAACATCAAAGAAAAGACCTTCCAAGAATGAGATTGGGCGCTATTGTATGATTCAAGGTTTAGAGATTTCAAAGGCAAGCTGATGAAAAGATGGTTGGGACCTTACATAGTGGAAAAATGTTTTGATAATGGCACAGTTCAAATCAGAACCATAGATGAGGAAGGAATCCCCTTGCTTGTCAATGGTCACAGACTTAAAATCTACAAGAAGCCTTTGTCAAGGGTAGACTTCATAAATTCAATAAGAAGAGAGGTGTATGTGATGGTAAACTCCATAGTTTCCCACACCTCCTAAAAAAATGAAAAAGAATAAAGATCCATGGGTGAAAACCTCTTTGAGGCACCCAAGGCAAACTTGTGGGTTGAAAACCTCGATGGAGGCAACTCACTTGCTCAAAAAAGAAAGAGAAAAAAGAAGAAAAGGGAATAAATATCCATGGGTGAAAACCTCTTTAAGGCACCCAAGGGAAGTTTGTGGGTTGAAAACCTACATGGAGGTAGCACACTTTCTTAAAAATAAAAAAATAAAAAAATTACATTTGCATCTCTATGTTTTCCGTGTTTTTTTGTTTTGCAGGTTATTAATGGTTTCTAGAAACACCAGGAAGCATTCATCTTCTCTCCCCTTCTATTTTAACATCCATCCCATCATTCACTCCATTCATTTCCATAACTCCTTCCATCACCTCCATACACCATATTCCTCCATTCCCGAGCACAATGTAGCAAAAGAAAGCAAGCCAAAAATTGCTACAAACATCAGGAAGTTCCTTCAAAAACAAAGTTGTTCACGGACTGCAAAGAAAAACAAGAAGGAGCTGATAAATCAGACTCTGGGAAAGACAGGAGTGCCACCCATGGCATCTGGAGCACCCCCACGCAACATCTACAATGGAAACAAACAACAAGAAAGATCAGTAGCTCACTCAGATATTTTCTCATTCAGCAAGTTGCTCACTCAGAAAACAATAAAATAAGGAAGAGTGCGGCATATAAGAGGCTTGTCTCCAAATACCAGCTCCTGCAAATTCCTTGACAACAACGGGTAAACTTAGGTATAGATTCTCACCCCTTGCTATGCATCCATAATAGCTAGAAATAACTAAATTTGCAGACTTAGAGTTTAAGAGGTAGAAAGGTGGTCAGTTAGCTTGGCCACCATCGTGAAGTATGATTAGGTAGAACTGCGAAATCACGCCACCTGGGTATGCAAAAGAAAATTTTAAATCAAGTGGAGTAGAGGAAAACAAGGGGAGGAAACATGCAGTCCATCATGAATTAACATAGAGAAGGAAAAAACAGTCTCTAACGAAAACTGGAGCTAAGGCCGAGTTACATAAGCGCTCCAAAATTAGTTGCGCAATATAATAAAAAGAGATCCTGTCTCATCCAAACCAGTGAATTGAGAATTTTTGAAGGAAAGAGACCGAAGGGAGCCCACAGCACAACAATATCGAGAGTGGGCTACGTATTTGAACAACGTGCAGCAACAACAACAACAACAGAACAACATCACTAGTAGTCGAGCCAGCTTTAGAAGTATACTGCATATCAGACATAGTAGCAAGGGACCAAGGAAAGATTTTATAACAACCCAAACAAGGCAGAATTCTACTCCTAACCTTAGAGAAGAAGATCCAGAAGAAGGAGAGGAAGAGACAAAGGGCTAAGGAAAAATGGAAGAGATGGAAATAGAAATCATAGAGGTAGCAGAAAATGAGCAAGAAGTAGACTCACAACACAAAACCACATCCTCTCAAGGAAAAGAGGTAGTTGCCAGCTCCTCTGAGCGCAAAGAGAAAAAGGCAGACCTCTATGTATTTCATAGCTGACAAAATTTAGAGGATAAGTCAGAGAGAGCCAGAAACTCCTCCCATGAGCCCGATTATCATTGAAGAATCACCAAGGGAGGAGGAAAGAATCAAAGAAATAATTATGAAGGAGTAGCTGCAGAAGGCACAGGCAAAAAATGTAGCACTGAAGGAGAAATTGTAGCAAAAAGGCAAGAAAGTAGCCACTATGGTAGACTTATGCATAGAAGCCCTTCAACACAGATTCCCTTCTGACTCATATGCTATGTACCTCAAGGAGAAATGGCTCCTATTTCAAATCAAAACTCTAGCCTCCCATGAATCCCTACCTTTCCAAGATTGTAGGAAATTCATGGATTCCTACAAGCAACCTAACATGGTTGATCAGGCAAAGATGGAAAAGTTTTATGTGCATAACCTTGTGCTGACAAGTCTGGATACTTGGGACCCCAATCCTACAATGGGGGATATGTAGTTGATGGCTTTAGTATCGTGGATGATGAATGATGACACTAGAGAAAAATAGATATGGAAGGTCATGAGAAGAAGAAATAGAGAACCCTTACATATCAGACCGGAATTGTTCAGCCCAAGAGGAGTCATCCTTAATCGTCGAGATATTGAAAGGGACCTTGCACTAGCTGAGAGCTACCTTCCGACTGAAACATAGGTAATTGGCCACTTTGATGATGTTTCTAGGCAAATAGAATATGAGTGCATTATGGCTAGCCAGAGGAGATGGAACAACCTCCCTCATAGCCTCAAGAACAGGGAGTACCATACTCCAAAAAGACTGATGGGTGAATTAGAAAGGGCACCATTATACAAGAGGACCATGCAAACCAAAAATATCCAATGGTTGGGACTAAAGCTCAACCCACCTTTGCTAATGGGGTTGAATGATGAAAAGGACATAGATACATAAGATAGAGAATGGGAGAATGCAGAAAAGAATAATGGTTTTTACCCCCTTGGGGAAACTCCCATACTTCTTCCTCAGGAAATCAGGGGGGTTGTCAAAGCCTTAAAGAAAATGCAGGAGAATTAGCTACTTAGAGGATGAGAAACCATTCAGTAAGGAGGTGATGATGAGCTCCATCATTAGACATATTTGGAGGGTTAATGGCCACCTTTTTTCCTTCTTAGATCTCTTTTTCTTGCATTTTTATTATTATTTGGTTTTATGATGCTAGTATAGGTGGTGACTAAGGCTAACATACTCTGAGTGCCTAATATGAGGTTGAGTGTAGAAAATCAGGAATTATTAGCATTTTTATAAGGATTTTATCATAAAGACTTGGAGGAGACAGCAAGGAGAAATTATTGGAGGATTTTCCATGCTCCTTAACTCTCAAAGGCAACCAAAGGATCCCAAAGATTCTCTCCAACAATTCAAATTCCAAAGGCATCCAAAGAATCCCCAAGGATTTTCTCCAGCAATTCAAATTCCAGAGGCAGCCAATCAACTCAAATAGGAGTGCACTCAATACTTGTTTACTTGGAGTCAAGTGGACTCAATCACTATTTTCTAGGGAGTTGTTGGTAGCTGCCCTGTAGAATAAATAGAGCAGAGCTAGAGCTAGGAAGAGTCAATGGATTCTAGTCGGAACTTTGTTGCAAGCTATTGAGCTTTTTATTTCACTTAGTGATCAAAATTTGAGAAATGTATGAGGTTATTCTTTTATGAAATGAGCAGACTGATTTCATTTTACTTATTTAAGTTTTATAGAGCTAGGCTCATGGGTTAGGGCCCAATCCATGTGCCTCAGCCTCTCTGTTGTATTCGTTCTCTGCTCTCTATCATTTCATTAGCTCCGCTTCTAATAATTTCACTTATGTTTCAAGTTGTTGTTTATTCTTTCTTTCAGTGTGCTGCTGTAGTTTTCCATTTTCTTATGATAGTAATAGAATAGAGGAAAACCAAAAAACTGTGGATCAAGACCCCCTTCTCATCTCTGTCAATAGGGTTCGAGGAGGAAGAAACTTCCCACAGACCCAAAAACTAATTTCTGTTCACTATTTCTGATATTAAAAGTAGAATTGCATTACCATTTTTAGCCTTCCTTTTTATATTGCATTTTCACGCATTTGCTTGTTTTTCGTGCATAGACGAGTAGAGTTGTTTGCAGGAATTAGTGATAAAGCCCCAGAGCAGATCTGTGGCGTCTTCCCACTTTATTTTCCATCTCTATCTTGACAACATGAACACTATTTTTACGCCTCCATTTCCCTCCTTTTCCTCTTATCTGAAAATGTTGCACCCACCTTTTTTCTCAAAACAGTTAAACCCTTCAACCCGCCTCATTCCTTTGTTTTTTTATTATTCACGATTTCCTTGCCCCTTCCTAATGAAAAATGCTTGAAAACCATTGGAATTTGACCTTCCACCCTTGCTCCTCAAACTTCCCATTACTGTACATCACAAATCACAAATCACAATGTTTAGTTTCTTCCTTTAAGACTTGCTTCTCATTTTCACTGATTGCGATATTGCGATATCGCATATCACACTTTGCACATTTTCCCTTTTTCTTTAAGACTTACCACTTCCAAACGCCGATTGCGATATTACGATCGTGCTCCACTGCTGGTCCCACCGCCACGTCGCCCATTGCACTTCGCACTTCGCAACTTTTTCTGAACAACACTTCCACTATCCCTCCAATTTTGCGATATTGCGTTTGCGATATCACATTTCACACTTCGCAGATTTTATCTTGTTGCATTTCGCACTTCGTACTTTGCATCATTTCCTTTTTTTCTTTAAGAATTACCACTTCCAAAAGCCGATTGCGATATTGTGATTACGATATCGCACTTCGCACTTCGAAACTTTTACCACATTGCAGGTCTCTCATCGCAACTTTTTCCCTTTTATTTTAAGACTTACCGCTCCTATATTCCTATTGCGATATTGTGATCACGCTCTGCCACCGGTCCCACTGCCATGTCACTCGTCGCAAATCGCATTTCGCAACCTTTTCCCTATTCTTTTAAGACCTTCCGCTCCTTTTTCCGATTGTGATATTGCATATCGCAGATCACAAACTTTTCCCTTTTTGCATTTCACATTTCGCAGTTCTTTCACATTGCATTTTGCACGTCGCAGCTTTTAGCCTGTTGCACTTCGCACTTCGTAACTTTTTCTCCATCGCATCTCCACCATTGCACTTTTCAAATTATTCCACTCCGAAGCATTTTTGTGCTATAATAAATTTTTAATTAGGTTTAAACCGATGCTTTCCACTTATAAGCCTTGTTTCTTCTGTTGAACCCTCGATTAGCCTCTTTAGCATTTTTTTTCCTCCAAAATGCAAATCAACACTTTTTCAATCATAATTAAGTCATGGATAGCTTATCAACATGGATAGAAGCATGGTAGATAGAGCATAAGATAAGTAGGGTGTGTTTAGCCGAATGGCCAAGTTTAGTGTGGTTTAAATTAATTTCCTTTCAAAAATTTAGTTTAGTTTCCTTCTTGTCATTTCTTTTGAGAAATTTAATTTAGTTTCTTTCTGTCATTTCCTTTCTACACATTAAATTAGTCTCATTTCTGTCATTTCCTTTCTACAAATTAAGTTGGTTTCGTTTTCGTCATTTCCTTCCAGCAATTTACTTTTCAGTTTTTATCATAGTTTAGGAAATAGCACCCTTTCATAAAGCATAAGAGAATGACATGAATAGAATGCATCTGCTATGTATATAGCACTGTCACCTCCAAGTTTGTACGAACCCCTGGTTGATAAAGTAAAGTAGGGTAGCCCCTGGGAGTTGCAGCACTCTTGGTGCAATACCAGGGCTCACCAATTATTATGCGATGTTTGAAATTATGAGCCAACATGGTAATGAAAGTTCATGGTGTAAGTTATCTCTTATTCCATTTTCCTCAGATAATTATTGAGACAGGTACTCCAATTGCGATAGTGTTTCCTCGAAATAAAAACTCAAGCATGCAATATCTTTAAGATAAAAAGTAGGGTCAACCAATGATATTATCATTCGCCAATGAACATCTTCCATGATGGTGGTATTCGTTGCTTTCACATCCAATTTATTGTAAGTGACTAAGAGATTTCATTGTCTACATAAGTGGCAACTCATCAAATTTTTGGCAACCTGTAAAGCACAACAATTGAGGTTTTTCAAATCCATGGAGCTCTTCTGTGATCATCAAATGATAACAACGCTCAAATGATAAGTGTATGATTGTATTTGGAAATGTTCCAACCTTGATCAAATTAGTACAACTAATGAAACTTAGAGATCAAAGGGTGAAGAAAACACCCTCTTGAAATGATACCTCGAATATCCCTGTTTGATTAAGTCGTAATTGTGAGATCAACATAAGTATGTAGTTGTCCAAATGATTAAAAGGAATCTCGTATATCAACGGAAACTAGATACCGTCAACTGAGTCAACAATGCAAGTGAGGCTGGGAAATATTTCAATTCCTCGCACTCTTTTGCGTTGAACGATGGATGTTTGTGTTGAAAGAAGATCTCATCATCAATTGTTATATTTGGTGTAACGATTTGGTACCTCTCCACCGCAACTTTCGATAAACACTGTATTTATTTCTTATACATTATTTCTTTGTAACACTATGTGTTATACGTTAAAAAGAATGTTTCTCTCGCTCCATCCTTCTCAAGTTTCAAAATATTCATTATTTATGAATGTTACATGTTGACATTTTAAACATTAACTCCTCTCCTAAAGAGTCTAGAATAACCCCCTTGACATGTTGTATTCATATTCATTACTACCAACTCCGATAAATGGCTCACACTACAGTTTCGAAGTGCCAAAATTATTTTTTTTCAAAAATTAAAGATGATGTAATTGTGAGTAGACTGCAGAAACTTGCAATTCAAGAAAAAATGGGGGTTGAATCTGATGCATTGGAAATGATAACAACTAAATAATATGGCTCTCTTTTAGATACAGAGACAATGCTTGACCAACTTATCTTGCTGGGTCAAAGAAGTATGTTATCTATGTTGCATGAACTGATTGGAGTTGTTTCTAATCACAAATTTCTAGACCTCTTGGAGTTGACCTTATCAGCTGACACAACCAAAACAGTAAAAAGGACTAGGGATTTGATGGATTCTAGTATTGAACCAATGACATTAATGCCTTAGCTAACAACTCTCATCTTGATGGTAGCTACAAGCTTGTAGATGATATTGTTCTTTCTTATGCACTCTTGCGATGTTAACATAATATGAAGTGTATTCGGATCAGGGTCTATATATCACACGGAGCATATTCATTATTCTTGTATTCTTCCAACGAAGATTTTTATATATTCTTGTATAGTTTTTTTATAGAGAATTTTTTATTATGATCTTCAGCATTTTACAAGTGCAATGCACTTATTATTTGGATGGTATCAGTTTATTGTGTATATTCATGCAATTGAAATGATTTACAAAGTGTTCTCCTGACTATACTTATATACCATATGGAGCAGCAGTCATTTTTGAAGCAGTATTCATCTTCGAGCAACACTCATTCAAACTGGAGCAGCCCGAACATGCCATATGAACTGACATTCATTCAATGACATAATGAACAATGTTTATGCATAACTTAGAGAGTAGTAATGTTCATTGCACGTTAGAAATCAGTAATGCAATGATGGAAGCTAAACTGAGAAATTTTTATTCAGCCTACAATACATTTGTAACCCCCTCTCCATTGATGTAAAATGGGGAGGTAATCAGAGGAAGGAAGACATTTCTCAGAATGAAAGGGGGAGGAAAAATGTGTTGCCATCAATGCCAAAGGGGGGGATTTTTGGAAATATTGTCATTGATGGAAAAGGATCAGATGAGGATCAGGAAAGGTATAAAGGAGCAACAAGGCAAAGAAGACAAAAGTGTAGTGAAACTACTACATTGAAGAATTTGTAATGATATGAAATTGTTTATTAAGCTAAATCGTTGTGATGCAAAGGCAAGACTCCAAGGCAAAAAAAAAGGTGCTGCAAAGGCTATGGTGATACATTAATGATAAATGTTGTTATTTGATATTGGCATTAGGATGGCGAATTTAATCATTACATATGGTTGAAATTAATATTGGATGAATTATATATTTTTTTTCTAATATTCAAGATATGAAGAGTTTGGAAACGAATGAGTGGAAGGCAAAGAGTAAAGCCTATTCACTTCATATTCCTATGTGGAATAAAAACAACCATCAAATTATCTCTATAAATATGTCATTTTGGAGTGCATAGTGGAAGTTAGAGAGTGGGAGAATGTGTGAGAATTGATTGATATATTTTTCATTTAGTCACCTAGTACATATAAAGTTAACGTGAAGCAGATTTGAAGGGCAGAAGAGGCAAAAGGAAAGATGGAGTTATGCAGAATTGATAACCATGTAAATTAGCATATTGTTTTCATTTTGTGTGAGGGGATTGTGGTCTCCTTTGAAATTGTATCTTCATAAAAGTTCAGTTGGAGTTGGTTGAGGTAGCAGCCGCTTGTGGGTTGTAGCCTGCAGAAAACACATGGTAGTTGGAGCTTCCTTGCATGTTGTAGCTTATAGAAATTTGAGGTAGCAGCCTCTTGTAGGTTGGAGCCTACATAAAATCAGATGTAATAAGGAGTAGGAGCTTACCTTTGTATCACAACAATAATAAAATCATGGTTTTCTCCCTTATGGGTTTCCACTTATATATGGTATACATATGCATTGTTATTATTTTCCGATGTGATGTTTTGGTCTGCTTATTACTTGTTGTTCACATATTCAATTTGTTGGTCATTATTTGTTAAGGTTCTCATGTAATGTTTCAATTAATGAATTTAAGGAAAATAATTTTAATGTCCACGAGTGGAATAAACTGATTCACCCCCCTCTTAGTTTAGTCAATATTTCATCACAAAAACCTGCCACTCCTCCGTGACTACGTTAAGGGCCAGCCTCACCATAGATTTTGCAGTTGGGGTCGATCCCACGGCTGCCAACTCGTATCGAATCTCATAATGCCTCGTAAGGAATGAAGCATTAATACGCTCCCCCTTCTGCATCTGGATCATCCAGAGCTTCCGCTCCAAGTAAATATTCCGCTACTCGAAAGTTCCTTCGTACAACAAAGAAAAATCTTCCCACATCTCCCTAGAGATGTTCTTGCCAGCTAAATGTGAGACTATGTGATCCTTGGCACCATTAATGATTATCATCTTACACTTTTCCATATCGTTCTTGTACTTGTTAAGTTGATATGGATCTATAAGTATAACAACCATATTCGCCACGAATGTCTTGAGATCAAATTCATCTAAAGGGAACTAAATCCTTTCCTTCTAGATTACATAGTTGGAGGAACCCTCCAACTAGTCCTAATCTCTAAGACCATGAGCTAGCATCTCAGCCAAAAAATATCGAACTACTTCCTCTTTCTTCCCCTCTGCATAGCCTAGGTAGGCTTACACACTCCTTCTGGAGCTCGTAGACCTGCTTCCCTGATCTACTGCTCAGATCTTGGAAAAATGTTGAATTCCTTGGCTATGAATTCACTGAGGAATAACTCCCCACTATGTGATTTTCTTTCTTCTGATGCTTCTCTGCTCCAAAAACCACCTGTAGAAAATTGCATAACTCTGGCTCTATGTGAAGGCTCTGCGTAGCTTCCTCTGCCTCGGAAAAATATCGAACCGAAAGTCCTACCTCTCTGTCGACTCATTCAGAGAGAGTCAACCTTAAAAATTCAACCCTCTTGGCTAGATCTGCACAATCCCTCTAGGGATTCGATCTGTTGTTGCTGCAGAAATTTGAACTTCACTTTAGATTTAGATATGCTCTTATTGTTTCACATCAACCCCTTTGATACCATGTGAAAATTCCTAGATCTGACAATCTTAGGAATCCTACTATAACAATTGAGTGTAATTATAATTCATATTTGAATTATTGAAGTAACTACTGAAGCAGCCTACACTGAATAAAATATGATTTTGAAACATGGAAATTGAGGAAGAAATCAAGCACACATAGGACACAATTATTTTTAGACTAAGTCCCTAGAAAAACCCAATGCGGGAAACTGGTGTAGCAGATCTGAGGGTTTTTATTATTAAGAAATAGCAAATCCTGAATACTTATTTGAATACCTCAAGGGTTTTTCAGTTACAGAGAGAAATACTGGCAGAAATAAATTGTGAGTTTTACCTCACACAATCAATATAAAATCTGGCTGATCCGGTCACTGTAAAAGTTGCCTCTTGAGGTCTCTGTGTAGGCCCTACATTAACTCCTCTAGGAATTGTGTCATCCCAACAATAGATCGATATGACTCCCAGAATCACAGATCCAGGACTCCCAGTCTCACACCCCGGCTTCTGGCTTCTAGATCTGATTTGACAGTTGAATCTTGGAAACCCTCTGAACCTAGTCATAAACTTGACTACTCTGCACAACGTCTGCATCACCCTAATTGGCTCTCTACTGGCTCTATTGGATGTATCACTTCATCTATCTGCTAATGATTCTCCGGCTGAAAAAATATTTCTCTCCGGAAGCTACTCTGCCCCTCACTGTACCGAATCACTTACATCTAATCTTCATCCGAGCATTGCTCCGTCAGAAGAATTTTATCTCAAGATTACTCCATGTCTGTCTTTACAAATTATCCTCAAGCCTTCCTTTATAGTCTTCTCGTTGAGAAATAAATGGTTGAGATTAGATCTCCAATCAACAGCTAAGATTATAACATGACTTGATCTCCGCCTTTTCTAGATTATTCTCACTCTATTTTATTAATTTCCCTAAGTTGAAACTTAGGGTCTCCATTAAAATAATTAATTATTTTAATAAAACATTAAATGAGTGGAATTTTCACAAATGGTTTCTTGGTTCTTTGGAATACTAGTGTAATTTTCCCATTTAGCCTTAACTAAGAAGAACATTCAATTTTGTTTTAATTCCTGTTTCATGAATAAATGAATAAAGGAGGACATGTAAAACTCCTAAAAATTCTGAATAAATCAATGCCCATGTGAGCAAAGACAAATTAGGGCTATGTAAATAATCACTTGCAGGTGTGAAAGAGGTTTGAACTAAAGACTGGGTCAACCTTGACCAAATCAACAGCGCTGTCTAGGTTCATTGCATCTCCAAAAGGGACAACGAAGTTCTAGAAGGAAGCCTCTCATGTGGGCCAACTCATCAAGATGGTTTAGGGTTTGCAAAAGCTTTCTCATCTTATAAAAGGAAAAGGAGGGCATCAAGAGAAGCTTTTTGATTGATCATATTTCTGAGTATTTGTCTGCTTAGACAAATACCATTCTCTGCTGTTTAGTGGAGGATTGTATCTAGAATTCCTATGCAGGGATTTCACCTCTTCCTTTGAGGATTCAAGGAGGAAAGTTTGCTGAATTGAACCACTATCAAGATTGTGTCCAAGCTCCATCTTACATTACAGTGCTGCCCATCTTGAGGGCTGAACTGTCTTCTGAGCTGCAGCAAGTGGGAGTCTAGATCTGCAGAGATCTAGTGTATTTTTGGAGCCTCTTTCTCATGGATTGTGTTCTCTAACCTCCTGAAAGAGTGTCTCTTCTTCTTGTACTTCAGATCTGCAATTTTACAGTGGTTTTCTATGTCATTTGAGCTACAACGCTGTTCCCATGAGTAGACTGCGTTATTTATGTATGAGGGTTTTCATGGTGTCTTGCTCATAGTTTAGATCAAAGATCTCTAGTGCTGGGCTTTGCCTTCCACTTGGTGATCCATGGATTAACTTTCTGATCTATGTTCTATTCAGATCTAATCCTTTGTAATGAAATTTCATATTCATAAAATTACTGTAGCATTTTCCAGATCTGCAACTTGTTTCTCAGATCTACTCTTATTCATGCATGCTTTTGTCAAAATTCCAAGTGGATCTTGAAGAGAAAACTATATAGTTTCCATATCTAGTATAGATATAATTTTTTATCCAAATATCTGTCCTAGATCTGATTTGTAACTTCCAGCTACTGAAGCTCCTTGAAAATAACACTGTTGAAGCATTTCTGCAAATATACATGTGTTCCTGCTCTCTTTCTGAAGATTTATTGTTGTTTGACTCATGAATTATACTGTATAATGAAAGGGCTTTATCATAATGCTTATTTGTTGCTGTGTGACTGAAATAAAAATCTCCTTGCTGATATCCTCTGAACATCTGCTAAAACAGCGCAATTTCTGAAGCAGTGCTTGCATTTGGCTGCAGCCTTCCTCTTTGGGTGATTTTTAGCTAGTCAAGTTTTTGGGAGATCTGTTTAATGAGTCTAAACTGATTTTTTTTGGATGAAAATCCATATATAAGTCTCATACAACATAAATGAGGGGAACCAAGTCTTGATCTACGATATTTTTTCACATTTTACTTATACAATGTTTCTCTTGAGTACCTTGTCGAATTTCCTGAAAAAAGATCATTACAGTGGTATCGAAGCTTCACTCTTGGCACAACTTGTGCTTGCCTTGGAGCACCAGTCATGCTGCATCTCAAAGAAGAGGATCCTCTCATTGAGAGAGAGAGGAGGTACCAAAATAGAATTCATAAAAAGTATGACTACACCACTGATGACCCTGACAAGGGTCAAGACAAGGGGAAAGCCCATGAATTTGTGAATGATAAGGATAAGGAAGCAGAGGAGTTTGAAAAAAATCTCTTGGAGACTATGCAAGATATTTCCAAGGAGATAAAAGAGATGAGGGTGGAAATAATGAGGGAGTCCCTTGGGAGATTCCATCAAGGAGAAAGTTCTGAAGTGTCTCATTATGGAACTGGTCAACCTGTGAGCTTGCCACAAGCCCCACATGCCTCCCAACACTCTACTATGCCTACCTTCTTGGTTGTAGAGAATGAGGGACTACAAGAGCCAACCTCCCTGGAAGGTCACTTTGTAGATTACGACTCACAAAGTGAGAGTTTCAAGGATAACTTGAGCTTCCAAGACTTTTCCCATCTCAAGGACCGGAGGATACCATGGAAGCTATACAAAGATGGAGGTTTCTTTCATGGGAGACGCCACACTATGGGCAGGTTATTTTTTCCCAAGTTTGATGGATCATCCTCTTGTTCTGCCAAAGCATGGGTGGAAAAGTTGGACATCTATTTCCAGTTGAATAAAGTCCCCAAAGTAGAAGCCATCAAGATTGCTGCATTGCACTTTGAGTGTGAAGCCCAAAAATAGTGGTTCCATGGACTATCTACATTGGGACACAACACATATGCTGAGTTCACTAGAAGACTAGTGGAGAGATTTGATCGGAAAGATCTCGAGGCACCTTTTATAAGTCTGGCAAAGCTGAAGCAGACAGGAGATGCAAAGGCCTATATCTCTGAATTCCTGAGATTGTCAGTAATGGTCCCTGATATATCTGTAGCAAGGAGAGTCTACATGTTCATTAATGGTCTGGAGGAACCTTTTCATGGGTTGGTTAAGTCTACCAAGCCCATCACTTTGCATGATGCCATTGAGAGAGCTAGATATCTCCAAGATGCCTTGCCAAGAGCAAAGGAAACTTTCCAAAGAAAAGCCCCTCACTCTTCTAAGGGGAAAGAAGGGAAAGATGCTCCACCAAGGAGAGCTCACCGAAGAAACCTCTTGACCTTGATCTCCAGAGGGAGTTGAGGAAAAAGAGATTTTGTTTCACTTGTCAAGAGCCATGGGTGCCGGGACATAGATGTGCTACTGGAAGGGCACACTATATAGAAGTCTTCTCAGATTTTGAGGAGGAACATGCGAATGATGGACCTAGGAGGGGTCACAGCATTGGTGATGATGAGGAGGAAGATCAATAACCATCCAGAGGTGAAGAGGGAGCCTTTGCTCCAACAAGTGGGACTCTTGCCTCTTTGAGAGGAGTGCCTAAGTACTTGACCCTGAGATTACAAGGCTTAGTCATGAACCAGAGAGTGTCTATTTTGATTGACAGTGGGGCTACCCACAATTTTATTGATGCTAACTTTGTGCAGAGGAGAAGAATCCCCACTGACACTTTTGATGCATTTTCTGTTTTGGTCCCAGGAGATAGAACCATGCAATTCATGAGATATGTTCCGTCACTTTCTGTCACTATGGGATCCTACACCTTGGTGGACCATTTCTTTGTAGTTGACATACCAGACACCAATATCATCTTGGGTGTCCAATGGTTGATTACCTTGGGGAAGGTTACCACTGATTGGAAGGCCTTGAAAATGGAGTGGGTGGACTTGAAGAGTGGGAAACCACAAATAATTCAAGGCATGCACACTTATCCTGCACCTGATTTTTCCACACAAACAATAGAGATGGATTTTCACAGTGGAAGCAAGGATCTCACAGTTCCTTCTCTCATGTTTATGAGAATGATGCAAGGGACATTCCTACCTCATGGAAAGCCACTTGGAATTCCATTAGATTATGATCATGTGGGGGAAGCCTCACAAAGTGTTGCTTCACGCATAGACCAAGCAAGGAGTGGAGCAATGGAAGAGAAAGCCACAGTTCTATGGGAGGAAGCAAAGGGGAGGATCAGCCTCCCAACAAACAAATTTGGCATGCATAATGTCAAAGAAGAAATCAGCAACAAGGCAAGCACCACCATAGATGTATCAATAGCGCTTTCATTGTTGAGCTGTGTGGATCCATATTGGAGATCTCAAATCCTTGTGGAGTACTCCAAAGATCTTCACACCGGGATGATATTAGATGGCATGAAGCAAGGGGGAGGCTATGTGGTCCATGAAGGGGTCATCTATCATCTTGGTAAAGTATTCTTGTCTCAAGCCTCCAAGCTTAAGAAAGAGATACTACAGAGAGCACACAAAGAGTTCCTTTCCATCTATATGTAGTCAGCAAATATCTACACCCTAATCATGAGGAGTTTTGATTAGGAGGGTATGAAGGAGGTACTACATCAACACTATGATTGGGAGGAACTACATCAGCACTTACAAGGTTGAAATAGTTATGAGGAGATGGAGCAACAAAGGACTCTATGCAGGAGTCATTTCAGCCATCTCTTACTTCTCTTAAAAGAGGAGACATGCCCATGCCCAACTCCATGTGTGTGGGAGACTTGAATGGTAAAGAATCTGATCTTATGGAGCATGTTTATTTTTCTGATTTGACATATTCTCTTACCATATGTATGCAGGCCATCGCTCCTACAAGGTGTGATATTACATGCAGATCTCATGGCATTGACGAGGCCAATACAAATTCTAAATCTGGCCACTCCCTTGAGATGCAAAGAGAGATTCTCTATCATGATGGGTGCTTCCTAAAGGCACCTAACTTGGGTATCACTTTCAGCCATGTCAAATTGACCCATGCAGCCAAGATGTGGTGGGATTACCACTTACCACACTCAGATCTACTCAAGACAAGGAGTGCATTGCATTGGTATCTTATGTGGGATTGTGACCCACCTCCTCAAGTGCAAATTTCAGTTTGCATATATGTGATTTTTCTTCCATACATAGATGATATATTGGTATTGTTTATGGGTTTGTATGGGAAAAGAGTGGGCAGTGTATATGTACCACATGGGATGGAACTTCATCTTGTACTTCATGATACATGTTTTATATGTGACATTGCTTCACCCATGTTTATTTCTGTTGAGTTTTACACTCCTGAAGGGATGGACTATGCCCCTATCATGTTAGCCTTGGAGGAGAAATTTTTGATGTATTGGCTTAATGAGCACTTGGCCCATGATGAAAGCTTAATCCTTGATAGTGCCATCAATGGAGGAGGAGAAGAACTACAGCTCTTACCCTATCAGTTGCTTGAGGACAAGCAACATTTTGGAGGGGAGGACTGTAATGTTCCCATTTAGCCTTAGCTAAGAGGAACATTCAATTTTGTTTTAATTTCTGTTTCATGAATAAATGAATAAAGGAGGACATGTAAAACTCCTAAAAATTCTAAGTAAATCAATGCCCATGTGAACAAAGACAAATCATGGCTATGTAAATAATCACTTGCAGGTGTGAAAGAGGTTTGAGCTAAAGACTGGGTCAACCTTGACCAAATCAACAGCGCTGTCTAGGTTCATTGCATCTCCAAAAGGGACAACGCAGTTCTAGATGGAAGCCTTTCATGTGAAAAGGGCCAAATCATCGAGATGGTTTAGGGTTTGCAAAAGCTTTCTCATCTTATAAAATGAAAAGGAGGGCAGCAAGAGAAGGTTGTTGATTGATCATATTTCTGAGTATTTGTCTGCTTAGACAAATACCATTCTCTGTTGTTTAGTGGAGGACTGTATCTGGAATTCCTATGCAGGGATTTCACCTCTTCCTTTGAGGATTCAAGGAGGAAAGTTTGCTGAATTGAACCACTATCAGGCTTGTGGCCAAGCTCCATCTTACATTACAGCGCTGCCCATCTTGAAGGCTGAACTATCTTGTGAGCTGCAGAAAGTGGGAGTCTAGATCTGCAGAGATCTAGTGTATTTTTGGAGCCTCTTTCTCATGGAGTGTGTTATTTAACCTCCTGAAAGAGTGTCTCTTCTTCTTGTACTTCAGATCTGAAATTTTATAGTGGTTTTCTGTGTCATTTGAGCTACAGTGATGTTCCCATGAGTAGATTGTGTTATTTATGTATGAGGGTTTTCATGGCGTCTTGCTCATAGTTTAGATCAAAGATCTCTAGTGCTGGGCTTTGCCTTACACTTGGTGATCCATGGATTAGCTTGCTGATCTATGCTCTATTTAGATCTGATCCTTTGTCATGAAATTTCATATTCAGAAAATTACTGCAGCAATTTCCAGATCTGCAACTTGTTTCTCAGATCTACTCTTATTCATGCATGCTTTTGTCAAAATTCCAAGTGGATCTTGAAGAGAAAACTATATAGTTTCCAGATATGATATAGATCTGATGTTTTATCCCCAGATCTGTCCTAGATCTGAGTTGTAACTTACAACTACTGAAGCTCCTAAAAAATAATGCTGTTGAAGCATTTATGCAAATATACATGTGTTCCTACTCTCTTTTCTAAAGACTTATTGCTGTATTGACTCATGCATTCTACTGTATAATGAAAGGGCTTTATCATAATGCTAATTTGCTGTTGTATGAATGAAATATAAGTCTCCTTACTGATCTCCTCTGAACTCCTGCTAAAACTACGCAATTCCTGAAGCAGTGCTTGCATTTGATTGCAACCTTCCTCTTTGGGTGCTTTTTAGCTAGTCTACTTTTTGGGAGATCTGTTTAATGAGTCTAAACTGATTTTTTTTTAATGAAACTCCATATATAAGTCTCATATAGCATAAATAAGGGGAACTAAGTCCTAATCTGTGTTATTTTTTCACAATTTTACTTATACAACATTTTTCTTGAGCTCATTATTGAGGATCTTGAAAAAGGATCATTACAATTAGTGTCTAAGCCTCTCCACAAAGTTTGGGGCTTAGAGCACTTTCTGATGCTACAAAAATCAACAATGTCCCCAATTAATAATTTTGTTAAGGGAAATTCTCAATTTTTCAATTTTGTCGAATAATAACTATTTTTGCCAAATAAACTTAGGGAAATGGGTTATTAGGGCTTAATATAATTTTTGGAGAGAAAATAAGGCCAAAATTAGGAGAAAAGAAGAATTAAATTGAAGTTGTGGAGGTTACCAAAATGGAAATCAAACCATGGGAAGAATCAAAGCATGGTACCAAAGCATAGTGTGAGAGAAATTGACCCATAGTATGAGGAATGGAAAGCAACAATAAAAGGAAGGCTAGAGATTAATTTTGATTATTCTATTTTTCATTTCATTTCAGCATTATAGAGTTTTCTTGAGCTTCTTAACCAAGTCAACTAGTGTTGTATAAGACAAGGAACTTCCAAGAAGAAATTCTACTATCATTTTGGAGAACTTCGAGTGTCTCCCTAATGAGGTAATTTGGGGAGTCCAATTCAAGATTTCCACATAAATGTATTGCAGGTATTGATCCAAAATTTTGCAGGAATGCAACATAATACAAATATAAACATGAAAACATAGATGCAACATAAATAAGTATTCATTTCATTAATATCGAAGAACTGATATATGCTTACATTAATATTGGAAATAAACTAGCTTAGGTAGAGGTAGATTATCTCTGAGAAGAGATGTGGAGGCTACATACTTCTGAAATATGTTACAGTGAGGCTCAAGGGCCATTTTATTATTTAACAACAAAGGGAAACCCTAAAAAACAAAAACCCTAGCCCTAGGAGATGCAATGCCAAGAGTTTGTGGGCCTTGTTGGGGTTAGTTGGGAAGCTAAGTTACTGGGGTCGTAACTTGGCCATATGATATTCATTTGGAACATATGATACATCATTAGAAATGTCTCTCCAAGTACTATGTCGTTTAGGGGGTCAAAACAACTCCAAAAGTTCAGGACCCAAAAACTCCTAAAAATAGAAAATTGCGTTTTAATCAAGGAAAATAATGAAAAGAGCAAGAGGTCCAGGTGGAATAGGAGGGTGGCTACCAATATCCACCTGGATCATTCCTACCCCCTTAAGAAGAAATGGTCCCCATTGCTTGCAGAGCCTACAAGAGGTGAGGAAATTTATGTTGAACTTGGTCTCTGGTAAGCCACTTTCCTTGGTGAAGGAGTTGGCCTGCTTTGACAACTTGATATAGTTGGATCCTATAATAGTGAGTGTTCTTGATCTATGTGTCCATGATCCTATTAGTCATGGAATGTTCAATACAACTTTAGTTGAGATTTTTGGTGTCTGTTGCTAAGAAATTTCGAATGCGTTCAGTAATGGGGGAAAGTATGGCCACAACTAGTCCACATTGAATACTGGGTGCAGGAAAAGGAACAATGGAATACTAAGCTCGAAAGAATTATATCCTAAAACCTTAGTGATGTTGTAAGGCCCATATCGTAGTGGGATAACCTTGCGGTGGGCCCCTATGAGGCACTCCTTCTGCAAATGTAACCAAGCTTTGTCTCCCACCTGGAACTTGTGTGGCACCCAATGTTGATCATGGAATTGTTTGTAATTAGCATTTGTTATATCTGTTATGACATGGACTTGCTAGCAGATGTGCTAAATTCATTCGATGAAGTTGGTAGCTTTGTCAGCTTCAGACTGGACATGAGTCGTATTTTCCTGAGTAATTTCAAGTGGTATGGAAACATCAATGGGACATGGTGGATGGAATCCCAACCCCACCTGAAAGGGGCTATGGTTAGTTGAGTTGTGGAGATATATATTGTAGTTGTGTTGGACATAGGGGAAAATTTCATCCCATGTGCATGCCATGCTTTGAGTTGTACATGCGTAGGATGTGCATGAGAATCATGTTGACGACCTATGTTTGGCCATCAGTTTGTGGGTGGAAGGTTGTGGACTTAGTGAGCTTGGTATCCAACAATGACCATAGTCTTGAGTAGAATGTACTTAGGAACCTGTTGTCCCAATTTGAGATAATGGATTGTGGGAACCCAAAGTGTACTCGTACTCACTCAAGGAATATTTTGGTAGTGGGTAATTTTGTGATACTCTACTTGCAGGCCACCATAATGGTCATCTTAGAGATGTTGTCGACAACCACAAAAACACAATGATTGCCATGCTTGGTAGAAGGGATGTCTCACATGTAATCCATGGAGATGGATTCCTAGGGTTGGCTAGGAGTAGGTAGAGGAGTATACAAGCCTTTACTATTTATTGTACATTTGGTAATGACATAGGTAATGCAAGATCTTATGTACTTCCCAACATATTCTTGAAGGTTCGACCAATAAATGCTTCTACAACACTGCCACTATTTTTTCTACCCCAAATGTTTAGCGACCCGAGTGTAGTGTGCCTCCCAAATAATCTTGGCACATTCACTTGAAGGAAAACAGAGGTGTCCCAGGAGGCATAATAGTGCATCATGGAGGTGATAATTTGAAACTTTCTAGCCTTCCAGGAGCATCTTATATGTTTCTAAATTTTGTATCACTCTTTTAAAGATATGGCCATCTTGAAGTCTCGTGTCCACAAGATTCAAGCATAATTGTTAGTGCCATAACCAACGGTCAGATGAGGAATTATACAAAATTATTTGTGTTTTATTTCTTGTACTTTTCCAATATCCAGTGTTTTCACTGTCACGAGTTCGGGAACTATGCCCCGAAATGTCCACAAAATAAAGCAAGCAAGAAGGAGCCTGTAGTTGCAGTAGCAGGTGAAGCTCTAACTTCAAAATTTGAACTTGATTTAACTGTCATTACATGCATGGAAATCATTGTAATGGGATGCATGTGGTATCTCGATAACGATGCCTCATTCCATATGACGGGGAATAGATATCTCTTCAGTAACTTGGAGGAGAAGGAACTCAAGAAGAACATAGAGTTTGGAGATGATGGGAGGTATAGCGCGACCGACATCGGTCCTGTTACCTTTCAGAGGGAGTCTAGCTCCCCTCTTAGACTCACAGATATGTTGTTTGTACCAGGACTAAAGAAGAATAATTTTTTTGTCTTGGTATTGGAAGACCATGGCTATGATGTGATATTTATAAAAGGAATGGTTTTCCTTAGACACATTTCCACGGGACGAGTGAAACATATTGGTGTGCAAGTCAAGAACTTGTATGCCCTTAAGGTACAAGATACATGCAAAGCCTTGAGGAGAAAGAAAAAGGTTAGAGACTTAGTGGTTGAGACAGAGCATGAATTACCTCTCAACATTGCAGCCTTAGAAGAAGCCTCAGAAAGTTGTGGAGCAACCACAATTGGAGAATCAAAGAGGAGGTTGAGTGGAGACATCCACTCAAGCAAAGACCTCCAGTAGGGGGGAATTTGGAGCCAAGTGGAAAGAGGGAGCACATGCAGTCATACCTTCAGGTGAGAGGTGGGGTGATGTGAATCAATAGTCCCAAGAGTGAAGAAATTTGGGTAGGGTCCTTTGAGATGTTTTATCTCGTGGATCATTACCTTTCTACGAGGGCCCACATTATATAGTAGCATGATGGATCAATGGCAGTTGATGCAGTCAAATCTCAGAGTGAGAGATGTAGAGACCAAAAGTAGTCATATATTGGGGAGCACAATGCGTAGTTGGAAGTAGTGTAGATGGCACAATGCAGAGTCAGCAACAACACAAAGTTTTCAGAAGATAGTTCAATAGCTAGTAGTAGTCAGAAACTCAGATGACAGATGCATCATACTAAACAGAGTCGATTCATTTTATTTTTTGGGTGATTTTCAATTGCATATGGTGTAGTCACAACAACAACAGAGAGAAGTATTGCATGCAAAACATTCCAAAGATACCATATCGAGATAGAGTTAAATTCCTTTCTTGTTGAGAGGGAGTGTTGAAATTGGAAACAATAAATCTTGAAAATGTCATTAAGAAATATTTTAATTTAATTTTACCTTGATTAAATTAGAATAAAATTGTAATTCCACATCACATGATAAATTGTACGAGTTAACTAAGTTAGGATGACTTATTTGATTCAGTTATTTCAAGTATAGGGTCAAATTATAGGCATGTAGAGTATCTCCTACATTATAGTAGCCCTGGTTGAGTTTATTTTGAGTTGTAATTAATTAACTTAGTTTATCTAAGTTAAAATCAGTTTAACTATTTCTAACCGATGGAGGAACTAAAGAGAGGTCAAAGTGTGGAAATTATATTTAATTCACATGCAATGATTAATCAGATAACTGATAATTCACTCATAAATAACTCATGCATGTCAGTTTTGAGAAAGACCCAGTTGAGATTGAAGTTTAAGGGAAGTGTATTATCAATTGTATAATTATCTGAATTGTGTAGGTGGTGCATGTAGTTAGATGAAGGTCCCTAATGGATTGCGTAGTATGTATTAGGAATTTCCCTAATTAATAGGGCCTAATTACCCAAGGAAACAACGCAAGGAAATAGGGATCCTGGAGGGTAGAAATTTGGTTAAGTATTGAACCAGGATTGTCTAAGAATTAGTGAGACATATAGAGATAGTGAATATGTTTCTTAGGCATGAGAAAATCATTTTAATCTTATTATATTTTATGACTAATGAAATATACAGATAGTAGGGTTTTTAGCTATGGTTTTCACCAAGAAATATTTGTGTTGTGTGTGATTGAAATTATTTCTCTTTCTTGTTTTGTGATTTTTCAATCTTAATTGGTTTCCACAATTGGTAGAGTAGATTCAAGTCAATTGTTTTAGTATTTTACAATTTTCATTTTGAATCCACGTGGATTTTATACAACTACTAAGTCCCCATTTGAAACTTGTTTTAGGTATTAGCCACCTTCACCTTTAAATATTTCATATGGGAAGTGAGGAAGAGTGAGGGGGGATGTTCAATGGGATGCCTTAAGGGAAGAAATAATTGTTGAGAAAATTAGGAAGATCCAACTATAGGTATAGGAGACACTACAAAAGTCACAAGAAAAATAAAATTCCAAGCATGATTAACACAAAAAAAGAGGTGGTTCAAGGTGGGAGAGTAAGTATGATTGTAATTGAATGAGGAGAGGCCATAGGATCCTAGAAAGAAAATAAATACTCTATGATATGATCCCCTTGAGATACTAGACAAGGTAAGAGATAATTCCTATGGACTCATTTTATCCCCATTCATGTGCATTTACTCAATGGTGAATGTAGAGAACCTAAAAGTCTATGAGCCTTCCATGCAATACTAGGAAGAGGAACAGGTCCTCCCTTCTGTAGAGGATTTGGCACCAAATTCTTAGGCAGAGTTGATAGAAGATACAAATTTTCAAATGATTTACATAACTTAAATACAAGGGCAACACGACTTTTGGCATAATGGGTTGAAAGGGAAGCTTCTAGACAAGGTTAAATGGTACATCTAAGAAAACGTAGAGGAAAATTTTCCTCACCTCATTTAGTGTAATCTTTTGGGGACCAAGAGCCTCCCAAAATGGGTATTTGTAATCCATATTATATCATTATATTATTTTTGATCCATATTAATTCTTTTAGAGTGGTAAAATCAGAGGAGCCAACTCATAGGACCATTTTTATTAGTAGGACCCAGTTTCGCAAATTAAACATTATAAGAGAATTTTGAGTCATAAAATGAAATAGTTAAGGGGTAAAAATAATCATAACATATATTTTTTCTATTCCAAACACATAGAACTTTACAATAGTGCAAGAATCATCTCAATTGGAATTTGTATACAAAATTTATGCCACTCGAAAGTTAACCTTCCTATTTTGACCACCATAATTTAAAAGGATGCTACATTAGCCCCCATTATTCAAGGAAAATTGGATAGACATGTGATCATGATGAAGAAGAATATAGAAGATTCAATATTGTAACTATAGTTCAGAGTTGAGGTTATCAAAGTTAACCACTATGAGGTTATTAGGTTGTGTTATAACTAGGACACTAGGAGGAATAGGAGGAAAATGGTTCAATTCTATGTGAGTGCATTTTGTTCCATATGCAAGTAAAGTATCTAAGAGGGATAGGGAGAAATAAAACAGAGATGGAGTGTGCACCATAGTAGCCCACAAGCCACTATTCTCAATTATTTATACGTGCATACATTTTCCATAGAAAGAGAGAAAATTAGCCTCACCTTCCAGTTGGGTTTTCTCCCAAAAGGATTGTACCATACCCCCTACTAACCGTAGCCCTAAATAAGATTGGAAGGAGGTAGTTACTGTGCTAACCCAATCTCCAACGTCTTGTTATGCAAATAGGTCCAAAATTTTCAACCTTTTTTCAACTTCCTTGAATAATAAAATACATGAAATCATTGCATTTGTCTCGTCAAGACCTTTCCAATGATATAAAATTTTCCCCAATCTGACCCCCAGATCAAAAGATATTCCCAATGAAAACTAGCCTTTTAGGCATTGCCATGCCATCTAAGTTTCCACATAGCACCCACATGGCACCCCACATTATGCCCATATGGTTACTATGCCACTAGGAGAGAATACATGGAAGGTTCATCAGTCGACCTTGTGTCCCATTGTATGAGGGTTGAGGTCGGCCTATCCGCAAGAAATCACATTGCGCACTCCATCGAGGCTCGACCTCCCGACCTCTAACTAGAGGGTCCCATCTGAATAGTCCAACATCGTTCCTTTGGTCCAGGGCGAGTCCCACCCAAATAAGCTATTCATCATAATTAGTCTAATCTATGACGTAGTCGACCCCACCAGTAAATTTAAGCCTATTTCGCAAGCTTTATACTTGGAAAATTTCTACTGGTTTACTTGCAAAATTACCTAGGCTTGAGGCCTGCATGAATTGACCACCTAGATGAACTTCACGAAATTGAAGGTTAATATTTAATATCTTTCACCTCTTTTTGGCACACCATGGCCATGGTGGCATGAATAAATGCGCTTGGAAACCTCAACTACACTTCACTAGAATACACGTAATTCTTACACTCAGGATCTGTTGGAATGAGTATAAATTAGACTATTATCTTTCCTGACTAAAATACACAGGAGATGTGCACCTAAGTGCACTTCACAAAACTGCAGGGACTTAACCAACTTCCCAATCACATCACACACACACATATATATAATTCATACTCCCTCGTGAACTTAAAATTTTTAAACCACATCATTCACATACATGCATTCAACTGATTGAAAAATATTGTTTATCTCTCCATACTCGATCTATTTCAAACCCATGAAAGAAATCAACATTTCTCAGGCATACAGGAAACCCTAATTATAACATCGAAAAGGCAACTACAAAAATGAGTAAAAGACACAGAGGTCATTTCCACACAAGTATTTTACCACCTTTCATGCTCAAGTAAATAGATTAATTTTAGGCCCACAATGACACAAATTCCACATAAATATTATATTCAAGCAAACAAACCAACTTCAGACACAATAATAAGCACATGAGTAAACCATTCCCTAGCATTAGCATATCTATGGTCCATTAGAATATTAAACTAGTGTAAATCGTCAGTGTTATTAATCAAGTATTGAATGATTTATCAAGTGGTATTTACTCAGGGAATTAAAGCACAAAATCTAGATTCATGAGTGAACACTAAATAAACCCATTCCTCACACATTATGCAGAAGCTGAGCGTTCCTAATTTTATAGAAAGTAATTATTCCAAACATATAAAACAATGTTTACACGACACGTCATGTATCCATTTAGCAATATATGGCATGCATAGTGTAATACCCACTTACGATGGTACATAGACAGTTCAATAATGATCAGTCATAAAAGATTCTTCGTGCACACAGAATTACATGATCAATTATCTGGTAATGTAAAATCCTGGCAACTGAGATTGGTACTCTAACTCTCCACCAAACCATAGATAAGCTACAACCATAGTTACTTGTAATTGCCACCCTCAAGCGAGATTCTAGTGCTTGTGGTGGAGTGCTTATGGGTGCTTATATCCTAGAAAGCGGTTCACCAATCCACAAGTTTCAAATGATTCTTCAACCTTCAAGAAAGCCACTACCCTCCACAATTTTTTTAACCCAACAAGCCTCTTTAAGGGTACGTCGGCTCGTTCACCTTCTCTAAATCCTGATTACTATGTGTTTTGATCACTTCTCTACTAACTCCCTTATTTTGTGTATGCATGAGAGTCAGTTCTCTGCTCTCCACTACACAAAATTGTTTTCATACCTACGTCCCCATACCAACCATCTTCACACATGAGAGCATGAGAGCATTTATTTGCCTCTACCTATCTATATATGCATGCTTGTGTGGAAATTCTTACCCCCAAATAGACTAGTCGTGTATCCTCATTCCAGCTCCACGCTAATCAACCCTCTAAGTCAGTGCAACCCATAATCATCAATTCAACTTCAGTTTCATCTTCAATTTATCTCTTTTTCAACTAAAAAGAGAGACCAAAACCATCTACATTTGTTTTGAACTCCCACTTAAGATGTAGGAGAGTTTCACTATTGTACTCCCCCTTTCAGGCTCATGAGAGGAGTGTCTTCTTTTCACTGTTGGATGCAATATTTGTCTTCACGTGAGATTTAATTATTTGATAAAACATATATAATCATTTCACTATTGATAACCACTCCCAAGGATCAATCCATGCATAATGAATCTTCAATCTAACTAGTTTGTTTCGTTTGCAACAACGCTCTAACGAGTGGTTCACAATTTACAATACAATTCTATTTTGATGTGATTTGACTCTTACAAAAAACTATCGCAAGTGCATTGTTCAAAACTTGATGGTGAATTTATGCAAATATTGTTAATGTAGTTGTTTGTTGATGTAGACTTATCTTGGAATGCTCATGTAGACTGCTAACTTAAATGCTTGAATTTGTTCTTTGCGACTTCTTAATTGTGGGTGCTTGAACATATGTGCTTTACTTATTTGAGTTTGAATTCATGAATTTTCTTTGAGTATAATGACAATAATTGACTCACTTGAGACACACATGCACAAATAAACCCCCTTATTCAATTTTAGGCAAGTCCAAAATTCCCTTCTTTTTTCTTTTTTAAACACTCTCGCTTCTTCACTAAAAAAACTTACTCAAAAAATGAGTGCCTAAAAACCTTCCATTAAAAAAAATTAAAATTAAAATTCACCACTCACTTATTAAAAAAAAAAAAAACCCCTCACTTTTCACTCTAAAATAACATTATATTAACTTATTATCACTCCATCCCTCCAAAGAATATTTTAATAAAATATTCTTTATATATATTTCCCACAAAACATTGCTAAACCCTTTTATCTCCCCGAAGGCTCATACAATTAAAAATGTAAAAAATATACATTTTTCAAATGATTTATGTCTCCCTTTTTTGTGAACATAAAGTAATGTTTTTGTTATATTAATATAAAAGAGTGATCGACGTTCAAGCTTTAAACCATATAATTCCAAATCTAAATTTCATGGGTTGAAAAAGTCACTTAGGAACTTGTGCATGGGAGAAAAAAACTCGAATTTATAAATCAATAACTCTTCTCCACTTGTGGGCGGAATTGTCTTTTCAAGCAACAGAATAGTCTGGACGACAGGTTTTTATTGGAATCCAGTTTAGTAAAATTTAAAAAATGAGGTAGTTGCAGTGTTTGGAATCCATTTTTGAGAGTGGAAATGGATTCAGCACTATCAAAAACCCTTAGGACACCCAAAATACTGAAATTTAACAACTGTAAACAAGATTCTGATAAAATCTTTGCCAGATTTTTTCAAAATCTCTGCCAGATTCCGAGCCATTCTGTTACTTTTTTAGACTACGGCCTTGTGGGCTAGCCCATAAAACTGTGTGGGCATGTGCCTAGAAATACTTGTTGAACGGATCAATATTCTCTGAAATGGCCTCGAATGATGAACTATGTATTGATTTTCTCTCACATGCATCGATCTCTTTGGAACTCATAGTTCAACTCCTAGATCCAAGGTAGCCTGGAGACTAGTCACAACGATTGATTGATATGTATTATTGTCATATTTTTCGAGTGAAAAAAACTCAATGCAAGTCTTTTGGGAATGATGGGTTTGGGGATCGATGCTCTTCGAGAATATGTTATTAATCAGAAGTGAAAATCAGATGAAGTAGAGACTAGAAAATTCGTTGAGAAATGCGAGAAGATAGAGCAATTATTGAGGGGCTGTGATTTCTTGCAATAGAGGTAATATATAGATGCAACATGATTCAAGGGATTTAAATGGATCTTGTGCTAGGAGTTTGCTATAGACGATAATCAATCTAAAAAATTTGCTATAGACGATTTTTTTATTGAGGATTAATGGACGAGGCTTTCAAGACACTCCATATTAATGTTGAATAAACTACTATGAATCAGCTTTATCATCTACTTTTTGAAGTGATTCAATTGAAGAATCCTCCACATAATTATGTGCAACAAACACATTGTGGCTTCATTCCATGATTGAGTTGTGGAAGCTACACATTTGCTTTTTGAGCTAAAATTCGTACAAGGAATTCATTCCTCGATTGCAATCAAATGTCATGTTTTGATACCAATGGAAGAAATATAAAAAATAAAAAAAATAATAATATGAGACAATGAAAATGAAAATCGAAACTAGTGGAAAAGGATTTAAATCTCATTGTATTAATTAATGTTTAATGATACAAATATTTATAATACAATGAATAAACCACCCATATGCTCACTCATTGACACCTCATAAAAGAGATGAATAAAGATGAGAGAAAATAGGATCTAGGCTCTAAAAAATAGGATCTCGGATCTAGAACATACTTAGGAATTTATTATTGTAACATGAGAAAGAGGCTAACAGAAACTTCTCATCCAACCAGGACTATTATTTAAAATAACAATTCCCTCAAGCAATCTCCCTCCTCAAGCAATTGGAATCTATTCACTTTCTCTTAACCCTTTGATTAATAACAATGTATTTGTAATGAAGGAATATTAAATAGGGGATGTGACAGTCCCCTCCCCCTTGGGGGAAACGATGTCCTTGGTGTACAATAACCATATACAATAAAGCATGCTTTAGACCAAGCATTGTTGATTATGGAGCTTTGCATACATATCTCGTTTTATCTTTTACAACACATTTTATATGCACAGTGGTTTACCTGACCAGTCAATAGATGTTAGTTCATTAATTCAACCATCTCCCATTGGCCCTTTTGTAGTCTTTGGTTCTTCCAATGTGCTCAATCCAATTTGTATTCATTCCTTTTCTCTAGAGTATTGTCTACCTCTAATGTCTAGCACTGCTATCCTTGCACTTCTTGTTCCTTTAGTGAATAATTCTCAACTCATTGTTTCTTAGCACACCCCCAATATGCTCCTGATTTCGATCAACCATACACATGACCCTTTAAAACCAATTAATTTTCCCGACCTTCCCTTATTTGCTTCCTAGTCCCTTGAGAAATTCGGTCACCCCCTTTAGTGTAGTCACACAACTTCCAAATTCAAACATCCCCTTCTTTGATTCACAGTCCCTTAAGTGATCCATTCATTTGAAAGGTTTCCTCACATCAGAAGAATCTCATAACTAAGGCAAGTCCCTACCTCAACATCTTTATACCAATCATGGCATGCTTCATAGAAATCAATGGAAACTATTGGGTACTAGTGTCCCACAATAGCCCTGTTCTTGAAATATTTTACAAACTTATCGTTGCATGCTCTAATTCCTTTTGTTGCTACTTCTATTCATCTTGCAACCACCTCCAAGCACCCAAACCAGGAAATTCCATTCTTTTGTACATCATAGCACATAAATTCCATTAGACTCATCATAAGGAATTGTAATAAATTCAAATCATACCTCATTGGTAGCTTATCCATGAGGTGAACTTGGAATTTTCCTTTGGTTCCTATCACAACAAAACCAAGTTAAATCATAAACCAAAAAATCATAAGACATAGCATTAAATTAAATACATAATTTAGAAATTCTAAAAGTGATTGAAATATTAATATTCATCTTGATTTTGTCTTGCTAATTGCTTTAGACACACTGGATCAATTTCCCAACCCAGCAAGTGTCTAGTGACCTTCTATTTTCCCGTACACATAATAGATCAGTTTCCAAACCCAGAAAGAACCCATTGTATTATCTTCTCTTCACTATGTACACACACTATATTGATTTCCAAACCTGAAAAGCACCCAATTCCTTCTCTTCTCTTCTCTTTGATTTCAAATTTACTCAGTGGTTCATCGGCCCCAAGGAAAGCACTTTGTAACAAATAAATATAAATAATCCCAATCCCTACCCATGAATGTGGGAACTACCAATCCTAGTAGTCTTCTATCAATAGGAATATAGGTGTGTTCCACACCTTCATAGGCCTAGGAAACCTCCATTCTGAGTACTTTACCTATCCTAGTCAACAAAGTCCCAAAAAGTCCTATACATGTTTGTCCTAAATGCATACTAAACACAATGGTGCAGATAGTCCCATACCTTCCTGTACCAAAACATTACACAACACATGTTGGCAATATGATGCAGAGAGTTGTCCTTGATGGCAACCCACTGAATGAAGATGAAGACATGCGACTATTGACATGTGTTGTCCTTGATGGAAAACCACCTGATGAAGTTATTCTTGACCTGATGGACTTGGTAAATGATGTAAATCTGATATGAAATGATGTTTGTTAGCAATATGATGCTGAGTGTTGTCCTTGAATGGAAACCCACTTGATGAAGATGATGGAAACTTACTTGAAGAAGTTGTGCTTGATAGAATATGTCTTGATGAACTAAATATGATGTATCTATAGTGAGTACAGAAGGCAATGAAGAAAGGAATTCAGCATGTGCTAAATCTATGGTGAAAAGAGTATGTCTCAAGTCATACGCGGATATGTCTAGGAGAAGTCGCGTATGCACGCGGGAAACAACGTACCAAGTCGCGTATGGGCAAAAGCGCTCATAAAGTACAAAACCAGGGGTAACCACCATGGTATTGACCCATTGTATTGGGTAATGATTCGTCTAAATGACCCCAGTCCGGGAATACCATCGGAAGTAATGTGGTTTTGGCTCATGGTATTGAAAAAGGGTAAACCTATATAAAGAAGAAATTCATTGTGCAAATCATGAGTGTGGGTGCAAGATGTCGAGCTTGAATGAATACTTCTCTCTGAAGGATATCTGAATGGAAAGGGTTACAGTTGAATGATAGATCTGAATGTATGATGCACCAATGATGAAGAAGGGGATCTAGATCTGAAATGTACTTGTATTTGCTAGATCTGTTTATGGAATGATTAGATCTAAAATGAGGCGAACATATGTCTGAAGTAAAGGGTAAAAATCTGTGTGATGTATCTGTTCTGAAGAATTGCAATGACCTAAATGTCTGAAGAACCATACGCTTGTTTGCCACAGAGGAAGCGCGTATATACGTGGCTTCGTTGAAGAGAAAGCGCGTATGCGCAATGAAATTAACTCTGTAATATGTACGGAAGTATACGCTGGTTTATGTGAATGGAAGCGCGTATATACGCGACATCAGAGAAAGGAAAGTGCGTATGCAAACTAGGGTTTGCTAAAGTCTGTGGTAAGAAATGTCTGATCTGTTCTGTTGGTTTACTGATATCTGTCAGTGACTTATATGTATCTGTTTCATGGTTGACTGTGCTTAAAAGTATGGAGTGGGTCCAGTGTGAAAATTGATGAAACGTGGCACAAGTGGTGTCCTAAAGGAAGCTTTGGATCCGGTGTGAAAATTGATGAAACGTGGTCCATAGAGGTGCGCAGGGTTGTAGCGCCTTCGGTCGGGGGGTTGTAGCTCCCTTCCGGGTGGGGGCAAACGAGCGCGGTGGGTGCACACGCGTCTTTGGTAGGGTACGCACCGGCACATAGTTGCCGAATGTTTTCTCTATAATAAAATATTGAAGGCTGAGCAACTGCAGCGGTGGTTTTCTCCCGACTTGGGTTTCCACCTAAAAATCCTGGTGTTCATGTGTGATGCTTTGTGTGATGGTTTATTCTGTTGTTACTGCACATGTTTTCTGATAACTTAATGAATGATATAAGTGAAGAACTAAGTTAATAAATATCTGCATAGCTAGATCTCTGCTAATACGCGAGTTGTATGAAGAATATCCACGTATATACGCGAGTTTACTAAAGGAAAGTAGCGTATGGGTTTCAGAAAGTGAAAAAGTAAGAAGTTTTGAATATGCAGTAAATACTGATTCACCCCCCCCCTCTCAGTATTTTTCCCAACAATTGGTATCAGAGCCAGGTTCTTCTGCAGAAGCTTGATCGCTTGAAGGAGATCCGTCGCAATGGGAAGCACCCCCCCTCTCAGTATTTTTCCCAACAATTGGTATCAGAGCAGGTCCTTCTGCAGAAGCTTGATCGCTTGAAGGAGATCCGTCGCAATGGGAAGTCAAGAAGGAGTAATGTATATAAAGCCACCTCTATTCAATGGAAGCAATCTGATATTCTGGAAGGTACGAACAAAAGCATATCTGCAAAGTCTTGGTGCAGATGTATGGGCAATCGTGGAAGAAGGTTATCAATACCTGGCAAGTATTCCTACTGATGCAGCAGAAAGGAAGAAGTATGAAATCAATGCCAAAGCGGTGAATGTCTTATTAGGAAGCATGTCTGAACCAGAATTTGCTAAGCTGATGCAGCTAAATTCAACAAAAGAAATATGGGACAAAATCATTCTGAGCTATGAAGGAGATACAAAGGTAAAAAGTGCAAAACTCCAAACTCTTAGAATTGAATATGAAAATTTGAAGATGCATAGTGATGAAAGTGTTGCCAGTTTCTTTCTTCGTCTAGATGATATTGTAAACCGGATGAGAAATTTGGGTGAAACCATAACCGATACTACTTTGGTGGAAAAAGTCTTAAGATCCTTGACTTCAAAATTTGACTCTAAAGTTTCAGCTATTGAAGAAAGGCAAGATCTGCAAACTCTTACTGTTGTTCAATTACATGGTATTCTGACTGCTTTTGAAATGAGACAAGGAGGTCCTTCTCAAATCAAAGAAGCTGCTTTTAAGGCGTCCGCAAAAGGAAAAGAAAAGGAAGTTGTCAAGGAATCCAGCTATATATCTGAAGAAGAAGAAGAAGAAAATTTTGTGAGAAGACTCCAACTAGGAACCGGAAGGTTCAAAGGTAAGCTTCCTTTCAAATGTTTTGATTGTGGAAGAGTTGGTCATTATGCTGCAAAGTGTCCTTATAAAGAAACATCGGCTAAAGAAAAAGAAGTAGCAAGAAGGAATAAGAATCGATCTAGCACAAGAAAAAGTTATTATACTAATGAAGACAGTGATGGGTCATCTGATAGTGAGGAAGAATGTGAAGAATATTTTAGACTTCTCATGGCATTTGAACAAAGAGAAGAAAAGGATACTTTTGTGGATGCTCTAGAGGACAATGATTTTCTTGAAGAAAACAATCAACTCAAAGTATACCTAGAAGAAAATAAGATCATCATTGAATCACTGAAAAATCAGATTGAAGAAGAAAAGAAGCACAGGGAGAAAGCAGAATGTGAAGTGGTAAGTCTAAGAAAAGAATTAGAGAAAGTTCAGACTCTGAATCTCAGATTTGCTAAAGGATCAGATACCTTAGATGAAATTATCAAGGCAAAACGTTCTCCTCTCATAAAAACAGGTCTTGGATATATTGGAGAATCCTCTCAGGCTTCAGCACCGAACTATCTAAAGGTAGCAACTACTGGTTTACAATATTCTGCCTCTCAACAAGGAAGAAAGGATTCTTTACAGGTAAAGCAGGATCATCTCTCTTCAAGGAACACTGACAGGAATAACTTTCAAAGAAGGTCCAACCAGCAGGTAAATCCAAATAGAAAATTTCATAATTACAAAAATGTCTATTTCAATGGACAATGTTTTACATGTCACAATTTTGGTCATAAAGCTGCTCAATGTGTTGCTTACAAAACCATCATGACAAGAGAAGCAAGAAAGAAAAGGTTGGATATTGAACCAAAGAAGAATACCTATAACAACTTTTCTCCTCTTCAAAATGAAGTTGAATGTGCTTATTGCAATAATTTTGGTCATGAAGAATCTGAATGCAGGAGTAAAGTCCAGCCAAAACAACACTTTCCCTCAAGTTCCAAAGTATGGAAAAAGAAGGAATTACAGGTTGAAAATTGTGGGATAGCATTATTTGCAGAAGGTGAAGAAAATCAATGGTACATTGATAGTGGATGCTCAAGACATATGACAGGTGACAAAAGCAAACTCCTTACTTATAATGCTCTAGAAAAGGAAAAGAAAGTAACTTTTGGAAATGATTCTCCTGCTGTAATTAAAGGAAAAGGGTCTGTGTTTCTAAAAGAAAAAGTGAAGGCTAAGGATGTCATGTATGTGGATGGATTAAGGCATAATCTGTTGAGTGTAAGTCAAATGTGTGATCAAGGAATTGAAGTTGTCTTTAGTTCAAAAGAATGTGTGGTTCGTGATCTTGATACAGGTAAAATTATTATAAAAGGGAAAAGAAATCCAAGCAACCTGTATGTACTGAACGGAAAAGATCAATGTTACTTGAGCAAGTCTTCAGAAAATTGGCTATGGCATAGAAGGCTGGGGCATCTGAGCTTCTCTCAAATCAACAAAGCAAGCAGACTTCAAGCTGTTCGTGATCTTCCCAATGTTAATCTTCCAGAAAGTATCATATGCAAATCTTGTCAATTTGGTAAGCAAACCAGAGTACGATTTAATGCCAAAGAAGGATCATCAAGTAAGCCTCTTGAACTCATTCATACTGACATATGTGGTCCTATGAGGAAAAATTCACCATGTGGGGAAGAATACTACATCTTATTTATTGATGATTACTCTAGAATGTGTTGGATCGGGTTCATTATACACAAAGATGAAGCATTTGAAAAATTTCAGAGCTTCAAAGCATTGGTAGAAAATGAATTAGATCTAAAAATCAAGTGTCTTAGATCTAATCGAGGAGGAGAATATACATCAAATGAATTCTTTGAATTTTGTAAACAACATGGCATAAAAAGACAGTTCTCTGTAGCAGGCACTCCACAACAAAATGGCGTAGCAGAAAGAATGAATAGAACAATTCAACAAATGACTAGAGCTATGCTTGATGATTTTGGAACTCCTGACATGTTCTGGAGTGAAGCAGCACATACAGCAGCTAACATTCTCAACAAGGCTCATGTTCGGGTAAATAGTGAAAAAACTCCATATGAACTCTGGTATGGTAATTCTCCCTCTGTGAAGCATTTTAGAGTTTTTGGAAGTAAATGCTTTATCAAAAATAATGATGAAAAGCTTGGCAAGTTTGAACCTAGATCGGATGAAGGGATATTTCTTGGTTACTCATCTACAAGCAAAGCATACAAATGTTACAATAAAAGGCTTCGAAAGATTGTTGAATGTATTGATGTTGTTATTGATGAGTCTCCTACAGCTCCTAAAGAAGAAAAAAAAACAACAAAAGAAGATGATGGTGACTTATGTCCTTCTACATCAAATAGAAATGATATAGACAGTGGATCCAATGAAGAACCTGAAGATGATCTATCTGAAAAAGCTCCATCGAGATATGTTCAAAAGAATCATCCTGAATCTCAAATTTTGGGAGACAAGGAATCAGGTGTACGAACAAGGAGAACTCTTGTGGGATCTTCTAGTCATCTGGCACTTCTATCCACAATTGAACCACACAATGTCAATCAAGCTAGCAAAGATGAATGTTGGAAGCAAACCATGAATGAAGAGCTTGATCAAATTGAAAAGAATGACACTTGGGAATTGGTACCAAGACCACATGATAAAAATGTCATTGGAACTAAATGGATTTTCAAGAACAAGTTAAATGAGAATGGGGATGTTGTAAGAAACAAAGCTAGACTGGTTTGCAAAGGGTATACTCAACAAGAAGGTATAGACTTTGAAGAAACTTTTGCTCTTGTAGCTAGACTTGAAGCCATAAGAATGTTTCTTTCTTTTTCAAGTTATCAACAAATCAAAGTCTATCAAATGGATGTTAAATCTGCTTTTCTTAATGGTGATCTAGAAGAAGAAGTATATATAGAACAACCGGAAGGATTCATTTTGGGAAATGATGAAAATATTGTTTGTAGACTTAAAAAGGCTCTATATGGTCTCAAACAAGCTCCAAGGGCATGGTACTATCGTCTTGACAAATATCTTCATCAACAAGGATTTTCAAAGGGGTCTGCTGATAGCAACTTATACACAAAAATTGAAAATGATAAATTATTGATTGTGGTTGTATATGTTGATGATATCATTTTTGGGAGCAACGAAGAATCTTTGAGTCAAAAATTTGCTTTTGTCATGCAGCAAGAATTTGAAATGTCTTTACTTGGGGAACTAACATTCTTTCTTGGCTTGCAAGTGCATCAAACTGCAGATGGTATATTCCTATCACAAGAAAAATATCTTAAGCAAATTCTGAAGAAGTATGGCATGGAAGAATGCAAACCTGTAAGTACACCAATGATAACCAGATGCAATCTTAGTTCTCATGATGATTCTCCCACGGTGAATCAACCAGAATACAGATCAATGATAGGAAGTCTACTTTATCTCACTGGGACTAGACTAGACATTATGCATGCAGTTGGGATTGTTGGACGATTCCAAGCTAATCCAAAAGAGTCTCACCTTGAGGCTGTTAAAAGAATTTTCAAATATCTTCAAGGAACTCAAGACCTTGGTCTATGGTATCCAAAGAATGCTGATCTTACTCTTCATGCTTACACTGATGCAGATTGGGCTGGAAGTGTTGATGATCGGAAAAGCACTAGTGGTGGTGCATTCTATATGGGACCTCGGTTAGTATCTTGGTTCAGCAAGAAGCAAAATTCTATTGCCTTATCTACAGCAGAAGCAGAATATGTGGCTGCCGCATCTTGTTGCACTCAACTTCTTTGGATGATGCAAACCTTACAATATTTTCAAATCAAATGTACACCTCCTGTCCCCATTAAGTGTGACAATACAAGTGCCATCAGTATTTCAAAGAATCATGTTATGCATTCGAAGACCAAGCACATTTCCATCAAGTATCACTTCTTACGTGAACAAGTGCTTGAGCAAAAGGTGAAGTTGGAGTATGTTCCCTCCAAAGAACAAGTTGCTGATATCTTTACCAAACCTCTGCCCAGGGAAGCGTTCGAGTATCTAAGACAGAAAATTTGGGAGTGTTCTCACGCCGATCAAAAGAACAAATACGCATAAATTGAAGATTAAATTGGATACGCGAGTTTCTTGGCTCTGATCGCGTATATACGCGGTTCATCTTTTATAAGAACCGCGTATGTCTGTAGTTCTTCGATAAATTTGTTTGAGGTCGGCTTTCTTGAGTTTGGTATCTTTGATACTATTTGGTATCTCTGGTGGTGTTCCAGTTCTCATAATTCTATTTCTAATGTGTTGATAAAGATGCCTTGATGATTTGTTGGCGAAAGTGTTCAGGATGCACAAACTAAGGGGGAGCCTTAGTCATATGGAAAGGATGCTTGGATGCACAGATTCAGGGGGAGCATTAGCTTTGCTAAGTATAACGCATTTTTGGCATTATGATGGTTCTGAAATATGTTCTCCTTCTTGAGGACTTTCTAGTGTTGGTCATGTAAAGTTATATTTGTAGTTCGATGAAAAGGTCTTGTTGAGACCCATGATGTAAAATTGTAATATTCAGTCATGTAAGGACTTGTCAAATTTTGTAAACCCACTTGGTTGGGTAGTTGAGTTGAGATGTGTAAACCCACTTGGTTGGGTATTTGGGTCTCATATGTAAATCCACTTGGTTGGATCTTTGATGTAAGTATGAGTCTTTTGTGATAGGAAGTTCATAGAGTCATGTAATTCATTGAAAAATATGTTTGAAGATTTAGCATGAACTCAGGGGGAGCTTGGTCACTTCAGTATACATCATATCTGCAGAATGCTTCTTCTACATGAGGAGAAAAGGGGGAGAGTGTGTTCGTTTTGATCCACCCTTTGCCCTTGATGTCAAAGGGGGAGAGTGACATGGTGTTTGAATGAAGAGAAAGAATGGTGTCAAAATGGGGAGAGTGACATGGTGTCATTGTATTCTTAATATACCTATCTGTTGTGATAATCAAACACCATCATGGTTGCCATCAAGTCCAAAGGGGGATATTTTTGGAAATATGATGCAGAGTGTTGTCCTTGATGGCAACCCACTTAATGAAGATGAAGACATGAGATTATTGGCATGTGTTTTCCTTGATGTCAATCCACCTGATGAAGTTATTCTTGACCTGATGGACTTGGTAAATGATGTAAATCTAATATGAAATGATTTTTGTTAGCAATATGATACTGAGTGTTGTCCTCGAATGGAAACCCACTTGATGAAGATGATGGCAACTTACTTGATGAAGTTGTGCTTAATAGAATATGTCTTGATGAACTAAATATGATGTATCTACAGTAAGTACAGAAGGCAATGAAGAAAGGAATTCAGCATGTGCTAAATCTATGGTGAAAAGAGTATGTCTCAAGGCATATGCGGATATGTCTAGGAGAAGTCGCGTATGCACGCGGGAAAAAACGTGCCAAGTCGCATATGGGAAAAAAGCGCTCACAAAGTGCAAAACCAGGGGTAACCACCATGGTATTGACCCATTGTATTGGGTAATGATTCGTCTAAATGATCCCATCTAGGAATACCATTGGAAGTAATGTAGTTTTGGCTCATGGTATTGAAAAAGGGGCTCATGGTATTGAAAAAGGGTAAACCTATATAAAGAGAAGAATTTCATTGTGCAAATCATGAGTGTGGGTGCAAGATGTCTGAGCTTGAATGAATACTTCTCTCTGAAGTAGATCTGAATGGAAAGGGTTACAGTTGAATGATAGATTTGAACGTATGATGCACCAATGATGAAGAAGGGGATCTAGATCTGAAATGTACTTGTATTTTCTACATCTGTTTAAGGAATGATTAGATCTGTGATGAGGCGAATATCTGTCTAAGGTAAAGGGTAAAATATGAAGTGATGTATCTGTTGTGAAGAATTGCAATGACATAAAAGTCTGAAGAACCATACGCTAGTTCGCTTAGAAAGAGGAAGCACGTATACGCTTCAAAGAAAAACGCGTATGCGCAATTAAATTAGCTACATATATGTACATAAGTATCTGGCTGGTTTTTATGTAAACGGAACGCGTATATACGCGACATCGAAGAAAGGAAAGCGCGTATGCAAACTAGGGTTTGCGACGTACGTATTAGAAAATGTACGTACGATGCATTGGTTCTCGATGTCACAATCGAGTGAGTTATATGTATACGATTTCATGGTTGATTGTGCTTAAAAGTATGGAAAGGGATCCGGGGTCCGGTCTGAAAGTATGATGAAGCGTGGCCTACCAAGTGGTGTCCTAAAAGGAAGCTTTGGATCCGAGTGTGAGAATTCGTGAAACGTGGTCCATAGAGGTGTTTGGGGGTGTAGCCTTCGATCGGGGGGTTGTAGCTCCCTTCCGGGGAGGCTGGTAGCGGAGCGGGGGGTTGTAGCTCCCTTCTAGGTGAGGGAGGCCCAGTAAACAAGATCAGGGGGTCGTAGCTCCCTTCCAGGAGAGGATGGTAAACGAGTCAGGGGGTTGGAGCTCCGTTCCAGGAGAGGCTGGTAAACGAGTGTAGGTGGGTGCCTGCATGCTGGTAGGAGTCTGCACCAGCACATATGTTGTAAAATGTTTTCTCAATAATAAAATATTGAAGGCTGAGCAACGGTAGCGGTGGTTTTCTCCCGACTTGGGTTTCCACCTAAAAATCCTGGTGTTCATGTGTGATTCTTTGTGTGATGGTTTACTCTGTTGTTACTACACATGTTTACTGTTAACATAACATCAGATGATTGAATAGCGTAAAGAACTAAGTTAATAAATATCTGCATATTTAGATCTCTGCTAATATGCGGGTTGCATGAAGGATATCCACGTATATATGTGGGTTTAATAAAGGAAAGTAGCGTATGGGTTTTAGAGAGTGAAAAAGTAAAAAGTTTTGAATATGCAGTAAATACTGATTCACCCCCCCTCTCAGTATTTTTCCCAACAAATCCTTTAGCCATTTCAGTGTAGTTGGGAATGAACCTCTTTAGGAAGTTAGCCTTTCCTTGAATTTTATGTATCTGAAGTAAATTTGATGGTGCAAGAAATTCTAGAATGGCCTGAACCTTTAATGGGTCAATTCGAATTCCTTATTTTGAGACAAAGAATCCAATAAAATGACTAGAACCAACACAAAACACACTTTTATGTGGATTGAGGTGTATTTTGTAGTGTCATCAGTGTAAAAATATGGCTCTCAAATGCATTGGGTGATCATTCTGATTTTGTGAATGTGCTGGTAAATTATCTAGTTAAGGTTGAACAATGTGCTTGATGTCATTGAAAGAATAATCCATTGCTCTTTGAAATGTTTCCCCAACATTATTTAAACCAAACGGTAGTTTCCTATAAGAGTTTGTGCCCTAGGGACAGATGAATGTTGTCTTATGTTGATCCTTGAGCGGATATTGATTTGATTGTAGCCAGAAAATCCATCCATGAATGGAAATATTTTACATCCAGCACAATCGTCAATGAGATGGTTGATAAAGGGAGTAGGATAGTTGTATTTTGGACAAGCCAGATTGACATCCCAATAATCGGTGCACACTCTGATGGTTCCTTGTTTTTCCATGATAGGAACGATGTTGGAAACCCACTCAATTAGCTGAGCAGGGTAAATGACACCAACACACAAATTTTTCTCAACTTCTTATTTACTGGCAATGACCTTCTTTGGATGAATAGGATGAAGGTGTTGACACACTAATTTGACATCAAGATACATATTAATAGTATGTTCAATGATACTAGTATCTATTCCTATAATTTCCTCGTAAGACCAAGCAAATACGTCACGAAATGCACGAAATAAAGAGCGATATGTTTCAAGTTCTGATGGAGAACAAGACACACCGACATGAATACATTTTGTTAGCCAGCTATAAAATTTGTTATATCAAATGCTAGCTAAAATTTTTTTGGAGTCTTCAAGGAACAAATTTTACTGTTAAAAAGTTTTATCTCTTGAAGACTCTTGAAGGCCTCATGCCTCTATCCAAATCTTCACTGCTGTTCCCTTTTCAATGCTCAAAAATTCCACTGTTTTCCATGAAGAATATTGCTACGAAGGCCATTTTTCCCTCCTTCCACTTCAAAACTAACCTTCATTTTGCTCCCCTTTTTCTCCATAAAACTCCTATATTTTCATGATTCCTCTTCTTCCATTCATGAAAATCATTTTTACAAGGTTAAGAACTCACTTTTTAACCTTACCGAAGCCCTCAAATTCCTTTGAAAACCATTGAAAATCTATAAAAAACCCATTTTTGTATAAAAGACTTAAGCTCCTTGGGCTAAGTCCTAAACCACTTCTCCTCCATATGCCCGCACCCTAGAACCAGGTGCTAGACCCGAAGCGTAATCGCATTGGAGAAATTCAAAATGGGTTGATTGAAAGACCCGCATCAAAATTTCCGATGCGATTGGGTCCCATATGTATAAACCCCCCCCCCCCCCCCCCCCCTCTATTTTATATTCCATATAGCCTATGCCCGGGACCAAGAGTTTAAGTCCCAAGGCACCAATCGCATCGCAAAAAGTCAAATGGGTAGATTGAAAAGCCCGAGCTCGAGGCTTCGATTGCGATTAGCCCTTTGTTATATACGCCCCAGGTGTATTGTATTTCATATAAACCAAGGCCCCGCAGACGGGCGCCTAACCATATCATATATATACCCCGCCCATACTATAAAAGCTTTATTTATATTAAATATTGGGTTTTCCTATATTTTGAATGGTTTCCTCCGGTGCGTAAGTTGAAAAAATCCCGACCGTTGATCTTAAGCGGATCAACGGCCCGCGCAACATCGCATCGCAAATTTTTTTCCGAGCACATTAACATGATTCCTTCGCCGATTGTGATCCTCCGATTGGATCTGGACCATCCACGTGTCCAGATCGGATGGTCCTAGATCTTTCCTCATGGTTTCATCGCCCTCCGCCTTCCACCAAGAGGATTTTAGCGTGTATCCCAACTGTCGATCTTTGCGCGATCGAAGGTTCTGACATGTTTTCTTCCTCCACTCTTCTTTTGCCTTCTCTTAACCGATATCCATCGTTGGATAAGGCCATCCAATGGCCATGCTCTCTCCCCACACCCTCTGAATCAGTTTACCCACAACACATGATTTCTTAATATTTTGTGTGTTTTGCAGGATTAATGGTTTTCCATTATATTGAAAGAAAATCCAAGGGCTGGGAATGACGATTCCCATGCCTTTGATTCATCAAAGGGAAGCTATTCACGGGTTCAAAATTCCACGTTTCATCAATGCTTCATAGGCCTTGACACTATACAAGCCCTGCGCAGCCTGCACATCAATAAGACACAGTGATTTTAAATCACAATTAAAAGAGTATCAGTGTTGAAGACAGAACACAACAGAACAGAATATTTAAGACAGATTTGTGGGGATCACGGCTAAGATTGATTATAAAAAGCCTAATTCCCCAAATTAAAAACACAATTAAAGGAAAATCATAAGCGTTTAACAGACAAAAAGGCCTCCACTGCCACATCTGAGGCAAATTTATTTCTCCCAGCTACCACAAAGCCACCTGTGCCTCAAAGCATTCAAATAGAGGCCGAACTTATTGAGAAAAATTAGATATTTGCCTCAACGCAGCCGAAGATCTAGTTTCTCTAAGGGAACTTAATGCAAAAAATATTAGTAGAGTTAGTACATCCTGAACAGTGCCTTAAAAGTCAACAAAATCCCCCACTGAGCTTAAAAATTAAATGTAAATCCATTAATACAGTGATAATATATGTACGCTTCTCCATCGAGCCCCTCAAAGGATGAGAAGCCATTAAGTCTATATTAATTATCTTGGGAGATCTTTTATCAGATCTCACCTCCTCATTATTCTATAAATACTTCTGTAGAAGATGAGAAATTGTTGATTGATGTAGTTGCTAAACATTGTAATATAATTGAGCTTGAGACTTCTACTTGTAAATAGTGTTCACTAGCCCTTGAAGCTCTGCTTGTGATAGATAAGTTAGGCTGAGATGAGTAGATGATTTCTAAACTAAAGCATTGGACTTAAAGTTGTAACTGGTTTGGAGGATCAATACAAGCTGATTTATGGGATCCTGGTCTATGTTGACGGTGATGTTTTTCTCATTGTAACTTGTCATTTTGTTTCTGTTTTCACTGTGTTTCATCATGTCCTATAAAGAACAGCATGCATGGATTTAGGACCTACTGTATGTCAGTACCCTTCTCTGACTGAAAATATTTATTTACATGTTTTCTTCCAATCTGTGTTATTTGGGAATGATTCAATTCGATTTAAGCATAGGAATGCTGGCGTTCCCTCCTCTTATTTCCTTAGCTGAATATTATTCTTGAATGTTATGTTCAGTATTAGTTAAGTAGAGATGAACTAAGGAAGATATGGTGTGCCTTGGTCCTAGTTTTATCCCCAAAGACTGTCTGAATGTTTCCCTTGGAATGTGTTAAAAGCTGGCTAGTTTAGAAGTACTTACCAAATCTTGGGCCATTCTGTGTTATCTTTGTGTTTGTCTTGAATATAACCAAGTAAAGCAGAGCTAGGAGAGGATTTGTGGTGAGCCCGACCTGCTAGTTTCTACTCCAGCAGTTGCCTTCAAGTTTCCCTTTGTTTTAAAATGTTTTCTATTGAAAGTGTATCAAAGGTTAGCTAGTTTAAAAGTACTTACTAGATCCTAGTTTACTTTCATGTTTTCTTATGTGTATGTTAAAAGCTGTCTAGTTTAAAAATACTTACCAGATCTTGGGTTGCTCTTTGTTCACCATCTGTTTAAATTCTCTTTCTTATTGTACCATTTCATTCCATAAATCAAACTTCAAAGAGGTCCTTAGACATAGATGACTTGCCCCATGGACCACTCTTGAACTTGATTGTTTCAATTAAATCCTATTATGACTCCATAGCCCAATGGACTAAAACCTGCAATTATCTATCTTCTTGGCCAAAGCTTGTTCTATTTGCTTGCAACTTCTCACCTTTGAAACTCTTTGCACTTAAAAATTTCCACCTCAAACACTAATCATGCTCAACCATCCAAAAACAAACAAAACCCTTGGCCTTCATAACTAGCCTAATATCATTAACCAAACTTCAAAGACAAATCCATCTTTTCACTTATTGGAGAGATCCCTCTCGGGATTCAGGAGGGCTAGATCCTGGAATCCAAAAGTGGTTGAAACAATGTTTGTCCTTGCGATCGAACTTTGCAAATATTGCTGATTACAGGGACCTAACACTTTCTACTATGCCAGGTTTGGTTGAAATATCAATAGAAATGGTTTCTTCAATATTTGACAAATTTCGCTCGTAATCAATTGCATTAATAGTTAAAGATTTCGATTTTTTTTTTTATTGATGGGTGATATAGTTCACTAAGATATTTTTCTTCATAATCAGGAAGATGGGAACGATGATGATAATATTCCCATGGTTCTCCTTCTAACATCATTGTTTCCAAAATATTCTAATCTGTCAAGAAAGTTGAGGAAAAAGGATCAAATGGAGTACCAAAACCTAAGGAACGATCAACCCAAACAAACGACGATGTTGATTTTGGATTCACTGCCCAAGCCAGGTAGATTGATTGCTACGCTAGATCAATAGGGTTGGGTGGAAAAAACTCAATGAGCGTAACAATTTCAGAATCAACCGTACTCTTCCTTAAGCCAAATGGAGTGGAAGAGATCATGTAGCAGGTCTCTATACTTGCAATTTTTGCCGACATCGTGGGCAGTGGTAATGCAAAGGTTCCCATGAGAGTGGAATCCTTTAAAAGTCCTACACCAATGTTCTGAAGTGCTAGTTGGGATGCGTGGACGAACAAAACACTCCCAATTACCTGCAAAGCAGCGGCAAAGAAGGATAGATAATTGATGACTGTGATTGTACCTTTATATGGAAAGGCAATCATTCTAAAATATGTAGAAAAAATTGCAGTCATATCATATACCCATGGCATTCCAAGTATAATATTATTGTTAAGGGGTCCATCAACAACCTCGACATCAACATTCACTATTTCCCCCCTCAGCTCAACATGCAAGTTATTAATAATACCACAAGGTTTATATGTACATCCATCGAAAGCCTTCAATGTCGTTGATGATTGAGATAAGTGCGGTGAGCCAAGTGACTTCCAACAATTTAGAGACATAATGCATGTAGATGCTCCCTCATCAATAATAGTGCGATAAAGAAGGTGATTGAGAAAATATACTTGTATGGAGAATTCCAATTCTGCTAGTAGTTTCGGCACATAGCCCGTATGATTAATGAAGACAAGATTAGAATCAGTCGGATCAATTCCACCAATACCTGAAAATAAAGCTTGTTTTTGGGAGGGAAAATTTTATAATACCTCAAGAGAATACATAACTAAAGGGGATTGAGCCAAGTATTCCACTATATTATAATTTTGAGCAGCTCTTGCTCGAGGATTATATGTCTATTTGTGAATTACTCCCTTAGGTGGCTTAATTTTCAATTTAGGAATAGCAGTAGGTGGCACTGATTCTGTAGACGGATTCATAGTTGAGGTAGTAGGTTGATCAGTTTCCTGACTACCATAATATTTATTACACGTTGACACCAAAATATATGTTGAAGGTTTTGTGATGGATAACATAAGTACTTGGGAAGTAGAAGCCAGATCCGTAGCAACCAAATTTGTGTCTAGATTCAGAAATAGATCTGTCAACACAGCTGACGCATGGGAAGTCTTAATTATTTTAAAGACTTCGACGCGGTGAGGAAAATAAAAAAAAAAGTGTTCCTAATTACAGATTATGCATGGATAATGAGGTTTACTAGGTCTAGACGATTGATCAGATGATCCTTCCTGCGGGTTAGAGGTTTTCTTTTTCTTAGATTTCCCCTTTTTCTTACTTCCAGGTTGCTTGCCACTTTTTCCCTTGTCAAATGACACGAAATTAATTTCAGAAGAAGATGCAGGATCAAATGTAGTAGTATGATGTGTGCTTATAGTACCAATCAAACCGTTTCCAGTATGAGAGTACTTTAATTGAGGAGGAACAATAAAAATAGATCGCGGTGCATTAACAATTTTTTCATAGAGCATGCCAGACTGAGTATAGATCAAGTCTAAATATTGGGCACGAGAAATAACCTGCTCTTCAGTGATGATGCCACCCTTAGCCACATCCTCAGTTACAGATGGTAATAGGGACTTAATGAACCTCTCAAAAAGGAGTTGATCAGGAAAAAATGTCTTAACCATTCTACGACGAAGACGCCACTCATGAATATGATCAGAAATGTGAGTAGCATTAGTCTATTTGAAATTGGTCAAGGGTTCCATTCCAGTTTCATATCGTATGGGTAACTGGTAGTGAGTAAAAAATGCAGTAGCAAGGGAAGTGAAATTATCAAAATAAGCTCTAGGTAATTCAATATACCATTTTGCAGCCGGACCAATGAGCGTATGCTAGAAAAGACATAGTGGAATAGAGTCATCATTCAGGGAGTTTGATGAACACCACAAATGATAAGTCATAACATGAGTCGATTGGTCTTCCTAAGGGTTTACAATGAACTTAGGAATATCCGAGGGTAATTTGTGAGGTATCACCGACCACCAAGGCGCATAGTTGATTAGATCATTGGTTAAGTGATTTAAATCTGTTAACTCTAAAGTTGCAACAAAAGGAAACTGTTAATTAAGGTCAGGTTAAGCATAGCCAGGGTATGCTGGAATTGCTTGAGCAACAGGCCTTTGAGCTCCAGCATGAGGAATCTGCTGCTGGTAACCCAGATAGGGGTTGTTTTGATAAGCAAGCGCTTGAGGATTTTGTTGACCAAAACCTGGATACGATACTTGTTGAAATGAATATAGAGGCATTTGCGCCTGAGGCTGCCAAGGGGTCTTTCCACCAATGTTATAACCCAAATTAGAATAAACTAGATTTAGTTGAGGATAATTATAACCTGTTGTGGTTGTGACATCCCATAAAATGGTAAACCAGCATGTGAATAAATGATTCCAGGTACAGGTTGTTGTTGTAAATTAGCCGAAGGATTTGGACTCTGTGGGCCCAATACTTGATGGTATTGAGTTGAAGGACCTGCCTGAAATGGTTGTTGTACAACATTTTGATTTTGTAACAGGGGTAAAGGTGTATTAACAAGTGGAAATGATGTGGGTGTAACAGGTTGAACTGGTTGATACGAGTGTACAACCGTTTGTGATTGGATAGGCAGAGTGGGTTGCCATTGAAAAACATTCGTTTTGACATTAGGTTGACCAAACAGTGACAAAGTACTATCAAAGTGGGTGACCAAAGGTTGCCCCTTGCATGAGGAGGATAATAAGATGGAAAGTATTGCTCTCCAAATGTAGGGAGTCCAGTTGATATGGTACTAGATGGAATAGACCCAGAAGGACTAGCTTGATATTGCCCTGATGACATGTATAAAGAATCAAGCCGTTCAATACTGACTATAGGTTTACCAGTTAGAATCTCGAACGATGACATTAGTGAAGTCCATGGGTTTGAAGATGCACCAGAAAAAATTCCGGAAAAAAAATTATAACTTGATGGGACCATATGGCTACCATGAAAATATGTTTCTGGTGAAGTTGTAAACATCAACGAGGTAGCGAGGGTAGGTATTGACGTAATTGGAACAGATGGACCAACCGAAGATGTTGGTTCAGGCATGGTTACTTGACCAAATGTATACCCTTTTGAATCGATGGGAATATGAATAGGAATAGGATTAGCAAAAGCAGAGGGTGGTGATTGAGGAAAAGACTTGTACAGGTAAATATCCTCATCAAAATGGGTGGGAGTTAAAGGTGTCTCATCTTGTGGGATTTATTCAATCAAAATCAAACCAGGTGGAAGCATTTCGCCATCAGGCCCAAAGTATATTTCAGGTGATTGACTATGTGATATGGGAGACTCAATGGCTACAGAAAATTGTGGGCTGACCAATTCAAGAACAAATTATGGTAGTTTGACTTTGGGATGTAGATGTTTTGGTAAAAAGGAGACAAGATCTGGATCAACTTCCGGTTAAGCAACATCGAGTTTAGGAGCTATGGTCTTACTGATTGGATGGATCGTGACCATGGGTAGCTGTAAGGACTCCATATCAAAAACAACAAACGAACTAGGATGTGTAGAAAAAACTTGTGCCAACTCTAGTATATGGGAGGATAATGCTTCACTAGAGGTACTGATAGTACTGGTTTCGGTAGAGTGATGTCGCCTTCATAGACCAAGAGTAACTTTTGGTAGTAAAGGTGGTTTCAATGCTATTCTACGGGAAGGAAAAGGATTTTTTTCTTCCACAATCACCAATTTTTTTTAACCAAAAACAAGTAAACAAAATAAAAGGGTGATGCTAGGCAAAAAGTTTTACCAAGAAACTATGAACTGCAGAATAACTCTTGGCGAACCAAGAAGTACCAGCAAGCAATCTCCCCGAATGCTGTGTTTGGTGTATCACAATTTACAAGGCGGGAAACTCGATTCACTATGGATGGATAACAACCTTAAGTTGTCCTCCCAAATATACCTGAAGGTACGTGGAGGCCCAAGTCCATATTAGTGCTGTCTAATGTGAAACCACACAGTGAGAGCACCCATTTATACTTTTCGTACTGTAACACCGCACGATATACCCGAAATTACATGGAAGAGCTATGATATACTTACGTATGTGGAGTGAGGTATTCACTCGGAATTTATCACAGACAATTAATGACAAATGCTATGTTTTACGACACCAGAACATGTCTCTAGCCTAGACCGTCTAAATTTTATCGTTATGGTTCCAATGCTTTGTTAGGTGAATTGAGATAAATTTTAAGTTGATCTTTTTTATCAATTTGCCTTACAAGGTTCACCGCGACGATGTATTGGAAATTCCTAAAATGCAAACTACAATGATATGCAATCTTTTCACTTTTAGTTTTTCAATGAAAATCCTAGCTACTAGAGGGAAAGAGCAATCAATTTGAGAGCAAACAATCAAAGAGCACAAACTAAAATGCAGCTTTCCTATTTTTTCCTATGCAAAACACATAACCCACTACACGAAAAAGCAGGTTTTTCTTTTTAGTCCCTTTAATGTGAATGCAAAAAAGGAAACTAAGTGCATCAAATGAATAAAAAAAAATGCCTTTTACTTTTAGAAATAAGGAATGGAACAAAAATTTCTATTCTTAGGAAAAATTAAGATTTGAACTACAATTTCTCCTATAGGAAACGAAGAATTTAACGAAAATTTCCTTTTCAAAAGAAAATGGATCTAATGCAGCCATGAAATAATTTTAAATTAATTCGTCAATGATAAAGAAAAACACTTTAAATAAACATTGAACAAACTTTTCTTTCAAAGGATGAAGAAGTAGGTAAAGTCGCTGGTCAATATGGGGCATCAGACACTTTAAAAACACAACAAACAACAAACTGAAAGCAAATGAAATGACAAATTCAGTGGAATTTGCTTGAGTCTAGGGGGCAACTTTAGTCTCTAAGGGAGACAATGTGTTGCAACGCACCCCTAAGTGGGAGACAGTGCTATGCAAAGCACTGTATCCTATTCGATAGTGCGTTGGGCGCAACAGAGAACAAAAAACTCAACCGTTTAACAAACTTCTAATGCAAATTTTGATTTCAAAAAGCCTAATATTTTAGAGTAAATGCTACTAGGTGAATAAACAGAGACAAACAGAGGAAAATACACCAAGCATGAAGGGTAAATTCCCCAACGAGGTTGCCAATTTTCTATGCGGAATTATGGATTACAAATAAAACATTCTTCCCTAAATGTGGTGCACTACATTTAGAAAAATAGGTTAAAGACTTTGCAGATACTTTTTCTAATAGTAAATAGACACACAAAACAAATTAAGAAACTTAGTTGGTGTCCAAGTGCTTCCAATTCTCCTTCTATAGCTCTTTCTGTAGCTTCAAATCCAAGCTATATCGCCAAAATATTTCCTGCAATAATGAACACTAAACAACAAAGAGATAGCAATATACGGATGCCTATTCAAGTTATTCAGTTAAATCAATAAAACATGAACCATATACATCATATAAGAATTCATAACATGGAAGATAGAAGCTTATACAAATACATATGTGGGAAAGTAAACAACAATATTTATTAATGGATAGAAGGGGAGGTTACAACCAATAATTGATTTGATGTCACCATCTCCAGCATCATCCCAACCTCATCAAAATGAACATCTCTCCAACAGCATATCACTCAAATCAATTCCTTAATTGAAATTCCATCAACATTTCTCTACTCAAATTCTTCCTTCTCAAGTACTAGGATACGTGCTCAATTTATAGATGAGCTGAAGGTAGTTTTACAATCAATGACTTTCTAATAATAGGAAATACATGTTCCCAAGATTTTAGGTATCAAATGGACACATGGATTCAAATTTTGACACATATGCACTCTTCTAGAGGGCACTGGCCAAGTGGAGATTTTGGAACAATGAGAATTTCACTCCCAATTGACCAATGCACCCTTGAGTGTTGGGAAGCGCTTTGCAGAGTACCTTTGAATGGAGGTAATTGCATATAAAACACACTTATTCCCTTGAGATACTGCGTTGGTGAGCTCATAGGTGTTATAATATATACTTCAAATCTTGGAAACCTTGCAATGGAAGTCAAGAATGATTTGTCGTTGTTCTTGGGCTTAGGGAATATAACAGCTGAAATGATAGGGGATGATAGAACCTATTCATGGTTCTAGGGATGATGTTTAGTTAAACAAGGTAATTGGGAATGGTACCCAAATTGACCTATAACAGGGAGTGCCATGCAGTCAGGTCATTAGTCAAAACAATGTTGAAGATGAAGGTCATCCATTCCCAAAAAGCAGGGTTATGTTCCATAGATCTAGGGGTGCTTTAAATATATGAAGTGGTGGTGAACTTGGTCATGTGTCCTTCGAGCATGTAATATGCATTATGTAACCATCATGTAGCTGTTTCACAGATAGGATAGAGGAATGTAATAAATAGGAGATAGAGTCCTATTAGGAGTTTGTTTTTTTAATAGGTAGTTGTCAGTTTTTTGTTGTAAGTTATTGATTTTAGTTATGAAAGGTGTCATAGGAGAATTTGAGGATCTAGCCACCAGGAAAATGATCCATAATGTAAAGAATGTTTATTTATAGACAAAACATCGAGGAAGCAAGGTATTGGAGAACATTTGCACCAAATTGATGCTTGTATGTTTTTGACCATTATCAGTAATACAAAGTGACATTATTCTTTCCAGACTTGAGATTCTCATGTGGTTTTTGATATCTTATTGATATTTATCTTATGTTTTATCACTTGCAGTGCATTTCATCTCTAGTTACTCAAAATTCATAATATTATGATCTGACTTCCTTTAGTGGTGAAATGACTATGTTTTCCTATGTTGTGTGTGTGAGTTGCCTTTGTTAAAAATCTCTATCTGCCTTAGCTTCCATGTGAAGAACCATTGTCACTAAAACAACTGATTGTTGACTGCATAAGCCCAATGGTAGTAAGCCTTCATTTTTCAACCTGCAATCATACAAAACAAGTTACAATTTCTATAGAGTTAGCCATCTAGTACTATAATTATTCAAAATCATAAACCCCCTTGATAGAGCCCTCTTAAACTGAAGAGGCTAATATTCAACTAGAAGTGGTTTGAAATAGTTACACTGAGTTGTTTGATGAGCAGCCAATTAATTCCAATTTGGTGATAACATTTTGGTGCCTCTGCAAAGAGTATGAAGACATATTTTTTGAATTTTTTGTGCAAAAAGTGAAGCTGAACTCTTGGAGGTAGCAGGAGCTTAGAATCTGTTTGAGGTGTAACTGCCTTGGTGACTCCACTTCAAAAAATTCATGAATAAAAGTGGCTTCGAGAAGGAGATACATGAGCAATCCAGATCCCAACCCACCTGCTATAGTGGATAATCCAAACACAATTTCCAGAGGCATTCAAGGGAGCTCTTCAAAATAAAGTACTTCATCACATTCAAGAGATTTTTCCTCAGAAGTTTTAAGAAGTCCCGAAGATAAAAAGTTTGATGATAAAATTCAAGAAGTCTTGTTTAGGTCTGAAAATGAAAATGAATTGATTGAGATTTTTTTAGACCTGCAAAGAAGAGGTATTGATACCTCAGCCTTAGTGGCTGAAAAAGATAAATAAGAATTCTGGGGGGAAGTCACATCAGAGTTATTGTTAGAGAGGGAATCTTTGGATAAGTTGAAGGAATTAGACCCATTTGATATCTTGCTAAGAAGAAAATCTTGTTTTCCTTTACCTAACTGGATCTCATTTGTAACTGAACTACCAAGAACAACTACACCATCTCCTAAAAGTTCTTCTTCTACTAATGTTGTCCCTAAAAATACCACAATCTCTGTCATCATGGATGGAAATGTTCCATCTCCTACTGCTGCTGCACCTGCTAGGTATGCTCCACCTATTCTCCCAATTTTCCTAAATTCTCTCCCTAGTAATTACTCTGCTAGAATTAGAACTTGGGGAAGTGATGAAGACGTTACAACTGAAGAACATGTAGACCAATTCAATGACTTTATAGACAGAGAGGAGGTTGACCATGAAGATGTCAAAATGAGACTATCTACTCAGAGTTTCATTGGTGAGGTCAGAAAGTGGTTTAAAGCCCTAGCTCCAGGAAGCTTGCATAATTGGAATGAGTTTGAGGATAGTTTCCTGAGAAAGTGGGGAAATAGAACAAACCCTGTGCAAGCCCTCACTAAATAAAATAGTTTGAAAAGAGCTGTAGATGAAGCTATCAAAATTTTTTCCAAGATATTTAATAAAGTCTATGATTCCATTCTTTCCTGTCTAAAACCTCCACCAGGAGTAACTCAACTACGATATCCTGAGGGTTTTGACTATGAATTTTATATCCTACTAAGAGAAAGAGAATCCCCTTCACTAGCAGAAATGAAAAATGATGTTGTGAAGGTGGAAGTCAATATGATAGTAGCTAAAAATTCCAAGATGGGAAAAACAAAATTGAAAGAAGAAGATAAGCCTTCCACCTCATATGACAAATTTGACTCCATGAGGAAGACAATGGAAAAAATGATGGATAGGCTTGCACTTGGAAATTATTTTGTACCTCCTGCACAAAATGAACCACAATTTAGAAATCCACAGTTCACAAGAACTAAAAATCAGTAGAGACCAAGGGAAAGAAGAAATCAGCTTGACCCTCAAGTAAGGCCTCCTTTTCAACAAAATTTAGAAGATGAAGAAGATCAACCTGAGATCCCAGAAGACTCCTTTCATTGCCTAGATGAAAACATGTTTGAAATGTTTTGAATAAATAAGAGCATGATGATTTTGATCATTATGTAAACAAGGGTGAGGAACCATCTGATTACCGTAAGGGTTATCAACATGCAATCTTTGAGACGCAGAAGAAATACAACCTCAGAAATAGAAATGTCCCTATTATTGCAAATAAAACACAACCCAAAAAATATGCCCCTAAAGTAGCTGAGGTTAGAAAAGATCCACCAGCACCTCCTCTTCTCAAAGAATTGAAAATATTACTTCTGCTTTCAGTTTTGAGAATGATATTTCCAAAATTAAGATCCCAACCCCTTTTGGAGAAATTCTTAAGGTGAATGAGTACGGAAGTAAAATTGTAAAAATGATGAATTTTCAACCAAGAGCTGTAGACATCCTTAATGTACAAGAGGACCATCCTACCATCTATTTGGGACCAAGATTGGAATATGAAAATAATGAAGAAGTACCTCCTTTCTATGTTAGCCTTAGTATCCATGACATGAACTTACACAATTCCATGTTGGATTCAGGGGCTTCTCACAACCTCATGCCTAAAGTGATTATGGAAAGGATGGGATTGGAAATCACTAGGCCATGCAAGGATTTGTTTTCTTTTCATTCAAAAAGAGTTCAATGCATTGAATCGATAAAAGATGTTATTATTGGTGCTACACAAGTCCCTGCCAAGACAATGGTAATGGAAATTGTGGTAGCAAACATTCCACCTAAGTTTTGCGTGCTTCTATCCAGGTCTTGGGCAGTAAATATCAAAGACACCATGCAGATGGACCTAACATATGCCACCATTCATATTTTTGGTGAGAAAAGAAGGCTGTACAAAGAGACAAGGATGGCTTATATGGTAAGCAATAAGGATAAACCTCAGAATTTCCCAATTTATGCCGTTGAAACTGAATTAGGATCAGAAATTCTTTTCAATGAGCTAATTGATGAAGCAAAAGATGAAAGGAAGGAAAAAATTTAGGAGGTTGAAAATCAACAAGCTGAAAATTAGGAAATCATTGAAGAAAAATCAGAGGGCTTGTGGTTGTTGCACTTTGATGGATCAACTGGAAGAGAGGGGACTGGAGCAAGAATTTGGATCACAAATCCTGATGATGAAGTAAGTTCTATTCTTTCAAACTAAACTTTGATTGCATAAATAATATGGCTGAGTATGAATCTCTTTTTTTGGGTTTAGAAATTTTGAAAAGATTGGGTGCCCAAAAAAATTCAGTTTGTGGAGATTCTGAATTGGTTATTAAACAAGTTGAAGGAATATATCAAACCAAAGATGTGAGAATGAGAGCATACAGAAATTTGATCATGGAGATGTTCGAAAAAATTCAAGAATATTCATTTATTGTGAAAACTAGGGATCAAAACTCAGTAGCTAATTCCCTTACTATTTCTGCAAGTCTGTTTGTTATCCCTACACATTCCACCGAAAGATATGAGGTTGAAGTTCGTCATAGGCCTTCTATCCCATACAACATTATCCATTGACAAGTTTTTGAAGATGACCAGCAAGTCAAAAAATTCATAGAATTGAAAGAGGAGTTTGAAAGCACATAGGTAGATCAACAAAACATGCTTGCTGAAACTAAGAGTAATTATGAAGTTTTGTAGCTGAAGAATAATTGTATACCCAAGGGTCTCATTCCAGTTGAAAAATGTTTTGACCAAAATGATGTGTTCAAATCTCGTATGATGCAAGATGAAGATGAAGAGGTAGAGAGTTGTAATCTTGGTACAGTATCAATGCCTAAAATGGTAAAGATTTCTAAGTTTCTTTCTGTAGAGATGAAACATAAATATATTGAGATGATGAAAAAGTTCATTGATGTTTTTTCATGGATTTATGCTGATTTGAAGAAGTATGATCCTACTGTTATGCAGCATACCATTCCTATTAAAGAAAATGAGAAACCTTTCAAACATAAGTTGAGAAGGATTAATCCACTGCTAATGCCTTTGATTGAGAAGGAAATTAAGAAGCTCTTTGATGCAAAAATTATTGTTCCTATCAGATTCTCAAAATGGCTTGCTAACTTGGTACCAGTAAAAAAAAGAGCGAAAAGATCAGAATCTGCATTGAATTCAGAGACTTGAACAAAGCTTCTCTGAAGGAAAACTACCCTCTCCCTAAGATGGATCAAATTCTGCAGAATATTGTTGGTTCCCAAAGGATTTTTACGTTGGATGTTTTTTTAGGATACATTAAGATATTAGTGCACCCAGAAGACCAGAAGAAAACTTATTTTACTACACCATGGGGGACATTCATGTATGCCAAGATGCCCTTTTGTTCTGATGAATGCAGGAGCGACATTTCAAAGAGCAATGGATATTTAATTTTCTGAGGAGAAGGATAAGTTGGTGGTTTTCTATCTGGATGACATAATAGTATTCTAAAGAAGAGAGGAATACCATTTGAAGCATCTGGAGAAGGTTCTACTGAAGTGTAGGAGATTTGGTATTTCTCTTAATTCCACTAAGAGTATTTTTTCTTTAACTTCTAGAAATTTTCTTGGGCACATTATATCAAAATATGGGATAAATATTGATCCAAATAGAGTCAATTCCATTCAGAAAGTTGACTTTCCAAGGAACAAAAGGGAAATTCAGTCTTTCCTTGGGAGAGTGAATTTTGTTAGAAGGTTTATTCCCAACTTTGTTGAGATTGTCAAAGATATAACCAAGATGCTGAAGGAAGGAGCTGATATTAAATGGATAGTTGAAGCAAAGAAATCATTTGAGAAAATTAAGAAGGCACTCACTTAGGCCCCAGTGTTGATTAACCCAGATTTTTGAAAGGAATTTCTGGTTGTTACATTTGCATCAGAAAACACAATTGCTAGAGTTTTGCTGCAGAAAGGACAACAAGGTACATAGCAGCCTATTTCATTCTTTAGTAGAACCGTTGCTAATTCAGTTCTGAAGTAAAACATCCTAGAAAAATAGGCATATCCTTTGGTCAAAGCCATCAAAGACTTCAAAATTTATATTCTGCATTCTCATGTCATAGAATTTGTGCCTAACACTATAGTGAAGGAAATCTTGACTCAAGTTGATCCTGATCACAAGGGAGGGAAGTGGATAGCTAATTTTCTGGAGTATGATATAGAAATCAGACCTATAAAATTGGTGAAAGGTCAGGGGCTAGCAAAGCTAATGGCACAGTCCAATTTTGATTGTCTTGATATGAATCTTATTGCAGAAATTTCAGAATTATCAGACGAAGATGAAGATCTGATTCCTATTGAAGAGAAGTGAATTCTATATAACTGGTACAAAGACATTGTGTTTGTCTTACATCATCATAGAGCTCCTACTGAATTGACTAAATCTAAAGCAAGGTTTTTGAAGCTGAAATCTCTGAGGTACTGCATCATAGATACAAATTTATACTAGAAAGATACTAGTGGAATTCTTTTGAATTTTTTGCTGGAAGATGAAGCTGAAAAATTGATTGAAGAGTTTCATAAAGAAGAATATGGAGGTCATCACTATTGGAAGGCCACACCAAACAAAATTCTTAGAGCAGGGTACTACTGGCCTACCATGTTCAAATATTTTTACAAGAAGATAGCTTCCTGCCATGAATGTCAAATTTTTGATGGTAAGAAAAAGCTTGTTACTTTACCCTTGATGCCAATTTATGTTGAGGTGCCATTCCAACAGTGGGGACTGTTATAGCCCAAATCCACATTAGGCTGAAGGAAGCGGGATTCAGGGTAACACCAAACCACGCTCAGTCTGGTAGCTAGCCCTACCAGAACAAGAGAGGGCTTTCTTTGGGTCAACCTTAGTAAAAATGTATCAATAGGGCTTGAGACGACTGAAACAACAACTGATCTTAGGATAGATAAATAAATATGAAAGAGGTAATTTAAATGAATGATTGAATTTTCAGGGCTGTATGGGACAAAGGACAGCATGAGCTGGGAAATAAAATCAAAGACACAGAGTATTTCATGGGGCAAGAGAGGCAGGAGGTTTAGCAATCAAATATGAAATAAGATGGAGTGAAAATACTGTTGAGAAGCTGAAAAGGGCATAATAAATGAATCCTTTTCAGACAGAAGAAGACACACAGTGTATGAATGCTTTCCCAAGGCAGAACATATAAACTATACTCTACCTTTCTTACTTAAAAAACATTCAAGTGGAAATTTTTATGAATGAACGGTAAAACATAACAAAATACATATGAAACAGAAAGAAGAGACATATGCTAGACTCATACCACATGAATCTCATGAATCAGAGCTGCATCATTCATTAATTTCCTTGCCAAACTGTACAGTGAAACGCTGAGTTTTTCTTCCACACTTTTCCCAGAACTCAGACCCCTTTACAAATGATTTACTCTTCCCATAAATAGGACCAATTTGTCAGAATATACATTGACATAAAGAGGAGTAGTTACAACAGCTCAAGAACTGAAAACTTAAAGATAGAAAACAAGAGACAAATAAGAAAGAGTTGCGTTACATGTGAAATCTGTTTGATGACCAATGATGAGGCAGAACCTGTGGCGTAGACCCTCTGAATCATAACTGAAGAAAAAAATAGGCCTCCAATCCTATTTCTCTGCTATGGTAGATATCTTCGTTTTAAATTTATGCTTTCGGTCTTTGACTGTTCACTTTCCTTTTTCCGTTTGAATAAAAACTAACTTTTAATAAAAATTGGCTTTGAACGAAGATTTCGCCTTTAATGAAGGGAAACAGAGTTCCACCAATTCCAGCTGCAATTTCTCCTTTAATACCAGCAAACACATATCGAACAATATTCACAACACTTCGCTTATCCTGGATGCCCAAGGTTGCAAAACTAACCAAGAAAAAGTCTTCATTCACCTCACACAATGCCTTGGTGAGTTTTATGTACACGGATCCTGATCTAGATATTGTTGTAAATATGACAGATCTTGCACATTTGTGTAGAATTGAAAACGAGCTCTCCATAATTCTCAATAAAATCTAGCTCAGACAATACGTTAATGTGTAGCAGCTCCAGATGCAACATGGTTGTCAAAGATAGCAATAGAACACTAGTATATTTCCCAGGTTCACTTTCAGCGTTGTGCGCCGTACACAAACCCAACACGCCGCGCAGTAAATTTAACAAACAGTCCGGCCTCAATTCACTTGTTTTGCCCATTCGATCTTCTCTTGGATTGTAAGAAGCATATTATCGGACATCGTCAACAAGTTTGCTACTGTTCGAATCACATTATGGAGTTAGCCAGGTCTCAAATCTCTCCCTGCGGCAAATTTCATTTCAAAGCACCTGCGCCACTGATCCAATTTTCCTTTCCGAATTCCCGAGTACATGCATTCATTGATGAGAAAATATTAAAGCTCGCGAACATTTGAAACATCTAGTTGTTGCATCAAGAAATCATATGGTAAACCTTTGTAGTTTTTGAACAAAGGAGACCGAGCCGGTTTGGAAATTGGGAAGAAACGACAAAAATTAGTGTTTCGGGCCTGTGCGCTGCGCACCAGCCCAACGCGTTGCGCATGCCATGTGCACCGTGCCAGTTCAAATTTAACAATGCGCAGGCTGGCCCAACACGCCGCACCTGCCCAGTGCGTCGCGCCGGTTGCCCAATGCACTGCGCCTGCTTCCAATACACAGTCTCGGCTTTCAATGAATGCTTTCGCTCCTCCAAACTTCAACTTGATTTCTCTGATGCCTCTTGGTGCAAATGAATTGTTGGAACATAAAAAATCATATTTGTACCCGTGACATTTGATTTTTGATTAAAAAAAAAAAAAATCCAATTTTTGTAGTGCTTGAAACCTTTGACACTTCACGTTAAATTTCTGTCCTGATCTGCTTTGATTTTGCTTTGAATTTTTGCGCTGATGATGTCCTTTCTGTCTGTTCTTTTGTAGGGATAGGGGCTGCTGAAACCTGGCAAGGTGACCAGGGATGCCTGAAGTATTACAACTGAAAATATTTAAAATACATTGGATTTATTAACATGAAAATGAAATACTCTATTTTTTCTCAAAACATAGTTTTGAGGAAAAATACATTTCCAAGCATATGATGATGAGATGACTGGCAGTGAAAACTTATTTCGAACTTCCCTATGTGCCTGCTGGCATTATTGAACATTTTGCAAACCAAATTGTCAAAACCCTAGACCTAATACCTAGTGACCAAATTTTACTTGAAGACTCACTGAAATGACAAAATTTGACCTGGACACCTTAAAATCACTTTGTAAGAGCAAGTTTGATCACTGGAGGAAGGCTACAAAGACTGACACTAACAGGGACTAGATTTTATTGGTGAAATAAACCCATCATCTTCAGGGCAACATCATTGGATCCTGACAGCAACTGATTATTTCACCAAGTGGATTGAAGCAATCCTAACAGGGCAAGAAAATGATTCAGTCATCATTCAATTCTTAGAGAATAACATACTGTCCAGGTTTGGCTGTCCTATGAAGATCATCGATGACAATGCACAGGCTTTCAAGTCCAAGACGTTGATTAGATTTTGTCATTAGTATCACATTACACTTGGACACTCTATTGCTTATCACCCACAAGGTAATGGTCTTTCTGAATCTTATAACAAAAGTATTGTGAGAATTATAAATAAAGTGTTGCAAGAAAACAAAATATCATGGCATCTGAACCTAAAGTAAGTTTTGTGGGTTGATAGAGTATGTACAAAAATATCAATTGGTACTTCACCTTATGAGTTGGTGTATGGAGCTGAAGCCATTTTTCCTACATCCTTGGGAGTGCCTATTATGAAATTGCTGCAAGGAATAGAGGAGGAGCATAATGCTATTCAGAGGAGAATAAACCAGTTGATAGCTCTGCAGGAAAAAAGGGAGGAAGTATATAACAACAATCAACAGTCTCAAAACAAAATAAAGAAGACATTTAATAGGAAGGTCAAAGAGGAAAATTTTCAGATTCAAGATGTGGCATTGAAGTGGGAGGCTAGAATTGAAGAAAAGGGGAAACATGGTAAGTTTGAGAATATTTGGAAAGGTCCATTCATAGTAGCTACTTTTAATGGAAACAACACTTATCTAATACAGGAGATGGATGGACAACCTTGTGCTGGAGGGTCTGTCAATGACAGGTTTCTAATGCGCTATTCCTCTTAAGTTCTACTGATTTTTTCACTCCATTGTATATATTCCATTTTATTATGATTTTCTACTAATAAAGAATAAGCTGATTATCAAACTTGAGCCCGAGCTGAAGGCAATTAGAGTTTGAAGAAGGATTGACAAATTTCAGAGTTTTTTATTTCCAAAAATATGGATGGCACTGGAACTAGAGGTTCTTTGGTGTACCACAAGGGTACACCATCCCAAGTGGAGCCATTGTTATCACTCAAAAAATTTTGAAGCATTACTTGACATGGTCATACAGTTCATTTATCAAAAGGATAAGGTCTCCTTTAGCCTTTCAAGTTAGTATAGGAAAATTTCATTTTTTACATGTTAAACCTATCCTAAGGTTCAAGGCCACCTCCATTTAGGTCATGTCATGTCCCATCAGTCATCATATGGTGTTAGTTTCCATTCCCTATGCATTTAAATTCAAAAAGGGCGCTTAAGTCAGTTTTTCAACTTTTCGTAGCATTTTAAACTGCAAAACAACAATTTTCACTACAAAACTGCCTAATAGTTTCATAGCGAAACTATCAGAAGTTAAAATAATCACGCCATGAAAATGTTTTTCTTGTATGTCTTGTCAAAATCGATGTGAAGTGTCAGTTCATGATTGGAGGAGTTAGGGTGGAGGTCATTCAAGTCTATTAGGTTTAATTCAAAGGTACAAAGGCATGTCTAAGGTCATCATTACCATTTTTAGCATGCATATGTCATGATTAATGCATGAGATGTAATTTAAACCATAAAACATTACCCAATTAGTCTTTTTGTCTTACTATGCTTTATCTTTTCATGATATTGGATTTCTGGAGAGCTGCTTCATCGAGCCAAGCAAGTTGCTAGAAAAATTAAACTTTGCAGGTGTCATCAAGCAAGTGAGGCTGAGAAGATATAAAGCACCCATGGCTATAAGGAAGAAAACAAACAAAGGTGGTCATTGCCACAGGTATGAGCCCATGGAAATGAATTTTATCAATGGAGACCCAACTTCCATGGAGGTATTTAGAAGAACAAGTTGCTTGAAATTTTGTCAAAGGTTGTAGGATTGTCATCTACAGGTTTCCAAGGATTTTGCTAACATTTTCATAGGAATAGCTTCAAAAGTGGGAGTGCTAAACCTAATAGTGACACCAAAAAACATTTCAACATCAACAAAAATCCCTAAAGGAGGTGAACAATGGTTTAAAGGCATCAAGTTCACCATGCAAGATTGTAAAGAGTTCATCAAACCAGAGCATAACAAAATTGATCTTACAAATGCCATCCCTAGGAGTTTCATGAAGGATAACTATTCAAAGCTTCTGATGATCATTCAGAAGTATTTTACCTATGAAGGGAGGTTTAACATGGTCTAATCCTACCACCTTAGGCTTCCTCTGCATTTCGTGGGTAAGAGGTCACTTGACTTGCCCTTTTATTTATACAGAAGTCTATGTAAAATGTCAGATAAGGTTCAAATTAAAATAGAGGGTAATGAAAATTCTCTTTTTCACCATGGTTTGATTAAGTTGTTGGTGTTAGAGGATTTGAAGAGACTAGATAGAGATTGAATTTCCTTTCTGTTCATGAGTGGTTTTGAAATTGATGATGTCTCTCCTAAAAGAGCCTCTAAACCTAGAAATATTTCATCACCAACTATAGCAGAGGAATTTGAAGAAGGGAATAGATCATCTCCACCCAAACCAGTGAACATGGAGGTAGAGCCTTTGTAGAATATTGACACACCTAAAACAACACTTGCAAAAAAAAAAGAAAATAGTCAGCAAACAAAGTAGCAAGAGACTTACTAGAATCCAAACAATGGTTAAGGGTAACTTAGAGGACATATTGCATGAAATTTACATTTAAGAAACTCCCATTTTCCAAGTTGAAGACATTGAAGATGGAGGAAGGAAGATGAAGAAAGGTAAGACAACTAAAAATTTAGAGTTTGTAGGTGATGATGCTGGTTTCATGTTTCAACCTAGAATGCCAATGGCCAGACATGCAAGAAAGGTCATGGAAAGAAGTAAAGATACTCAGAAGATCAATGAAACTACCCAGCAACCAAGCATCATAGATCTATATTCACCTACAAAAGAAGAACTGATTATCAAAAAAAGAAAGGGTAAGGAGAAAATCATTGAAAAAACAGAAATTGAAACCCTTAAGGAGCAGTTGAAGGAGGCATGTAAGGAGATATTAGTCTTGAAGCAAGAAGCAAAGAAGCATAGAGTTGAAAAGCTTTAGTTTGAACAAATGAGGAAAATATGGGAAGATCAAGTCACAAGTGTCTCAAAGACCTTGGACAATACAAAAAGGTTGATAAAGTGGACTCAGTCACTAAGGGGAGAAGTCAAACACATCAAAAAGATAAACCTGCACTTGAAATCCAAGAACGGGGCATTAAAGAACAAAGTGCAGGATCTTGAAGAGCAGTTGGATCTTATTCATGAGGAGTTGGATAAGAAGGGATTGAAAATGACTATGCTAGAAGAGTCCATTAGTCAAGTGATTGTAAATGAAGAGGATACACCACAAGAGTAATAATTTGAGATGGAATATGTGTTATGAGGTTCATAACATGCAAAGAACCCAAATTTTTCAGCTAGAGGTCAGTTTTTGAAGATAATTATTGGAAGGAGAAATTTCTGGTTTTTTGCACAATTTCGTAGCGCACCTCAGGCTTAAAGCCAAAAATACGCTACGAAAAAAACTGTAGGTGATTTTTTTGCATTTAAACTCAGTTTTGGCATGTTTGAAGGGAGAGATTAATGGTGGAAAGGTGTCATGACATGATTAAGGTATTTAAACAACCAAGTCAAGAGGATTGATAGAAAGGCCTTTTTTCTGATGCTACTAAAACTCGCTACGAAACTGTCTTGTTTTCGTAGTGAGAAATTATTAAAGGATTTTGAGCATCTTAAAAGAAGATTTTGCCAGATGGAGACCTCCAGCATGTGAGAGGACCTTATCAATTGATATTTATGACTCAAAGGCAGTGCCATGAATCTAGGTCACCAGTCAAAACAACGTCGAAGATAAAGGTCATCCATTCCTAAAAAGCAGGGTTATGTTCCACAGATCTAGGGGTGCTTTAAATATGTAAAGTGGTGGTGAAATTGGTCATGTGTCCTTCGAGCATGTAGTATTCATTATGTAACCATCATGTAACTATTTCACAGATAGGATAGAGGAATGTAATAAATAGGAGATAGAGTCCTATTAGGAGTTGGTTTCTTTAATAGGTAGCTATCAATTTTTTTTTGTAAGTTATTGATTTTAGTTATGAAAGGTGTCATAGGAAAATTTGAGGATCTAGCCACCAAGCAGATGATCCATATTGTAAATAATGTCTATTTATAGACAAAACATCTAGGAAACAAGGGGTCGGAGAACATTTGCACCAGATTGTTGCTTGTATGTTTTTTACCATTATCAGTAGTACAAAGTGACATTATTCTTTCCAGACTTGGGATTCTCATGAGGTTTTTGATATCTTATTGATATTTATCTTATGTTTTATCACTTGCAGTATATTTCATATCTAATTACTCAAAATTCATAATATTATGCTCTGACTTCCTTTAGTGGTGAAATGACTATTTTTTCCTATGTTGTGTGTGCGAGTTGCCTCTGTTAAAAACCTCTATCTACCTCAGGTTCCATGTGAAGAACAACTGTCACTGAAGCTATTGATTGTTGAATCCATAAGCCCAATGATAGAAATACTGCATTTTTCAACTTGCAATCATACAAAACAAGTTACAATTTCTATACAGTTAGCCATATAGTACTATCATTATTCAAAATCATAAACCCCCTTGAGATATTCATCTCAAACTGAAAAGGCTATTCTTCAGTTAGAAGTGGTTTAAAATAGTTACACTGAGTTGTTTGATGAGCAACCAATCAAGTCCAATTTGGTGATAACACGTTGTACCACTTCCTCATTTCAATTTCAATTTCCATTCCTTCTTCTAGATGAGTTTTCAAATCACTACAAGAAAAAGGGATATTGCTGAGGGTCAAAAAATGTCACCATAGGCTCATTGGCAGGGAAAACTTTAAGGATGGGAAATTATTTTGAAGTTTAAAACATTGGAAAAACTCACCAGTCCGTAATATGCAAACTATAAAATTTTTATTGATATATTTGTAAAATTATTCCAATTTATAATGATTTTCTATATACTTTATATATAATGTTGGTGATTTTTAAGTTCAAATAATTTTATATTGTAAAATTTGGGTGAATCAATTTTATAAAAAAGGGAAATTGGCAAATCTTTTTTTTGGAAAAAACATGCAAAATTAGCCCACCTGCGAATATTAGCCCCTACAATTTTCCATGCTCATTGGTGACGATCAAACGAGCCTCCACCACCAAAAATTGAACGTCACCAATGGCAACATAGTAAAAATTATAGGTGATGTGGTGAAATTCAAGGTTCATCACCAATTATGATTTATAATGACGGATAGTGACCGTCAAGATTTTATATGAGAAATGGTGATAGACCTTAGTCTCCATCACCAAAAACCTGAACGTCACCAAAGGTGGCGTCACCAAAATTATAGGTGTTGTGGTGACATTTTTTGGGTCATGAAAAAGGTATAATTTCCTTCATTATTTCCTTGTTAATTATTATATTTTTAGCCAAGTTTATCCTAAACTTGTAATAATTCAAGAGAAAAGAGTGATTAAATCAAGTTGATAATGATATAGTTAATATAAGTTTTTCTGATATCAAAAAGGTTGTAAATTGGGTAAACCATTATGCATATTAGCCTAAAGGAACGACTAATGTTCCTTAAGATATTTGAGAGGATGCTGATTAAGCCAACGATGTATTAATAGCAGTTACAAATCAATGTCCAGGGCGCGGTTGGAAAATGAAGGCATTAGGAAATTGAACGGTACTATATGGAGATTTTGTGGTTGAAGGAGCAATCCTGAGAATTTTTCAATTCTCAGGATAACTCTACATTCGTTTTCAAGATGTAATATATAAGGCAGTAAAATAAGATACAAATGTTGTTTGAACATTGTTAATGTTTAAATTTATTATTTTAATGTACGTTACATATCACAATATGATTTAAACCTTTTTGGGTTATGCTGTAAAAAATTTTGGGTAATGAAGTTGAATGAGATTTCATCTTAGCCTTTCGAATTGAGCTTGTTTAGGCAGTACTTCTAGGGACTGTGGGCCGAGTCATTGGAGGTTTCATTGTCTACTATGTATCATGGATATTTGAATAAACTTTCTGTAATTTGAATTAGTTGTGTTATATTTTATTTAATTTTTCATTCGCTGTAAGTAATCATTTTAATTCTGCATCTTAAATGTTGTTGAGTGTTTTCTGAAAGTAGTTGATTAAATTATATTACTCAAATGTAGGTGTGAATGGATGAATTTGTAGGTTACTTTAGAATTACTGATTTGCTAGTATTTGTGTGATTCATGGTTTCTCCCTCACGCATTGGATTTACTAATAATTAGATCAAGATATATTGCGAGTTAGAATCGTTTCTTTGGCAGGATTGTAATTACAAGATTCATTGTGCGATGTTATCATTTCTACAAGGGTAATGATTTAAATAGTAGATATTACACACTTTGTCATAGCCTAAGACTTTATGATTACATATAATTTTCTGATAGCCTTGAAATAGAAGACGAATCCCAAGTTTATCAAATAAATGAGACAGGTTTAAGGTTTCTTTTCAGGGAGTCATCTTAGTGCCCAAAATTTTGGCGCTATTGCCGGGGAGGCTATAAAATTAAAATTTGTTTCTGTGAAAGGCCGGGTATTGAAGACGAAAGGTAAGAACCTACGCAAGAGTTAAATAAAAATCTTATGACTAGCGCCCACTTTTATTTGATACGATTAGGCTATATAAGCATGCATATAGTTTTTTTTTCTTTCTTGATTTTCAGTAGCACATGTATTTAGTTTTTATCTTCCGATTTAAAATAGTGATGCAAGTATGCATTTAAATTTATTTTTCTTCGATCAATGCGACTGTGTATTTAATTACTTTCCCAATTTCAATTATTAATGTGTGGTAAAGAGTTAGCATACGTGTGTATGACTGAGAAAAATAATCAGGTAATAATAGAATGAAAACCAACACCAAAAACCACAAAAAATCAGGGGTCAGTGAGCCTTGGGAGAACGACCTTTATCAACTAAATTATCCAAGAAGCTGAGTCTCAAGCATCAGTAGGAACCCAAACAACATCTGGGAAGGGCTCTACAGCAATCGATCAAGCGGAATAATCACCAACTACAACTCACATTGATATTCACAAAAAAACAAAAGGATCTTAACAAATATTTAAAAGAACATTTGTTCAGAATTCTATTCCTTCACAAGAGGGAAATTCTTATAACTTAAAAGAAGGAGAAGGAGAAACTAGTGGAGAAGATCCATGATTCTCAGCATCTAGATATCCTGTGATCTTGATAGAAGGAAAGACACCAGAAATCCAAGACTTAGGTAGTGTAGTGAAACCACCTAGGGAGTTGAGCAATACCCATAATTTCCCTGCTCGAATAATATCTCCTGACCAAGAAATTCCTGAGAATTACAGGTAGATATTTGATCAGATGGTAACTTAGGCACAAAAAAACTATACCTCGACATTAGAATATCCTATTGTTGATCCAGTGGCTAATACCCCGATGAAGGCCACCCCTTTACAAAATATTCCAACTTTCCATGGGATGAATTCAGAGGACCCAGATGCCTTCTTATTTGAATTTTATTTCTTGTGAAAAGGGTATGATTACACCACCGATCCACAAATATTGAAGTTGTTCCCTTCTAATTTTAAAGGGGAAACATTACAATGGTTTATGGGCTTAGGAGGGGGCACTATCAATTCTTGAGATGCAATGAAAAATGCCTTACAAAATATCAAGATTACTATCAATCTAGGGATTGAAAAGTTGAAATAATTAAAACAAAATTTTAGAGGAGTACATTGAGATATTTTATTAAAACTTACAAAGATCCGCATACACTACCTTATCAAAAGAAGTATTAAAATTTTCTTTGATAAAAGGCATGAAAGATGAGTGGATAGAAATGTTAAATATAATGGATCAAGGTGATATTTATCAGGAAGAATATGACACCATTGTTAAACTGTGTATCAGATGTTCATGTGGAAATCCATGAGCTAGATCTAGAGTACAGGATCCCCTCGTCAGGATCTCGTCAGGATTAGTAAAACCACTAGAGGAGGTGTAACGCACATGGAGATTGGTAATATTTTAGAAGATTTTAAAACTGATATTTTGGGCATACTTACTACACAATTAGATGTTTTACAGGCTAAACAAAATCAAGCTGAGGCAGAATGAGCATTGGCCATATTCTTTCCATGATGCCGAAAGAAACATATGGAGAGGGAATGCCCGATGGATACGATTCAGACCTATGCTATTTTCACTAAAGAGCATTCGATGGATTAATGCCCATCGCTTCTAGGATTAAATTTTTTTCTCAAGGAAGCCGAGGAGGAAACAGAATCTATATACCTAATGGATCAACGTCGATAATCGTAATCACATCCTCCAGGTATGATGGAAGAACCCTCCTCATTTTATTCTAGAAAATACATGCAACAACAGAATCTTGGAAATGCATGGCAGGCATAATTGCCCTTTAACTCTGCCTGGAAATCCCATTCATATCCAACTTCAACATGGATGAAACAATTATTTTTTGGATCACCATGGCCAAATCCTAAATATCCAACTCCAATATGGAAAAATCCAGTCGCTAACTCCTATCCCTCACAATGGTAAAACTAACATACACAAAACTCGATGCGGCCTCCAAACTGGTAGTGTCGTGCGGGATTGGTAAGTCCACCCTTGGGGTCAATCCCTCAATATCAACCCATACTGCTAGCTCCATTTTAGTTACCCCCTAATCCTCAACCTCTGATGCATCCTCAAGTTCTAGCCCAGTCGAATCCTAACCCCAACAATAGACCTATCCAATATGTGCAAATCATCGAAAATGTGGTCTATGAACTAAATTATTTGGGATGTAATGAGCTTCGACTGAGGTCTGGGAAAAATTTTTCTCCTGAAGAAAATCAGAATGATCAAGAAAGTATTAAATAAGGACATACTACAACAAATCCCTCGACTGTAGTTATCACATAATCAGAACTAACAAAAATCATAGTCGATCAACGAAATCCTGAGAAAATCATAGCCACCCCCCTCCATTTCCTAAAATACTCACGATCACTAAACTGGAAATTTACCCTGAGTTTGATATTGTAGGGGAGTTGAAAAACTTGTGTATAAATATTCGACTCTTGCAGGCTATATGAGATATCCTGATCTATGCCAAAAAATCAAATAATCATGCGGGAAAAATCATGGGAGAAAACCAAAATATTCACCCACAGTTCATGTTGTGGGAACACTATCAGACCTCATCCTAGGAAAAAAGGTCTCTATTAAGAATGAAAATCTAGGAAGTCCAGTCACAACCATCCAAATACATGGTTGCACATTTCTGAACACATTGGTAGATTTAGGAGAAACCATTAATCTGCTGACTTATGAGACTTGTAAAATATTAGGTATCACAACTTTAAAACCAACGTCAAACTTGATAGAATTAGATGATGGGTCAGTGGTCAAACCTAAAGGAACCCTGGAAGACATCATGGTCTCTATAGACTCTTGGGAATATTCTTTTGACTTCTTTATCATCAATCCAAGAAGTAGACTAGATGGCCATCAGCTGATGCTAGGAAGAACATGGTTATCACCAACGAGTGAATATATAGGACGTCGAGATGGAAAAACCTCAATTGCAAGAGGAAACGTCGTTAAAAATCCTATTTTTTATCCTCCAGCTAAGCCAAGTCCACTTGTTGTAAACCTTCAGTTACACCCTCCTAGGTACCAAGAAGAAAATTTGTGTTCAACTCTTTCCCTAGATAAAGCTGTTGGACTCAAAAATTAATTAGAAGATGATGTAATAGGCAGTGTCATCAATAAACTAGCTGTTATTGGAAACCCGACATGCCAAATGCTAAAATCTTTGCTTGAAAATGATGCACAAGGAGACCCTTTATAAAATTTAAATGATAATCATATTCCAACAACTGATGTCCATACATCATTCCAATTGAAATAGAAATAGGAAAAACTCTTCATATCAATGCTGGTTTCGAAAAACATCAACAACAGCAATTAACTAAGGTTCTCCATAAATACAAGCAGGATTTCTCCTAGGAATATTTGGATAGGAAAGTTATTGACCCGAAGTTGTGCACCCATCACATCTATATTGAGAAATATTCACGCCCTATTTGGAAATCCCAGAGGAGGTTGAATCCACACCTTAGAGACATTTTGAAACAATGATTGCATGAGAAATTGTTAGATGTCAATTTCATATACCAAATTTTAGATAGAAAGTGGGTTTCCCTGTTGGTTTTCATCCCTAATAAGAATGGGAAGTGGAGAATTTGTGTAGACTAGAGAGAGCTTAATAAGCCTACCCAAAAAGGCCATTTCCCCCTTCTGTTTCGGGAAATAACTCCCTAGAGGTCGTTGGGTAAAAAACCTCCATAGATCAGGGCATGCTATTCAAGAAGGACTCACACAACCAAACTTGTATGCTAAAAGCTAGATATTATAGATTGTAGAACTCACCCGTAGATCCTACGTTTGATGTAGATCCTGCGGGGTCCAAACCCCCAGAAACCCTTCTTCCTCTTCGACCTGGAAATCAAGAAGAGACATGCACGGAAATCTAGTTGCACAACATATATCTTTCCTAAATGTCAGTGTAATCCATGTGAAACATCATATAAACGATAATAAATGCTTAATTAACAACCTTTTCACATATGCAAGAAGATATTAACACGTGAATTCGGGAACAAGATGGTTCTTCTTCATTACGAACAACATGTACAATAATAGAAAGGTGGAGAGATCACCTGAATCCTTCCACGATCTTCAAACAGACCGTCGTCTGGATCCGTTCCGACCGTGCTTCACTAGGATTATTTCAAGACTTGTGCACACGAGATGACATATAAGCTGATGAACATCTCCAAGAAACAAGGGTTTCTTGTAAAAATCTGGGAAGTGCAGGAGGCACGGGAAATTAGACTTGAATTGGGCTCCAACAGAGTATAATGTATATAATTTTCTCCCTCCCTTAGGCCATGCGTATGAGGGCCTTTTATACTCCCTCAAAGTAGTTTCAATCTGTTGGAAACAGTTGGCCACATGCTGGGGTGGTTGAATTACAGGAATAACCATCAACCCAGCCTCGAAAATAGGGATATATCTATATATATATATATATATATATATATATATATATAGATATATATATTTTAATGATTTTAATGGCATACACGGAAAAGTATCTCTAGATTCGCGTATACACGTGGAAAAGTCTGGGCATATCCGCGTATGGGATTTTAAACACTATTTTTTATGAAATTTTATTCAAGTCTGTGGGAATGGGTGCCCAAGGCCAAAGATACAATCATGAATCACATGAGGGTGAAAAATGATGCTATAACAGATGCCCCCTAATATATGAGGTCATAAGGGGTACATGATGGCCGAAATGTATTATGTGCATAGAAAGAACTTCGCGAGGACAAGAGAGGACTTCACCAGATTTCAGCTTGCCAAAAACCAATGAAAGAAAATAGAGAGTCAACTCATGTATGAGGCGGGCATACCCATGCTCAGTCAAAAATATATCCATATAGAAAGTACATAACAGATCCAGAATGTGTACAAGTATAGCTGAACTGAAAGTACACAATGAATCATCTAAGCATGGCCCGGAAGTACAAGTCGGAATCAATGTCCAAGTATCACATATATCAAACTGATCAATGATACTGAAAATGGATGTCTGATCACAAAAGTAACTGAATCTCCAGGTACCAAATCATAAGGGGTGGAACACATGGTACGATCACGCAACTCGAGAGCCAACATATAGGATGCTGTTGTACTAACACTACAACATATAAAGGTGGACGACATCACTGGGAGAAACTGAATGGATCGTCAAAAGTGAACCGAAAAATGCTAATGCAACCCGAGGTCTTCACCGATCTCGATGGCACAATTCTACACAATGGGAATAAATGAGCTGAAGTCGACCATGTGAGAAATAATTTGATTACCGGTCAATAATGTATACCATTAACGAACGTGAGACAACCCACCGATAATGAAAATGAGTGTCAAGGTGCCCTAGTATAATCTAGCAAGTTTGAATGAATGAGTTGAAGTCGAACACTTGGATGAATCTACCAATCAGGAGGCAATGATGAATCCCCACTGTCGATAGCGAAGAGTCTGCCACTGATTACTGCAAACCCTAAGGTACTGACAAAAGACTCTAGACCTTATTCCCAGAGGAATGAGTCGAATTCGATGGGAAAAGATCTGCTGGAAGGAAGGCATTAAGGCATCCCACATCAGTCCAGCATGAGTGTAACCCGCAGGCCAATATTTGGAAGGAATCGGATGAAGCAGAGTGACGGAACCAAACCGAAGTACATTTCTGACATGCGCAAGATGAAGCTATCACATGGAAGAAACCCTCTAAACCAACCAATGATGAAAGCTGACACAGAGGCGAGATATCCACTGATAGGGTCAAATGGAAATCAAGGTACTGCACGAATCCCAAGTGTGATAATGTATGCTGACGTCAAACATAAGGAAAACCACTCAGTCAAAGACCCATAATGATGATCAAATGCTGAGCACAAGGTCACCTATCAATGATGGAAATAGGGCCAGGGTGCGGCTCTACGTTTAATCTCAGAGCAATATGTCATAGTCGATGAGAGACAAACCCGCCAGCAAGAAGTCAATGGAGACCTTCTCAAACTAGCACGAGCAGAAGACCAAATCATTTGATGTGATAGAACAAGATACTGACAAGACCGAGAAGGCCGACTGAATAATGAGTCAAGAGACACCGTAGAATGGCCGACTCCGGTTTAACTTCCCTTGAGCAAAAGCACGACTCGTGATGACCATGGCAGTAAAAAAATGACACTGTATAAGTCTGTTATGCAGGAGGCAAAAAAAAAATCTCCATATGATTGGAAGAGATAACCAACCGGGGGAGGACTGACCAGTGAAACAAGGAAAAAGCTGAACCTAGGTCAAAAATAAAACCATCCCAAATGAAGGAAATATATAACTGTATGTGCTTTGTTCAAGGGCGACAAACTGATACTGTACTGCCATCAAATTATGAAGTAACATTCCGTTCCCGCTCTTTTTTTTTATATTTGATTTTTTTGTCTTTTTAATATAATAAGCCTGAAAAAGAATAAAAGAATGCTATAGTAAAATGGATAGAATGAGTATCAAGAAATAAATGCACTAGTTCTTGGAATAGGAACGATCCTATGCTCAATGCAAGGTGGCGGAAACTGGTAAGCGATACTCAAAGGAATGTTCCATCCATGGGAAAAAGGGTGTCAAGTCGTGATAGCTAAGTGCATGCAATGGTTAACTTGTACAGACAGTCAAGGTCAAAATATGGCTTAAACATCGAGTCAAAATGAAGCTGACTAAAGGCTAGGATAAAAAAGTAGCCAATATGCAATGTAGTAATACAACTCAACGACACCAGGGAGCCTCTAGGGTAATAGCCAGAAAAAGTGATAGTGAAGAAGAAGAAGAATGAAGCTTCAACACATGAGTCATGGCGGGACTAAAGAGGACTCTCGAGCCTACATAAAACGCAACATGGGCAGCAAGTGCTAGCGAGGAACTAACTAGGAAGCCCATGTAAAGGAAGGCTCTACCACCAAGTCATGATTAAATAATCGGCGAGTGAAATGGGTGAAATACTCATGACCTGATGGGATCGACCCTATGGCAAGTGATCAGAATGGAGGCTAGTATGCAAAATGCAACGGAAAGTGGATTTCCTAACCTATATGCCAGTGAAGATCATATACCTGCCATGACAGGTCAGCAGTCATGGATCAAAAACCGGAAAAATCTCAACTTCATCAAAATGTACCTGAAAATATACCAATCTGGGCACTTACAAGCATCCGGGTTATGCAGCTTAAGATGGATTGAAAAAATAAGCATAACAATTTTTTGCAAAAATTTTCAATTTCTGGGCATAAATACACATGTTACCTCATATTTGGTTCATTGTTACTTGCTGATTTGGGAAAAAGAGCTCTGGAGAAAAAACCTTCTTTCGTCAAAATAGGAGCAATCAGTGGTCAAACTTTGCTGAATCAGTTAGGTAAGCTCTTAATCCATCATTATTATCAATTTTGTCCATTCATAGAGTTAAAATTTCGAAATTTAACTATTAAAAACATTTGTTTTAATTTATGGCTCTGCGCATACGCGGGTTCCTATGGACCAAGCCACGTATGATACGTGACTGTCTACAGGGTAAGTCGAGTATGCGCAACCCGTGATGTAAAAAAACGCATCTAATGAACAAATAAATGAATTTTTTCAGGATGACCATCACTTGGAGGGAACGTGAGCATAGTGCAATTGATAATGAAGTAATGCAAGATCAACAATCGCTCAATATCCTCCGAAATTGAGGATTGCTCAAATTTTTCAAAATGCAAAATATGAAGAGTAATGTCCGGCTGCTCGAAATGTTGGTAAATTATTGGGAACCAGAGGAAGATTTCTTCGTGATAGATCAAATGCCCATACACATAGAGGTAGAAGACATCTACTTCATTACTGGACTCTCACGGAGGGTAGACCCAGTAGATTTTCACAACAAGCCTTTGGGAGGGCTTACTTTGGATGACTATGTCCACGTTTACTGTGTAGAGGGGTCCAAAAAAGTAGGGACTCAGATTGCTATAAAAGATTTGAGAGATATACACATGAAGATTCTCCTGTTTACCATCGGCAGAGTAGCAGGATCTACTTCCTTGCATCAGGCATCCAGGACCCAGATGAGCATAGCTGTGGAATGCCTAGCTCACCTATATGATTGGTGCACAACTCTATTAATGAATATGAAGCAACAACTAACCTCCATCCGGAAAGAAAAAAAAAACATTTCCTTTATGGAACCATTTTGATGACATTCTTCTTTGAGAAGATTCCTGGGCTTCGACCCAAAGATCTCTTCCATCAACATCCCAAGATACCCAAGAATTTCCTGATAGGCAGATCTGATGAAGAGACTGGGGGGAAGTGAAGTTCCCCGAACCACCTGGGACGAAGATTTCTTCCAATGGTGGGGAGAAAAAGTCATTGCCGTGGAGGAATACCCCTATGCCAGGATGGATTTCCGCGGTGATCTAGACCTCGTCCTTCCACCTGGCGCGGCATGGGGCACAACCGGTAAGATTGCAATTTTTGAATTATGTGATTTTTATGATTTTTTTCAATATATATGAAAAAATGTGAAAACAAAACATGTTTTTTATTGGATTCAAAATGAATTACAATATTATGATGACCATGATACAGATATTTGACCAGTCCATCCTGAGGGCTACCCATGGCATAAGCGTCACAGAGGCGAGGCAGATATTGAAGACCCAGGCAGGACCCTCCATGCTTTATAGAGGAACTTGGAGGGTTTAACTCGCCAAGTGCCTATGGATGCAGTGGAAGATCTACTTGAGGCCATCCAGAGACGGGTAGTGGGAGTACCACATGACTGGGTACGATTATTCCACCATGTTGCCACTCCGATCATGTTCTATAGGAACATGAATTTTGGGCAGGGACCACAGGAGTAGATAGATATGATTACCGGATGACTGTATATTTTTGATATTAAACATGATCGGGCATAAGCCCTAATTTTGTATGACTTATGGATCCAAATTTTGTATAGTTTTTTGAACACTCTGATGATATATATGCAACGATGATGTGATGTGATAAATGTATAAAAAATGCATTATTTTTTTGATGATTAAATTTTAATGTATGGAATGATTAATATGCCAATCAATTTCTTGATTAGCTAATGATTTTTCCATCCAATTGTCTGCTCGAGGAATATGAATGAATGTTAAAAATTGAAATGATCTTTGTAACAAACGTACCCTAAAAAAACCGGAGTAAAAAAGGATCTCGAACCTGATAAGTATTGTTCAACTACGACACCACCCGCTGGGAGTCCAAGAAAACTACCAACGAATCAACACCCAAAGATATTTCCTTTGAGAGTAGATAAATAACTGCAGTGTACTATGCTATATTATTGGAAGCAGGACCAATGCAGACTCCTCTTGATACTAACAACTGACAGGATGGATGATGAAGCACCCAAGCCGTGGAAGCCAAGTTCCGGGTGTGTCTACTAGTACCATCGGCGAAACCATAATGACTCATGAAATTCGACAAAACCTACCAAAGAAGATCAAAAAAATCACCATCACATAAAAGACCTAAAAACCAGACATGTACAAAATAAAAACTACTATATACAAAAGCAAAATGCCAGGCCGAAGCCTAGGCATAATACCTTTTCAAATAGAGCCCATTTATGGGCTCCGCCAACTCATTTCCTTCAAAATCAACCAAGGCATATGCTCCTTTTTTAAGGAATTTTTTAGTGATGAAGGGGCCATACCACATAGACTTAAACTTTCCTGCACCCAGGGCATCCTTCTCTTGGGCATAGACCAAAATGAGGTCACCTTCAGAGAAAACCCTAGGTTTGACTGCCTTATCATAATGAACTTTGACTCGTTTCTTATGCGCCTCATTCATCGTGGCGGCATCGCGACGCTGCTCGTCAAGATGTTCCAAATGAAGGAGACATTATTCAAGAATAGAAGTGTTAGGAAGAAGCTCAACAACTAAATTAAGAGAAGGAATCTCACATTCAATGGGAAATATGGATTCCAGCCCGTAAACTAGTTGAAACAGAGTAAAGCCAGTTGCAGTTTTCACTGACGTCCTATATGCCCAAAGTGCAGGATACATCATGATATGCCAGTTGGATCAAGCTTTATTAATTGTCCTCTGAAGAATGGTCTTCAAGGATTTGTTCACAGCTTCCACTTGCCCATTGGCCTGAGGATAATACGAAGATGAATGCTCCTGCCGAAAACCTAATTTTAGAGCCAACTCAGCCATCATGCTATTCTGAAAATGACTGCCATGATCAGTGACAATCTCTCTAGGAATACCAAAATGAGCAATAACCTAGTTGAAAAGAAAAAGAGCTGCTATCTCACCATCATTCCCAAAAGTAGGCATATCCTCGACCCACTTCGTAAAGTAGTCTACTGCTACAATAATGTACTTGTGACCTTTAGCCGAGGGTGGGTTACAAGTAGTATAATCAATACCCCACTTTGTAAAGGGACCAACAGTAATGACTGGAAAAATCGGAGCTGGATGAGCACGCATTTTTCGAGTATAGACTTGACATGGATGACACTTTTTGACCGAATCCATACAATCTTTGAAAATTGAAGGCCAAAAGTATCCAACACGCAAGATTTTTTGGGCTGTATCAAGCCCAGATAAATGACCACCACAAGCTCCACTATGGCAATAATTCAACACAACCTCAGCTTCTTCGAGAGTTAAGCAACGTCTCAGGATTGAATCAACCCCTCGATGGTATAAAGCATCACCAATAATTAAGTAATTTTTAGCCAAGTGACGCAACTTACTGCGCTCATCTTTCGAAAAAGTAGAGGGAAACTTCGCAGTCTGAAGATACACGATGATATCTCCATACCAAGGATCCTGTGGAGAGATGAGAAACAAATGTTCATCTGGGAAGGATTCATCATAGACTATCTCTTCTCCACAAGGCAACTCAAAGATTAATTCCACGAAAACTAAAGATTTCTTGGACTTGGCAGACATAAACTCAAGATCAAATTTCTGCAAAATCACAATCCATATATTGTATTTTCTCCCAATCACTCGCCTACTGAGAAAAAACTGAAATGGATTGGTTGCTGCCAAAACATAAGCTTTTCGTAGAAGAATATAATGTCTAAGTCGTTGTACAACATGAAAAACTGCTAAAGCTAGCTTCTCTATTGGAGTATACTGGAGTTTAGGTCCTACCAAGCCTCGACTAAGATAGTATATAACATGCTCTACCAGAGCATCGTCCTCTTGAACCAGAACCATACCAATGGTAGATTTTGCTGCTGCAAGATACAAAAGGAAATCCCTGCTATAATCAGGTGGACTCAATATAGGAGCAGAGGTAAATGCTTTTTTCAAAGCATCGAATGAGCATTAAGCGAAGTCATCCCAAAAGAATGGAACTCCCTTCTTCAACAATCTCATAAATCCTTTGGTAAGTTCAGCAGGGACCTAAACTCCGGTATAGGAGGGAGTATACCGGAGTTTAGGTCCTACCAAGCCTCGACTAAGATAGTATATAACATGCTCTACCAGAGCATCGTCCTCTTGAACCAGAACCATACCAATGGTAGATTTTTCTACTGCAAGATACAAAAAGAAATCCCTGCTATAATCAGGTGGACTCAATATAGGAGCAGAGGTCAATGCTTTTTTCAAAGCATCGAATGAGCATTGAGCGAAGTCATCCCAAAAGAATTTAACTCCCTTCTTCAACAATCTCATAAATCATTTGGTAACTTCAGCATAATTTACGATAAATCTCCGAAGAAAATTAGCTTTTCCTTGTAGACTTTGAAGTTTACGAATAGACGACGGGGGAGGCAACCGAAGTATTTCCTCAACCTTGAATGGATCTACCCTAATCCCTTCCGATGACACAATGAATCCCAATAACCAACCAGATGTAACCGCGAAAACACACTTGTTCGGATTCAACCTAATCTTATAGAAATGAAATCGTTCAAATACTTGACGGAGGTGAGTAGGATGATCAATTCTCTTTCGAGAACGAGCAGCTAAATCATCCAAATACGCCTCAATAATATGTTTGATATCATGGAAGGCATATGAAATGGCGCGCTGAAAAGTAGCCCCAGCATTTTTAAGGCCAAAAGGCATCTTCTTGTAAGAAAAAGTACCCCAGGGACAAATAAAGGCAGTCTTATGCTGATCTTCAGGATGGATAGTAATCTAATTGTATCCAGAGAAACCTTCCATGAAGGAGAAAATCTCATTACCAGCACACTCATTGATAATCTGATCTATAAATGGTGTGGGGTAATTATCTTTCGGACATGCTTTATTAAGGTCTCTGAAATCAATGAAAACTCTAATTGTTCCTTGTTTTTTATCCACAGGAATAGGATTCGAAACACACTCTGTCAAAGGAATAGGGAAAATAAATCCTGCCTTGAGCAGCTTTTCCACCTTGGCTTTAATAGTGGCAGCCTTCCTAGGATTGACCGAACGAAGTTTTTTCCTCACAGGCTTAGCATTTTCGTAAGTCTTGATATCATGATGGACAATAGATGGATCTATACCAGCCATTTCCTCACAAGACCAAGCAAATACATGCCTAAACTCTTTAAAGAGATCGGCGTAAATCTGAATCTCTTCAGGGGAACATTCAGCTCCGATGAAGACATTATCTATAACGTTGGGATCTCTGGAAATGTTCACCAAGATAGTTGGATAAATCATAGCCATGTTCCCTTTAACATATACCTGTGTTGGTGCTAAAGGGTTCAGGACTGGGTGAATAGGACCAGGAGACAAAGGACTTGGAAAACTTGATTTGAATTCGCTCAAAACAGGTAAAAAGTAAGATTGATGATGCAAATCATCCCACGATCTATCTATACCAGTCATAGCTTCCAGGATGGCCTCTTCAGATGGAAGAGTGGTATCAAGGAAATCCTGGGCGGAAGAAGAACTAAGTGTCCAAGCCGGAGCCACATCGCCATCCAACTCCTCCAGAGAAAGAGGAGCTGGAATGGACTTTGCAGAGTCTACAATAGATTGATAAGCAATCTCAGCGGCAGACATCGGAAATGCCATTCCACCCACTTGACCTTCTGCTAATGTGGAGGTAGGGGAAGGCAAGGTCCAAGGATATGAAAAATAATGAGTTCTGAAGAACTCTCTTCGAATAGGAGCCCTGGAGGATGAAATTGCATTTATATGAAAAGTAGGAGGTGGAATATCAAAAGTACCCATCAAAGAAGAATACATTCCAACCCCTAAATTCTTAATAGGCGGCTTGGCATTATCCACCTTTGGAATAGTTGAGTCAGTAGATGCATTCGGGTATATAGGAGAACAGTCTAGTTGATCCACTGTAACAATCCTCCCTTCATGAGGGAAACAAATAACCCGAAATAATGAGGATGCAATGGCATCCATCTCATAAATCCAGTTTCACCCCAACAGAAGGTTGTAGTCTAAGCTTGCATCAAATATCTCAACCTCTATATTTACAGTTTTCCACTCAACACAGATGGGAAAAACTGGGAAAATACCATGCGGTCTATGAGAATGACCATCAAACACAGTTAGAAGAGTAGCAGATGGAACCGCTGCGGGAGATCCAATTCCCTTCCAGCATGCAAGAGACATCACACATGTGGAAGCGCCCTCATCAACGACCGTTCGAAAGATATTGAATTTCTGAAATGATGATTTGATATGAAAAGCCATATGATGGGGGAGTCTCTTTTTAAAATTATACATATTGAATGTAATCACAAGAGATTTCTTTGGATCAACAGCCTCAGTAGCAGTGAGCAGAGCACTGTGTTGAGCTGGACAAGACTGGAGCACCTCAAAAGCTGACATGGCACAAGGACTCTATGCCAGATCTTCCACAATAGAGTAGTTCTGGGTAGCCCTGGAATTTGGATTAATCGTCATATGCTTGGTAGATGCTTTTGGCATCCGAGGTATAGGCTCAATAGTAGGCTTCGTAATATGAAGTGGCTCAGTACCATCGGGAGCACCCTTGGCTTTCGAAGACTCATATTCACCATAATCACGGGATCTTGTGGGAATATCCACATGAGCACTCATCATGTATATGTTTGATGGATTTTCCCCTTCCTGGGTGCCCCCAGAGGAAGCCCCAATATTTTGATTTGCGCCAACAACTAGCTGTTGCCCTTGGGGAAAAGTGTTTGTCAACACAGTCTGGGAACTAGAAGAACCCTGCTGAGCTAACAAGCACTACGCATCCTGAATTTTAGGGCAAAGGTGAGTAAGATGGTATACAGCACATTACTTGCATGGAAAATTCACTTTCTTTTTATCCTTTGAACCCTCACCAACATGCTCGTTGGATTTATTTGCATTACCCTTCCCATTCTTGCCCTTTTTCTTATTACTGTTCCGTCCCTTGTTCTTCCCTCCAGATTGTTGATTTTCTTTAGGATTAGAAGTATGAACGGCATTTACTGACAAATATTGAGAAGGCGATGACTCAGCAGGTACATGTTGACCAGAAGAAGCAGATTGTATGGACAACTACTGCAATTGACTAAGAAGGTTAGCTACACCACTATTTATCGACCCAATAAGTCCGTCACCATGAGGACTGGGTTTAGTCTTGGATATGTCTAATTTGGAGCGAGGAGCATTAGGCAAATATTTATGAAGGAAATCAGACTGAGAATATATCAATTCAAGCTGTTGGGAGCTAAAAATAGCCTGCTCCTCGGAAAATACCCCTGAGAGGGATACATCCTTAGAAATATCTGCCTACAGAGATTTTAAAAACCATTCCAAAAGAAATTCTCCCAAAATATAAGCTTTAATGAGCCTATTCCTTCTCCGCCATTCCTGAATATGATAAGAAATGTGGTTTGCGTCGTCCTGCTTAAAATTATCTAGGAGTTCAGTCCCGGCATCATAACGGACAGGGGACTGGAAATGATTTAGAAATATAGTAGCCAGATCTCCAAAAGTAGAAAAAATGCCCCCAGTTAACTGAATGTACCACTTGGAAACATTTCCAGTCAAGGTGCGTTGAAACAAGCTCAACCTAATCGAATCCTCGATCAGGGAGTTAGATGAACACCATAAATGGAAAGTGGTGATATGATCAGTCGGGTCCTCTCCATTCTTGCCTTCAAACTTTGGAATGTCTGAAGGTAGTTTGGTAGGAACCGGAGGCCACCCCGGATTATATCGGATCGAATCATTTGTCAATTTCGACAAATCTGGCAAGTTCAATGTTGCCAGAAAAGGTAAACGAGGAAGAGCCTGAGGATTCCATCCTTGGTGGGATGAATTCCCAACATTCTGAAAAGAATAACCTGGATTTGATGAGGCACCAGGTTGCCAGAAAGAACTCGTAGACAATGTTGGGCCATAGGACCCAGCATTTGGAGAAGGACCCCCTCCCAATGTAGAGTTACCATAGACCAGACCAGTTCCCCCCCCGGAAGTAGTGAATAAAGAGGAAACCCCTTGATAGGGGTTCCAAGTGTTAGAAAGAGGGAAAAAAGCCTGATAATCACTTGACGAAGGGAAAGAAACATTCCCTTGTTGACCAGCGAGAAACTGATTCCCTGCTCCCACTGCTGTAAATACAGGGTTCCAACCTGTAAAGGTAGTTGAACTTTGATCTCCAGACCAAGGGTTAAAACTCTGAGTCTGAGAAGTAAAAGGAAAATACCCTAAAGAAGGATTCGAATTAGGAATATGCCCATTTATGAAGGGGAACCCTTAAAAAGAAGCTAACCCACTAGCCATGGAAGATATGGGTGCAGATGCAGTTGCAACAGCGAAAAAGGAAAACGAAGGAATCCCACTAATGGGCATTCCAAAACAAAAGGGACCAGATTGAGAAGCTTGTGCTTGGGTGAAACCAGAGCCAAACACAACAGTACTAGAAGCAATCGAAGATATAACAATTGTGCCTCCTCCTTCTACTGAAGCAGGAGTCTGAATGCTTGCAACACTCACAACCGCAACTGCGTTCCTAGCCGTGGCCATCGAAAGCTATGAATAAGATGGATAAGGAATTTTTGGTCTTTCTGACTCAGGTCCGATGTACTCGATAACAGACGGAGAATCAGAAGGAAGAGGAGATGGAAGTGACTCAGGAGACTGAGGTACTTCCTCTACTTCTACTTCTTCTTCTGCTTCTCTTGGAAATAAGATTCTCGAGGTGAGTGGAGTGCTTCTCTCGGAACCAACACCAGAACCAACTACAACACCTTCAAGCCCTAGTGGAGGATCTCTCTCCACTGCGTCAGATACCACTGGGTGATATTCACCTGATATATTACTCCTACGCCTTCTTGAAGAAGGCTCAACACTTTCGGGAGATAACCCCCGAACTCTCCTCGATCGACGAGGCACTTGATCAGCCACTTTAACAGATTAAATAGAATCAAAAAAGTGTAAATCTAAGCATGCTAGGAGCAAAGAGCACTCACTAAAAAAATCCCTAAGATACAACCAAGCAAGAAGCCTTCAGGTATTTCCGCTCCGGGTGATTAGGACCGGACACCAAAATACGAGAAAGCGAAAAATAGGACCTCCCGAAAGTATTCTGGGATAATTACAGCCCAGGCCTACTAGCGAAGGTATCAGAAACAGTTACGCTGACCTCCTAACAACAACCTTTGCTGGTGCAAGTGCCCAAGCTTCACCGGGGCACCCTCCAGAAGAACTGCTGGAAGTGATATGACGTCTGCCTCAGGTACCATGGGTATTCCCCCCCGCAGTCACCTGTGTGGTACCTAGGAATGGAAACTAAGGGTACCAATCCATGTCAGCAGCCAGGCGGAACGGTCTTAAGGCAAGATCCAGTAAATCAGAGAGGGAGTATCTCTCTTCTCAATCTTCACTTCCCCTCGCGCTTGACTCTCTGGAGGAGAGCTTTCCCGGTCCACCTAATGGTGTTGGATTTCGCTCATTTAATAAAATTCTATGTTTTAGTTTGAGCGGCCTTGGAGAGTTAACTCTCCACTCACCTAATCCAAGGCCCTACAACCTAGCTAGTTGATGTATGACACTTAATAATAAAAAACTTACTAGTTGTTTTTAAATTAATGCGCTTATTTTAGTTGGCTGTTATATTAAGTCAAGGGAATATGGAAATGAAACTCGTAATGTTTTATGACGCAGAAAAGAAATTAATGAAAACCAAACTACATGCAGATGCAGTAATTGCCTTTCGATGAAAAGAAATTTCTACACGGGTTCTACGAGACTATTTTTTCTTTTCAAATATCAAACCTCACACTCGCAAAATTTATGAAAAAGAATACAAATGTTCAAGTGCACCTAATGCAAATTACTAAGAGCATGCCAATTCTAAGATGCAAAATCTAACAAAGAAAAGAGAAATTTCCAAGAATCCCCCAGTTCTATCACTTTTCCGGTTGTCCACAAAGCTAGTTCCCAAATCAGAAAATCTCAGTATAAAGACACCAAAATATGCTCGAAATAAGAGAAAGAAACCAATGAAAATTCCCTTCCCAAATCAAGTCAGAAACCGAAGGTAATAAATCTCAACAAGGCTTCAAAAGATGGACAAAAACCCAAACAAAAATGCAAAACAAAGGCAATGGAAAACCAAAATGTTTTCGAGCTTTTGAATTTTATAAAAATAAGATTTCAAAAGACCAAGAAGAACTATCCAATTCCAAAGCCAAACAAACTGTGAATTTCAAGAAAAACTTCAACAAAAATGCTCCAAATCTTATAGTGTCACTTAGTAGCAAGATTTATATGAGAAAAAGGAAGACAAGAAACTCAGTAACTCAGCCCAGAAGAATAGCACAATCTTGCAGCAAACAAAACTTCAAAGACCCAAAAATGACTCTTCAAAAATTGCAACAAGACCTAGTCAAATGAAATCAAGAAAACCAACCGAAAAGCAGGCAAAAATTGAAGTGCAAAGCAAGACATAAAGTTAGGAAAGAGCATACGAGCAGAAGCTCTCTATCCTGATTAAGCAGAACAACCAAGAATCCCCAAAAAGAGATCTTGGTACTCGGACCAGAAATGCAAGCACTACAAAAAAAATATTTTCCAAATGAGCCAGTCTTACACTGAAAAAAAGAGAAAAATACCAATAACCACTTTCAACACATTCCAGAGACTAGAAGGACACTGTAGGAACAGGTCTCCATAGGCAGACAAGACCAAAAAGTCAAAAAATCAAAAATTTCAAAATTTGCCCAGGCATATGCTACTTAACAGTTTTGAAACAAGCGTGCATACGCGACTGTGGCAAAGGAAAAACGCGTATACGCGACTTCCTTTGGCAAAACCTGCATGTATACGCGTCTGTGTAGAGGAAAACTAGCATATGGAAAAGTAAATAATGAGAAAAAAAATGGTCAAGCCTGGCTAAAGAACCATGTCTTTAGTCTGACTCAGAAAAAACTAAATCGACTGGAAATAATGATTAAAACTGTCGGAAACCTTTAAAACAGCTAAAACCACCCAACAGGGGAATCGCAAGAATTCGATCCCCAGTGGAGTCGCCAGTTCTGTTTCGGGAAATAAGTCCCTAGAGGTTGTTGGGTAAAAAACCTCCACAGATTAGGGCATGCTATTCAAGAAGGACTCACACAACCAAAATTGTATGCTAAAAGCTAGATATTATAGATTGTAGAACTCACCCGTAGATCCTACGTTTGATGTAGATCCCACGGGGTCCAAACCCACAACAACCCTTCTTCCTCTTCAACCTGAAAATCAAGAAGAGACATGCACGGAAATCTAGTTGTACAGCATATATCTTTCCTAAATGTCAGTGTAATCCATGTGAAACATCATATAAACGATAATAAATGCTTAATTAACAACCTTTTCACATATGCAAGCAGATATTAACACGTGAATTCGGGAACAAGATGGTTCTTCTTCATTACGAACAACATGTACAATAATAGAAAGGTGGAGAGATCACCTGAATCCTTCCATGATCTTTTAACAGACTGTCGTCCGGATCCATCCCACCCTTGCCTCACTAGGATTCTTTCAAGACTTGTGCACACGAGATGACATATAAGCTGATGAACATCTCTAGGAAACAAGGGTTTCCTATAAAAATCTGGGAAGTGCAGGAGGCACGGGAAATCAGACTTGAATTGGGCTCCAACAGAGTATAATGTCTATAATTTTCTCCCCCACAGTGACATACAGAGAGACTTTCCACTCCCTCAGAAAGTGGTACTTTAATGTTAGGCTTAGGTTAACATAGAAGTTTGAAGTTCTTTGAATTGTAAAATGTATGGTAGTATAAATAGATTTATATATATATACTATTTTCAATAGTTTTATTAGATGGAAAAAATATGCTGAGTTTAAAAGTATACAAAAATGAAGAAAAAGTGGAGCATATCGGCATATGGGATTTTAAAACACCATTTTTTTGTGAAAAGTGTATTCAGTGGCAGGAATGGGTGCCCAGACGAAGAGACAATCATGAATCACATGAGGGTGAAAAATGATGCTATGCCTTCCAAATAGACCAAGTCCTTGATACTCTGATTCAAATAATTATCTTTTCTTTCCTAGATAATTTCAGGGGTTACAATTAGATTCACATTTCCTGCAAGGGGCTGAGGCCAAACGTTTACCTGTCTGGGGGAACATTCCCATATGAAGTTCTACCCTTTTGGTCTATCTCAGTATTTTGTAATGTTAAAAATATTGAGCATTTTTTTTGACATGCTTAATGAAGGACTTGAATTGCATATGGATGATTTTACAACATTTGGGGATGATTTTGATCAAGCTCTAAAAAATTTAGAAAAAATCCTCGAACATTGTATTGCTACCAGACTATGTTTAAGTAATGACGATGACTGAAGGCATAGTTTTAGGGCATTACATTTTTGTTGTAGGAATCTAAGTGGATCCAGCCAAGATTAAGGTAATCCTTAAACTACCTTACACCCCACACAAAAACAGAGGTATATATTTTTCTCAGTTATGAAGGGTATTATCACAGGTTTATAGAAAATTTTCAAAAATAGTTGCACCCTTATATACTTTAATGATAAATTTTGAATTTGAATGGTCTAATAATTGTGATGTTGCATTTTTAGGCCTCAAAGAGCTACTCTGTTATGTATATTTATTAATTATTAGTTAGATATAGTTATCTTAGGTTTTATTAAGTGAAAGGGCATGATCAAAGATCATGCCTCTTCACTAAGGGACACCATGAGGCTATATTTAAAGCCTCGGTGATTCCCCATTGTAATCATCATATCTTTCATCTTTTATCAATAATAATATTGTTTGGTCAATTTAGTGTATCCTAAATTGCTGCATTTAATTTGTCAATCCGGGAATCGTAAACTGATGAAGTGCGGCGCACTATATGTGCAAGACAACCTATTTCTTAAATTTTTGTCGTTTTTGGTTTTCTAAAGTGAAATGGAAATTCTAAGATGAAAACAAGTTTGGTTATGTTTGTTCAAGGAAGTGATATCCCCTATAATGATTTACCAACTTGAAACTTTAAAAAGAAATTTGAAATTTACAATGACAAGACTGAAAAGAAAATGAAAATGTCATTGAAATGAAAAGGTCTTTACTACGTCAATAAATCAAAACGGTGAACTAGTGAGCATGAATACCAAACTATTCTTAACGATGACACAAAAGAAACTGGCAAAATTCAAATTACAACAACGTAAATCTAAATCAGATTACATCAACTTGTCTTCTGATCCCTCATCATTAGTCCAACTATGATTTTCGGAAGTAACCATAAACAACTTGAGTAACTGATATCTAACTTGCAGAAAGTAAGCTAATATCAAACCATACATTCATAATTCAATCCCTCACCATCAGTCCAGCTGTGGCTTTCGGAGGCAACTGAAGATGTCATGCACAATTTAATATATCTAAATTTGCAGAAAGGAAACTAATACCAAACTACACATTTCATAATACAACCCCTCACCATCGATCCGGTACAACGGCTTTCGGAGAAGCGAAGATGCTATGGCGGCTGTTCAATATCTAGATTTGCGAAAAACCAATCTTTTAAACTACACATTTACATAATACAATCCCTCACCATCGGTCCGGTAAGACAATCAGCCTGTGCAGCAAGCCCAGAAGATGCTAATGAGCGACTTAATATATCTAGATTTGCAGAAAAGAAACTAATACTAAACTACACATTTCATAATACAATCCCTCACCATCAGTCCAGCTGTGGCTTTCGGAGGCAACTGAAGATGATATGAGCAGCTTAATATATCTAAATTTAACTACTGAAGCAGATAAGCAATACTGAAATTAAAACAAAAACTATGAAAAGAAAATTAGCAGCAGAACAATGTTAGTTCCATGTCATTAGTCAAAAAGCTATGAAAATGCCCGGGCTGCCTATCTATAACATGAAACAAGAACACTGATCAGTGATTAACAACATAAAACATGAAAGACAGAAATGAAATGGAAATTATGGAAGTGTATAAACAGAAATGAAACAAATGCAATGTATGAACATATGAATGGATTATGACACAATTATTTCTAAAGAAACGAAATGAAAATTATACACTAATGCACAAAACCTTAGCTGAGCAGGGGCCCTCTACACCAGCCTTGGCAACAGTCCTCAAATACGAATTAAGTTGTAAAACAGAGTCTTCTTATATTAAAAAGCAGTCATTACAGAATGGTGATGTTACGGCACAAGTGCAGCGTAATCACACTACAGAGCAAAAGATAACAGAGACTAACATTCACTAATATCAACTAACTCTATATGCGTATGCAAACACATTATATATAACAACGAACTATAACTGTCTCCTAAAGTTCATGCTGGTGGAGAGCACGTAGACCACTACGTCCACGGATATAGGAGCATGGCCGTGTTGGAAAGTAAATCTACAAGAGGTGGATGCTTGAATTCGACTCTAGAGTCCTGTACAGATGTCGATTTATCCTCCGCAGGCTTAGAAACGGCCGTATGAATCTTCATGTGACACGAAACAGAGTCCGGCCGACATGAAACTCCATGGTTGACTTCCATGTGGACGCCTTTGACCGCGACTTCTTTGGATGAGTTTGCTTGAACCAATAGGACACGAACCATGTCCACGTCATTCCTGACCTGCCCATGTGGCTCGTTTCCCTTGTAGACACCTGTAGCATAGAGTTTCACAAAATAGCTGCGGAAAGTTGCAGCAGCTGCGGAAAGTGGCAAGATTCCGCAGTTGAATGAACAAAATCTAAATCAAATAGCAAACACAAAAATATAATTAAAAACCATGTTAGATGCTCTTTTGCACATGATATTGACAACTTGGGAGGTTCAGGTGAGTGAAAAAGGTATAGAAAAGTGTATGGAAAAGATGCAGATTTGAGACTCAACAAATATATACTTATAAATTTTACCAGAGTTTTTACACTCCATTGGTATCAAAGCCATCGCTCTTCGAGATCTGTGTGATCACCCAAAATTAAGGAATTACAAGAAAATTCCAAAATTGCAGATTTCTTTTAAAACCAAGTGCTTGTGGGTAGCAACATTTGTTTTTTAAAAAAAGAAGAAGGAAGAAATATATATATATATATATATATATATATATATATATATATATATATATATATATATATATATATATAAGAGAAGGAAAGTTAACATAAAGGGGAAATAAATTAGGAAAAAAAAATATTTAAAAGAAAATAGTTCCAAAAGAAAAAAAGAAAAAGTAAAAAAGATATATATATATATATATATATATAGAAGTACATATACGTACATGTGAAGACAAAGTAAAAATAAATAAGGAAGATTAATTGCTCATGGTTTTGGAGCCCATGGTAATTGCCCATAATTAAAACATTCTCATATACAACAACGTGACTTTTCAAAAGTCTTTCATGTTCCACATTAATTTATATATATATATATATATATAATTCAAATAATATAATAATAATAAAAATAATAATTATTATTATTATTTTAAAAGAAAAGGAAGAATTAATAAAAAAATATTCCACCTCGCACATGTTCGAAAATGTGCACATTAATTAACCAAGTGGCAATTCCAGAAGAAATTGGTGGATCTCGAGAAACAAATCAATAATAATTCCGAAGAATTCGGAAAAAGATTAGTCGATCTTGAAGGTACAGTTGCAGGACACTCCGACGACATCAAAAAGGTTCATGACACGACAAATCGAATAGAAAGACAAATGTGGCTAAATCATCATGAGACCACAGAACTCTTCAATAAGCTAAATGATAAGATAGATAAGTTAAGTCAGACACAATCCCCAATATTTCCTAACATGGAACAAAATCAACAAAACAATTCCGCAGATTTAGGGAACTCAGAAGAGCATCAGGGAAAAACCGATTCCCCACATCATCAAGAAGATAGTAATGCAGATTTTCAAAATAAGCAGCTCTGGAATGCATTTGCTAATCAATATCCTCTTCTTGTTCCACCATTAGCATATCAGCGAAAAGCCAAAATCGAGCTACCCAAGTTTGATGGTAATGAAAAAAATAGCGTTGCATGGCTTAATAAAGCGGAAGAATATTTTGAGATTTATGACATTACTAGTGATGACAAAAAAATTAAGCATGCTTCCATGAAAATGGAAGGAGAAGCATATAATTGGTATATGTGGTGGAAAAAGACGACGCTTGCTATTAGTTGGAGGAAATTTAAGGATGAATTCTTCAAAAGGTTTCAAGTCATAAAAGAAGATTTTTTTTTTTCAATGTTTATCAAATTACGCCAAAAAGGAGATGTGGATGAGTACACTTGAGAATGGGAGACCTTTGAAACGCGAGTACCGGGATTGTTAGAATCTCGTCCAATCCAGTCTTACATCTCAGGACTTAAAATCCATATACAAGAAGAGCTCGAACTTCATGAAATTACATCAATAGAAGTAGCAAGGCAAAAAGCAAAAGTTGCTGAAAAGAAATTTGAAAAGTTATCAAAACCAGAAAAAGTATATTCGAGACAAAGATTTCCTCAATATGAATATATAGATGACACAAAATATGTCCCACTCCATCTTCGTGAAGAAGAAAAATCTAGTGTGGAAAAACAAAGAATGAGAGAGGACAAGTGCAAACATTGCGGTGAAAACATTGCAATTTACCCATTTCTCTTTTCTGTTCTTTACTTTCGTGTTTTTGATGATGCTTAGGCCCATATTCCGAGATACGGAAACATAAAAGCCTTAGAACCTAAGAGTGAAAAATGAATTTTTGTTGGATATTATGAAGATGTCAAAGGATATAGACTTCTTCAACCAAAATCCAAAAATATAATCATTAGAAGAAATGTAAAATTTGATGAAAATATATCGCCCTGCAAGCCTAGTTCAGTGGGTGTGCCACCTTTGGCTTGCGAGCTTGATTCGGCATATGTGCCACCTCTATCTCTCTCTCTTCTATTTTTAATAGCATTCCTTATAGTTTAGATGATGACAGCGAGGATGAAAATCCTCCTTCACCTCTTCAAATTGTTCCTTTTACTCCAAGATGGGTCTGCTCTACTAAGGATGCAGTAGGTTCTCTTGCAGGTGACCCTGCCGATCGACGACGTACACGTTCTCAGTTTGAAAGAGCCTCTTCCTTATTGGCTCAAGTTCCATAAAATCCCAATCCAAAAACCTTTGAAGAAGCCTCCAGTCATCTAGATTGGGATGAAGCTATGAATGAAGAATATCTATCCTTATTGGTGAATGATACTTGGGATCTTGTTCCTCTTCCAAAAGGAAGAAAACTTGTCAGATGCAGATGCGTTTACAAAAAAAAGATTGGACCAGATGGAAAAGTGGATAGACATAAAGCTCATCTTGTCGCTAAAGGATTTTCACAAGTTGAAGGCATTGAATATACTGAAACCTTCTCCCCTATTGCCAAAATGAATTCTATCTGCCTTGCTCTTTCCCTTGTTGGCTCGTTTAAATGGGAAGTCCATCAGATGGATGTTAAATCCACCTTTTTACATGGATATTTACATGAAGAAATATACATGGAACAACCCCCTGGCTTTATCCAAAATGACTCTAGCCTTGTTTGTCACCTTAGGAAGTCTCTCTATGGTCTCAAACAAGCTCCTCAGGCTTGGTATGCCAAAATGGATAGATTTCTATTAGATAATGGCTTTTCTAGGTGTCATTCTGACAACATTGTCTACACTAAGAAAGTGGGTAAGTCCTTCACCATCCTTGTTCTTTATGTTTATGATCTTATCCTTACCGATAGTGATCCAAAACATATAAACCATGTGAATTCTAGCCTCAAAAAGAAGTTTGAAATGACAGACTTAGGAAACTTGCATTATTTCCTTGGTCTTCAAGTCTTGCAATCCAAGGGAGGCATTACCCTCTCTCAGTCCAAGTATGCCTGTGATCTTCTACACCATTTTCAGATGGAAGACTATAAGCTAGTCCCTTCTCCCTTTCAGTTTGGAGTCAAGCTTTCAGTCACTTGTACTACCCCTGAAGTTGACGCTACCTTATATCGTCAACTTGTTGGAAAAATTCTATATCTAACCCATACCCATCTTGAAATTTCCTTTGTCGTTGGTCTTGTCGCTTGGTTTATGTACCAACCTCATGAAAGTCACTGGAAAGTAGCTAAAATAATACTTAAATATATTTTAGGTATAATTTAGTTCAGGATTCATTACAGTCTAGGAGCATCTCCATTGTTGATTGGTTTCACTGATTTTGATTGGGCTAATGACCCTAATGATCGAAAGTCTATTGCAGGCTATGTATTCACTCTTGGTTCAGGACCTATTACTTGTTCTTGTAAGAAACAAAGTGCCATATCTCTTTCTTTAGCAGAAGCAGAGTATCGTGGTGTAGTTGAAGCCAACAAGGAAGCCATGTGGCTTTGTTAGATCCTATCTGAATTTGGTCTTCATCAGCAGCATCCAAATACACTTTGGTGTGATAATCGGAGTGCCATTTAGCTATGTAAAGATCTAGTTCATCATTAGTGTATGAAACACATTGAACTCCACATACACTTCATCGAAAATCTCATTCATGATCGTGTTATTGAAGTCCAGTATTGTCCAACCAATGATCAAGTAGCCGATATCTTTACAAAGGCTCTCACAGAAGCGAAGTTTACCAAACTTTGATCCAAGCTTGGAGTTCAAGAAAGTTGTCATTAAGGGGGGATAGGCTCTAATGCCTCCTTCCTTCTCCTATTGTGTCACTTTTGTAAATCCTTCAATCCTATCCCAAGTTGTTCTTAAGGGGGGATGTTAGGATATTTCAACACATAGGAAATAGGTTCCTTTTGTGTCACCTTTGTAAATCCTTCAATCCTATCCCAAGTTGTTCTTAAGGGGGGATGTTAGGATATTCCAACACATAGGAAATAGTTAAGAATAACTTAGTCTAGTGTAGAGTTAGGTAAAGTGTGTTTCTTTACCATGAACATTTGTAACTTATAATCTGACAGTCACGATTTGTAGTGATCCGACGGTTATCTCTCTCCTTGGTATTAATGACACTTGATCCGTGGCTTAACACCTAATTGGTCCATGATCTCTATTTAAAGAGCATGGAGGGCCATTTGTCCAATAACCGTTTATGAGAGAAACATATAACTTTTCTTTTTATATTAATAAATCTCCTGAAGTGGCCGCGTTGGCTTAGGTGGTGGATTGTTTCCCTCTTTGAGGGTTTCAACCATGTGATTATACTAGTGTACTGATTTGTGAGCGGTGACCTTTGGTTCTTGATCTATGAAACTTACCCTGTAAATTCCTACATAAATACTTTGTAAGAAATGACAAAATTGAAGTTTTTATAATCATAGTCACAAACTGTTTATTGACGTACACATCCACATCACACAACCCACAAAAGAAGGGGAGGAAGCCAAGAAAACAAACAGTGCCACTATTAGTGTATACAACTATAGTTTCTGGAAAGAACTTAAGGGCTTGAAGCTAACTTTAAACCCTCAGGTTTCCTATCTTCAAAATAACAATGGATAAAAAAAAACTGTTGCACTACATTCAATTTTGGTGTTTACAAGGCAGGAGTTCAGTCATCTTGTCGATGGCATTCTCAAATTGGCTCCATTTCTGCTCTAGAGTCCCACTGTAAGCAATTGACATCTGAATCAAACTTGGCGAGATCCCTGCCATCAGCCCAAACTGTGTATAATTCTACAGGTGGTACATAAGATTATAAGACCTCTCTTTTGTGTCCATGTCCACACACAACATTGCTCCATACCCAAACCCACTGTTTACTATGGAATTCAAAAGAGCATACTGAGGGTGATGTTCTAAGATAGGATAGATAACCTTGAGGCCCAAATTCTTCATTTTTCTTGCATATGTATATGCTCTGTGACCGTGCTTCTTCATCCTCTCCCAAGTGAGGAAGCCTCTCAAAAATATCAAATGCTACTTTGGGATTCAAATGGCGAAAAATTACCCGTGGAAAAGAATTTAATCTGCTCGCACTCTTCAACTTGGCTCTCAGAATATGCTCTTCACCTCTACTCTCGGAAATTGTAGTCAGGTGCAGTGAAATATCAAAATGGTAGTTGGGTGCAAAAGGAATTTAAGAATTTAAATTTTAAATGGTAGTTAGACACGAGCGGAGGGCAGGTGGAGAGTAGTGTAGTGGAGCAGGGCCCACTTGTCGAGTCGAAACAATGGATGTCAGCGGGGCACTGGCCAGAGCTGTCCCATCATCGGAGGGAGTCACTGGATGGGAGCTCCATTTCATCTTATAGTAGAGTGCTCCCAAGTAAAAGTATTCAGCAGGGCAAGCAACAAAAACTAAAACTACTGAAAGGAATTAAACAATACATAAGAAACAAAGAAACGAAAATAATGTTATTGCTAGTAAAATTCCTCACTAAAAATATTTAAGGGTGTCAATACAAGAGTCTTTAACTATTAAAAGGAGTGTAATAGATGTCTATGAATAATAACATGTACATCAGTAATTGACATGCAAGTGTAAATTTCTGAACATGTTCTATGCCATTTCAGATTAGGGCACAAAATACTGAAGTAGATAGAACATACCAATAGATTGAAGGAAGACAAGCCAAAACAGAGATGATGAATGGTGGTGTTACAGCGATCAGCAGGATGCTTCTACCAGGAAAGTCTCCAATAGGTCATTCAGCCAAGTGTGTCACACACAACCCCAAGACAACCCAAACAAAGAATATTCTGCAAATACGTAGCACCAAGAACGCAGCTCCATCACCATCAAGAGAGAAGAAAATCCTCCACACATTGTGTATATAACGAACTCCAAGTCTATCCAATATATAGGCATCTTTGGGGTTGTGTGACACATCCTTTAAGACATTTAAGTCTATATTATATTCCAGGCCGACCTAGCACATAAGTGGAATTAACACAAAGTACATGTTCTGCTCATTTGATCGAGATGATCTTTAGATCAATATTACACCTCTCCGAAAGAGGAATCCAATAAAAATATTGGGATATTCATTTGAGTAGCACAACCCCAGAGTTTGGACCTATTTGTCCAAATTTAACACTCCCTCTCAACTAGGGAGAACTCCATCCACTAGTGCAATCCAAACATCATGCATCATCCCGTCGTAACTTGCTTTACTGGCTTCTTTATTTTAGAACAGAAGTGGGTCAGTCACCATGACATAATTTCTGGCTAACAAATTCAGCCCAGAGGTCTAAAACCTCTATAGGACTCACAAAGAGTCTCATACCAACCCGAATTTGTTTTATCTGACCCAAATTCAGGAGGAGGTCCGAAACCTCACTTGGACTCAAGAGAGTCATATATACTAGCCCAAAGTTAGTCTCACTGACCCGAAGTCAATTGGAGGTCTGAAACCTCACATTACTTAATCCCAGATCAAGTTGTTGGACACGTTCCATCCTAGACATAGAGAGTATGACAATCTCCGATGCATCCATCAGTCTTGCTATGGTCTCTATTCACATTTCCCACCTCATTGTCCAAATTAGAGGTACTTCCCATGAGTCCAAAACTCCATGGGTAGGATGCATACGGGGCACAAATCAAAGAGAGGTAAACCATCTCAATATCATCATGGTGGGGCGGAAGCACACCAACTAGGTTCGGCAAGCCTAGCCTTGTGGTTTCTTATAGCACCAAAGCTAGCCCCAAAAACCCCCTTGGAGCTCCCAGAGCTCATCGTCCAACAGGACCCTCCAAATAGGGTCGTTCCATGATTCCAAGATTCTCATGGAAGGTCAGGAACATGACCTTCCCCAAGGGCATTGTGAGAATATCTGCAACCTGCTCGTCAGTTCCTATATGATCGAGTCTTATGGCACCTGGGTGTACCATATCTCAGATAAAGTGGTACCAGCCATCATCATACTTGGATCAATTGGAACACGGGATTCTCTGACAAAGGAATCCCCCTCTGGTTATCAAAAAAGATAACGGTGGCATCTAGCACATGCTCAAATAGCTTACTGAAAAGATTTCGCAAGAAAGTGACTTCACAATGGGCCATACATGTTGCAATGTATTCGGCCTCAGCGGTGCTCAAGGCTATCGACTTTTGTTTCCTACCCGAAGCATATCTACATGTGAAGAAGCATTCAAATGTGCTCTTCCGATCCACCACTCTGCCAGCCAAATCAACATCAGTATATCCAAGGAGTGTCCTACTCCCAGTAGTGTATCTCAGCCCACAGTCTATCGTGCCACAGAGATATCTCAAGAGTTTCTTGGCACCAACCCACTGAATGTTATGATCAACCATGTGTTGAATCAAGTGTTCAATGCACAACATACGTCCAGATGGGTGTTCACTAAGGACATCAGGGCCCCTACAAGTTGATGATATTCAGTAGAATTTGCTAACATGGGCCCAACAACGCTGCCACTCAACTTATTAAAGTTGAGCTTCATTGGTGTCATCACGGACTTACAACCCACCATATCAAATCTTTCTAGAAGCTTCACAAAGTATTTTCCTTGAGAAAGGAAAATCTTGCTAGGTCTCTGCTAGACCTCCAGGCCTAAGAAGTAGTGCATCAGTCCTAGGTCCTTCATTTCGAATTCAGCAACGAGCTCCCTCTTGCACTGATGAATGAGAGGGTCAGCACTTGTCAGGAAGAGATCGTCCGCATAGAGAACCAGAATGAGAGGCTTTTCTCTATCAACCTTGAAGTAAAGGTTTGAATCATCATTACTCCGAGTGAAGCCCAGCTTCATTAGGTAGTTATCTATCCTCTCGTACCAAGATCTGGGTGCTTGCCTCATCCCATAGAGGGCTTTCTTCAACCTGCAAACATGGGTGTCCCGATCCTGGACTTGGAGCCCCAAAGGTTGCTCTACATACACCTCTTCCTTTATCGCACCATGTTAAAAGGCAGTCTTCAAATCCATCTGATGAAGATTTCGTCCTTGCGTAGCAGCAAGGGAAATAATAGATTATAGGTGCAATAGTAATCCATGCCTTCCAAGATAAGTCTCAGGCAACACATTTTCCCATCAGATCCATGCTTGATCTTATGTCAAGGTGACAAAATCTTTGTTCTGCAGTCTAGGAACCATATCCTAGACATCACCCTTGCATCCTTGCAGACTTGATGCTTTACAGCTTCTTTAAATGATCCAGGCTCATATTTTACTCATGGAAGCTACAAACCTCTGGTATTTATATGGCTTCTTATTTTTCTAACGGAATTTCCCCCTTGAAGTCATATATCTTTGAGCCATGAGGGTGTTCTTTCTTTCAACAATGATATTAGATCAGGAGCATATACAGTTGAATTCTCCCTCTTAATGCTAGCTTCTCTTGTGAGAGAAGACATCTATTTTAAATGAGGGCATCCTAGACAACAACTTGGAAAGGGGTCTTATTCTCCCACAGTCAAAGCCATCCAAGACTTCATAGGCTTTTGCTAAACATGGTTCAAGACTCCAACAACATGACTAAAGGCTGCAAAAACTCTGTCATATCGCTGATTATGGTGTTGCCATAATTTTATCGTACCCATCACTATCTTCTTCATCATTGTCATACTTTCATATAGTATTGAATGTTTGAAAATTCATGGTCATACATATTCTATCATATATCACTGTCAAATAGGGAGAATATATCATTATTCCTTCTCTCATGATCCTTCACTGCTTCTTGTTTTCCAAATCTACCCATCTACAATTATTAGTTGACTAATCTAGGGCATAAATCTTCAGATCTCAGTTCTGTAATGCAATTTGAGAATAAAATCATCCTTTGGGACTTCCTGTTCTTCTATCCCTGCAACATTAGCTTCCTTGGAACTAGGAGGATTTATGCACACAGCTCTTATATGCATTTGAAGATATGTTGGAGCCCACAGACATTCCTACAGAAGACAACTTCGCATCCTCTAAAAATTTCAGCTTCTCACTGTAGAAGCTTCCAACAATCCATTTTTTCTCAGGAGAATAGACAAATAGAGGTCTCCCTCTTAGTCCCAGAAAATCTGCAAGTGCCATCATTTTTATTCCATATATGGTATCATGACCATTTTCCCAGCACATCCCCACTTCAAGAGTGATGATATGTATTAAGTTGCTACTAGCAAGGTATATGTCTAACTTAGTCCTCTTGGAATGATATTTCAGTACATAGTCTAGATATGGTTTGTCAGCTCAGACTAGTACTCTGCCACTTTGTTAATACCACACCTTCCCCTGCTCCATACACACTGGTGTTGTGTTCCATCCTTTGTTATAGCTCTTGGAAAATTTATCTTAATGGAAAACTTATCCACGGTCTTCAATGATTGCTATACTTGCTTCCGGAATAGTCTACTTCAGCCCTAAAATAATGGACTTTCATCAAGGACCTTACCAATAAATTGAAGACTGTGCACCACGAATACTTATGGGAAACTGATACACCATCAAATCCTTGTGATACAATTTCAACTCGGTTCCTCCAGGAATATGGTGACCTTCAGCAGGTAAGTTTTCCCTCTAATAATTCTGGAAGTGATGAGAATTTCAACTTCTAGTCCAAATATGTCACTCCTATAGGAACTTCAGATATTTGATCCCAAATATTAAGCTATAAATAATTAACTGGGATATGGGTGCAACCCTTTGGGATAATACAGCCTATCGTCTATTGTTAAACATGCCAGAATGGAATTTCGGCCATCTATAACAGTGCGCTCAGACCTAGTTCTGCTACGTCCCTCATACAGTCATAAACTCGGCCTCTTATAGTGAGGATTTAGTCCCGAGGGGGAGAGGACATGGCCATCTTATCATGCATACAACTCAAATATCCGCCCACGAGCTCAGGAAATTCAGCCAGCAAGGAGTATGGGCATCAGATTTTAATTCTGAGATTTACGTAGTGCAGACCCTCTGAAATGGGCGGCTCAAATTACTTTCCGACTGACAGTGGTCTTCTTCCTGGTGTTGAGGTTCCTGTGATTTGGTAGACTTGGAAATACCAAATGACAAGACAACATCAAACCACATTGGGATCTCAAGATCTAGCCCTCCTGGATCCAGAGAAGGATCTCTCTATAAATGTAAAGAATAATGTATCTTTGAAGTTTAATTTAAGGTATTAGGCTAGTTATAGAGCACAAGGGTTTGTTGATTTGTTTGTTTGGTTGGGAAACGTGAAAGAAGGGTTCAATGTAAGGTAAAGGAATGTGTAGTGAAGGAGTTTTGGAAATGGGGAGATAATTCAAAGAGAACACAAGTCCATTAGGCAATGGGGTCATAAAAGGGTTTACTTGCAATTCAAATATCCAAGGCTTTCAAAGGGATAGTCATCTATATCAGAGGATCTCTTAAGATGATAGTATGGGATGAAACAATAAGGAAATGAATGGGAATGACAAGGAAAACCTTCCAAGGTGACCACTTCAGAGTAAGTCTAGGGATAGGGAATGCCTTATACCTCTATGATCCAAACTCCCGATGAGGCTAACTTTGAAGAAAAAAATTCAACAGTCCTCCTGACTACTTTCAAACAGTAGAAAACATTTAAGTTTGACACAGAGTGAAGTCTAAGATCAGAGAAAGACTTTTAACCTTCTCTTCTTTTGACATTCAACTCAAAGGGATCTCAGAAAGGTTAACTGTTGGAAAAGGAACCTAGGGGACTGGGCTAACTTTAAATCTCCCTGTTTCCTAATTCTTTCAGTTGAACCAAACAAGAACATCTGAGAAACAAACTCTAAATTCATAAATTAGTAAGTATGGGAAAACCAACTTCTATACTGGTTAAATTATGTTGAATTTGTTCTTAGATACACAAATAGCAGCAAACATAAAGATAATAATGTGCAGGAAGCAATAGGGTACTTGCAGCAGTATATCCTAAGCTAAAATTATTGTTTCTTATCAGAGAAAATGAAACATGATGTAAAACAGAGAGGAAACAATAACAAAGAAGGGACACATCACTAATGATTTAGATCATGATCCGATGAACATGCTTGTCATATTAGTAGAGAAAAAACAGTCACATACATTCTTGTTCAATAGCTTGATATCATCCAGAAATCATCTCCCAGCCTATTTACAACTACTACTCACAGAACTCTAACTCAGTGAAACAACTTACAATCAGTGATTTTCCAATAACCAACCAACATTTAAAATGAATTTCTCATGAGTTCTTATAGGTAAACGAGTGATAGTAGTGGTAGATAGGATTTAAATGATTTCATTAAGACAGAGGTGAAGAAGTATTCGAATTCCCACTCTGCTTAATGGTTTACATTAATTGCGTGTACTCTTTAGATGAATTAGGAGTTTTTGTCAGTTTGACATTAACCTCTAGGATATGTTCTGCGAAATACTTTCCTGACTGTAGTACTCTTGTTTATATTCTGAGACAAGAAATGTGAAGATTTGTCTTTCAGGTCTTCCATGCTTTGTAACTAATGCACTGACATTTTTTTAGGACTTTTTGTCAGAATAGTAACTACTCTGGAGCTCAATGAAGAATACAGAATGGGTAGTAGTGATTTGGTCCTTCTTAGGGAACAAAATGTTCTGCTGATATTAAATCACTTGATATAACTTCTTTGAAACACTGGTATGACTTGTTTATGTGCTTTAGGCTTCATTAAGCCTCCTTGATCATCTTCGGCTCTTCATCCGTGTCCTGTATGCTTGTAACTGTGGATTAGGGCTCAAATACAATGCGCTGATCCCTTTAATCCTTTTCTCATAAAACACAGTGCATTTACCGCTCCGTTGTTTATCACTATAATGTGTTACGAGGGCACCGAGGTGTCGAGGCCGTGTTAATAACACTGATATTTGGTAAACATGCTTTTAAACCTCCTTAGTGGTGTCTTTTGTGATCTTCGGCTCTGAGAAAGTCTCTCAGCACTATATATCACCATGATTGTGACCGTGGAGACCGTATGGATTCACCATCTTTTGAAACCTGCAAAAAACAAGAAACACATTATAAAAACCAGTGGGAGTGGGGGATGATTGCTTCGGAGGCTCGTGAGGGTGGAGGAACAGTGAGGGAAAATGCAAGCACAATGGAAAAATGGGGAAAATCCTAGCAGAAGGCGAAAATAGGTCTGATGGGAGTTTGGGTGCGACATGAGTTGTGGACCGATGGATTAGAAAAATCAATGGTGGGGATTCGTCGATGAAGTCATTGGGAGATCAGATGAATGGTGGAAAAAATAAATAGCAATATAATGTGGGTTGTTCGATCTCAGAGATCAACGGCTGCGATTAAAAGTGGAAATGACGTTGCAGAGGGGGGTGGTATGGCGGAAAGCCGGGAGTGGTTTTCGCGTGGTGAAATGGGGGGAAGGAAGTATTGCCTTTTGGAGTGCGATTCCATTCAGTGATCGCCACGTGGATTCTCAAAACCACTTTTATCACGTAATTTTGAAACGTTAAACCCTGGGCGCAAAAATTACGCGATATCGCACGTCGGCCATCAGATCTTCGTCAGGAGATCGGACGGTTGTGGGAGAGCACGATGGATGGGAAGTTGCGGGGGTGGAAAGGTGGGTAGGACCCATGATGATGTATGCCAGCTTAGAGCATAGTGGAAAGGCATTGGGCTATCGGGTTAAATCCCGACCATTGGATCTTTCGGATAAACGGTCGAGATTGAATGACGGAGCATAAGTGTTTTAGAAGGGAAAGAAAGGTTTTCAATGCGGGGGTTTGCGTTTCTAAGCGCCCGGTTGCAGGGTTGTAGTCATATGAGGTGGGGGGGTTTAAAGCCATAAGCCCTTGGGGGCTAAAAGACTTATAATTCAAAAGGGTGATTTTAGGCCAAAAAAACAGGTATTTTAAGACCAAATGAAAGTTCCGATAGGTAAAAGGGATGATTTTTCAACCAAATAAAGGCAGATACATGGTTTAAAAAGTGATTTAGGATGGTTTAGAGGTTAAAATGAAGGATTATGGAGGATTTTTGTGAAGGGAATATGGGTGAAAAGTGGTGATTTGTGGGAGTGAAAAGGAGAAAATGGAGGCCTTTTGGAAACAGTTTCTTTCACAAAACACTAGGGCTCATCAATGGAAACAACAGTGAAGATAATTTTGGAGGATAAGGATATCCCGAGGCTTTCAAGGATGATAAATTTTCAAGGGAAATTTTCACTTGAAGGCTTGAACACAGATTTAGCCACCTGTTTTCTTTGACAAATTATTATAGGTGGCTAACACCTGGCTCAGACAAATCTGTAGCCCCAAAAAAAAACGGTGGCTCTGTAAACTTGGCGGCTCGACAAAAAATCTGTGGTGACAGGGCTTTCTAGAACAACGACGACACACGTAATTGACACACCGAAGGCTATTGTTAAATTCACCCCGGATAATCAATACAGACTGAAAGCTATTCAACCCCGTATCCTTCAAGACAAATATTGGTCCAATCATGTTCAAACTTGACTCGATGAACCTCAATTTTAGCACAATTGAATGGAGACTGATAGTCCTTTGGTCGCAATTAAGTTTCAGCCACCCCCGATTGCAGTAATTTGGAAATTTGGAAAGAATTTGAATTTGACGAATTTCCATGTATTTCATTTCATCTGTTTTACAATTAATTTTTCCAGTTCTTACGATCAATCTGCACTTAATTCACATGTGTAAATTTCAGTGTCTATGGGCATCATTTCTGGCTAATCCATTTGCTAGGGCCGAAGTTGATACTTTTTACTTCATGTCGATGCTACCCTTAAACGAATCTAATTCATTTCGTATGAATGTTTCTTCATTCAGTCCAATTTTTTTGTTTTTTTTTTTGAACAAGGCATAAAGATCCTCGACTGTTAATTCAATTGAGTCTAATGCTTCTTCCATGACAGAAGCCCTTCTCCAAATTAAACCCAAACAAACATCTAATGTCACTTACAACTCTTCATCTCTCTGCCCTGGATTCTGATCAAGATGGTCTTTGTCTTCTCCTAAGCTTTGGTACCATGTAAATTTCTGAACATGTTCTATGTCATTTCAGATTAGGGCACAAAATACTGAAGCAGATAGAACATACCAATAGATCGATGGAATACAAACCAAAACAGAGATAATGAATGGTGGCGTTACAAAGATCATCAAGATTCTTCTACCAGCAAAGTCTCAAATAGGTCATTCAGCCAAGTGTGTCACACACAACCCCAAGAAAACCCAGACAAAGAATATTCCACAAATACACAGCTCCATCGCCATCAAGAGAGAAGAAAATCCTCCACATATTGTGTGTATAATGAACTCCAAGTCTCTCAAATATATAGGCATCTTTAGGGTTGTGTGACACGTCCTTTAAGACATTTAAGTCTATATTATATTCCAGGGTGACCTAGCAAATAAGTGGAATAAATTCAAAGTACATGTTCTGCTCATCTGATCGAGATGATATTTAGATCAATCTTACACCTCTCCGAAAGAGGAATCCAATAAAAATGTTGGGATCATCATCTAAGCAGCAAAACATAGAGTTTGGACCTAGTTTTCCAAATTTAACAGCAAGCAAGGCTATCATGCTACGTGAGAAATAAAATGGCAAATAAAAGGATTTTGAGATGAAAGTACTATTTGCATGTGTTTGCATTGGCATCGAGGTCAAAAATCAGCTCCCCTTCCTTCATTATCCATTCATATCGTCTTCATTTATAAGATGTACCCATGATCCTTCTGAACTATTTCGAACCCATCTAACCTTAGTAGGTCTCTTACTAGAATTCACTCCTACTGTATTCTGTAATTCACTGAATTTTTGTGATGACAATGATGAAACGGGTGTATTTGCATTTCCAGCATCTTCATGCCCAAGATGAAATGCCAAGGAAAAAATCTTGAGCCAAAAAAATGTGAATTAGGATATGGCCTAACTAGAAGGAAAAAAAAATTTGCTCATAATTAATTATTTGAAAATTACACTGCTTTCGTTCGTTGTTGAAGTTTTACTGTCAGAGTTTTCATTCTTCCGCTTTGAACTAGCCCCTCTGATATATCCAGATTCCAATAACTTAAACAAGTCTTTCTTAGATCGAAATCTATGTTCTGACACAGGATCAAAAAAAACTACACAAGCCACTAAAGCAGGATTGTCAATAACGAAACCATATAAAACTTGAACTCACCTAGATTGTTGAAATTCAGTTTTTCTATTGTGAACCTACCATGATCACCAATGTTCAGTTTCCAAGTTTTGAATAACTCAACCCTCCTCACTAAGTCCCTTTCTCATTAAGTTCTCAGACTAGGAATGAAAGCACTCTGTGGTATTTCAATTTGTGAAAAAACTCAATCAGTTGTAGGAATTTCACCACCCACTAGAAACTTTACATTGGCATAGATCCATCTTAACATGAATCTGTTAAGCACTAAGAGAGATTGAAAAACACAGTGTTTAAAATTCTTGAAGATTAATAGATCTAGTGTTAAAACAAATCTATATTTTTATTATTTCTTTTATTTGGAAAACTTCCTTGAGGAAACCTTTTAGGCACCTCCTTACATTGCGGGAGTGGTACCTGGGGTAAATCCTACTAGTTTATAATATGTACTCTTAACCTAGAGGAACTCTACTAGAATTGTACCCATGACCTCTCACTGATCTCCGCGTTGAAATTGGTTGGTTCAAACTGATCTAGCTAACCCACTAAAGCTAAGTTGATCTATATCGTATATATTATATATCACCAAAATTCAACTAGTTATCATAGAGGTTCATCTCCCCTGTTTTGAATAGGTCAACCTTTCTTACTCAATCCCTTCACAACAAGAGAAATCACTCACTGTGACTTCCAATTGTGATGAAACTCCACCAATTGTAGGAAATACACCACTCAGAAAGTGAATTTTATTTCATGTTGGCCTTTGTTTAGGCATTACACACATATGAAGTAATGAATATCTCCCCCCATCAGGGTTGTAGCTCACCTTGCTTCTCTCGGTGCAACAACCCAGTTCTCTTTTCCCATTCCAAATAGTGTTCGTGAGACAGAAAATAAGCCTAAAGAATTCTCAATCGTAAAAAAATTCCTAATGGTTGTGTTGTGATGATAAAAAATTTAAAATGCTGGTAGTAGGTACAGAACTCTATGGAGAGAATTTGAGCACCCAATGAGTATGGACACTATGTATCAGCATTTGTATATATTGAGTTTGAAAAATAGCTTATAAATTGAATGATAAAAATAAGTTTAACTCATCCTGTTTTTATTGTCTGCCATCAAATATTAAAGTCTAATGAGAATTAGAAATATCACTTATAGTTACCACTTTAAGCTTTGCCAAGATTTGAAACCAACACCCTTCAAAATCCTTGCTATACCGGTATTGCCTGCGGTGGAAATTGATGGCGAAGAGAAAATGAAAATCGCATAGCCCAAAAAAATAGTGGTACGACATCACCCTCACTGAGGCTAACAATTATCGTGATGTTAGAGCCAAATGGAATGGATGAAGTCTCACATGTCCATGCAATTATATTAAGAAATATGGAGGATGCCCTCACACAGGCCAAACAATATTTCCATCACATCAACCAATAGCCAGTGCGACGTTTTGGTTGCTGTATTCTCTGCAACCCTTGCTCTCTAGAGAATGTAGAGAGTGGAAGACAACTTTGGATCACCTCTTTCCAGAGCTTTTAGGTGACATTCAAATTTTTTCTCATACCCAGCGAATTGTTTCCACTGCAGCGCATGAGGCAAAGTCGGTCCTCCAACCTGTCCCAAAAGAGCTCAAAATTATTAAAAAGAAAGGGTTTTTATAAACCCCTCCCGTAGAATTAAATATGGTTAAGTGCCGCCAAAATATTATTGGACAAACATTAGTTTTTTTTATGTATTTGTTTATTATTGGATTTAGTTAAAAGTTGCTTGGCGGGGATTTATTATTTTATAGAATATTTAGATTTTCAATAATTAATCTATTTTTTATATTTAAAAAATAAAAGTAATCAATAATATAACTTAATCATTGTGTATCTTTACAACATTACTATGTTTTGTGATCTCAAAAATTTTGATAATCTAAAATTAAAATGATATTTGGAATACCAAGGTTTTTTAGGAAGGAAATTAAAAACCAATATCAATAAAAGTCACTAAGAAATTTCAAAAAGACTACATGAATCCATAGATTCTTGGAGATTTTTTGAGGATTCTAGCAAATGAACCCAAATAAACCAATGCTTAAGTTTAGAGCATTTCTACTATTCCTAGATAATTATTTTCACATTCACCCTTGATTTCTTTTATTCTTAGTGCATTGTTATTAATTCATTTTTTGTATTGCTCTATTTCATTTTTTCAAGTTCGATATGAATGATTTAACCTCTTTATGGTAGCTTTCATGGAAACAAGGAGGTAAAATATATGTGTTTAAAGTGAAATGGTGTCTTGTCCTTTTCAAATTTCTCTACTCTCAATCTATTTCATTTTACATTTATTATTTATATACATTTTTAGAACTTATAAACACTACATTATTTCCAAGGGCATGGCCCTTTATTTTTTCAAATATTAGGCCCCTTATCTGTGTTCTATCACCATTTACAAGTATTAAGGGCTAATGGAAACTATGTGCATATGTTGTGGCATTGATGGCTCCAACGCTTGCAAGCATTTTTTGGGTGCCTCCCATCATGGGGTGGGAGTGCAGTGCCCACTAGCTCCTTTTTCCTCTTTCATTTCATCCTTAGCAATGGAAAACACCTTATAAGATTGAAATCCCCTTTTTTCTCTTTCATTTCATCCTTATCAATGGGAACCACCTTATAATATTGAATTAAGAAGATTGAAATATTCCTATTAAGGAATATAGAATGCACGTAGGCAAGACTCTAAAATGAACATAAAAGTAAGATAAGATTCATGGTTCTTTCCAAGGATTGTGTGAAGCTCTTTTGAGCATTGATGCTCTTTGGGATATTTTAATTCCCCCATAAGTGGCTTCCATCCACAACTCCTTCCCACGAGGTTTGAACATGAGACCATTTGGGGACTAAGCTCCACTCAAACCAATTGGTTGGAAAGCAACTAATCACTACCTCATAAAACAAATGTTTTAGAAAAACAAATTAATCCTTTCTTTATATTTTCATAGGGAAAAACCACATAACTCATCAAAGTACAACACTCAAAGCTCCATTAAATTGAACAATTAAACAATAAGAAACTAATCAACCCTTTATTTTTTTTACACTTACAAAAAACATATTAATTTAGCAAAACTCATGAGTTTAGAAGATTTTACCTAGTTACTTTAACTCCAAGAAAAAACACTTAGTGATCCTAAAAAAAATGCAATAACTATAGCATAGGAAGCAACTGTAATGTGCATATATATAACAACAAACATATGATGATGATCCTTTATCTACAAATACAACAAAAAATAAAGGATATTCCATAGTGTTTGTCAGCATATTGACAATACAAATATAATTTGATTACAAATAAATACATAGATATGGTATTTTGTTTAGATGGATGTTAATGTAGGGACTCTTTTAATCACAATTTTAATTACAAGGTAATTTTTAAATGTCGGACCCATTTAACATTATTTATCCTCTCTAAATTATCAAATATCATGCGTCCACCAAATGTTTGTCACAGTGATTATCACATATATTTCAAGATTTTTAAAACAACAACCACTATATATTTCATGCCTCCTGGGCATATAAATGGTGGTTTCCAGGATCGAGGAGATTGTGCTTGTGGATGACACCTCTTCCATGAGAGTTCATCACCTCATTTAAGTACGAAATATACTAGATTCATATTGTTAGTTTGTGCAAAATATTCATGAAAACCTTGATTAACATGAAAATAAAGAAAAACTTGCTTCCTGAGACAAAATATGCATCTGCCACAACTGTTGGAAAAGAAATAATTTTTGAAGTCATCTATTTCATCGCCATTAGGGTATGCTCGATGCCCTCATCGTGAAGGGAATGTATTGGAATGAAGTTGGAAAGATATGCCCTGAATATGTGTCTCCATGCACACTGTAGTGAATCACACATGATTTGGACACAAATAAATCACTATACATTTCAGTAATGTGTAATTATTGTCATTGCCAATCCAAAAGCCTATTACTGTAAATTAATTTATCAAGGGGAGGAGGTTAAGCGCTCATGGTTGCATGAATCTTAAGCCACTAACTCTATCATGTGCTTTCATTTCCATATTTCCTCGAATTTTATCCATCATGCCCAAAAGGCAATGTCAAATGAAATTTCCTCATATAATTTCTCTCACAATATTTATATAAAAAGGAAAAATAAAAGTGGGGATTGAATAATGTACACCAGGAAAGAAGACTAAACTTAGATTATTATCTTTGGATGCTTCTCAGAAGTATCATTTTTTCAACCATATTTCTTAGATGTGAGCCTTTGCAATGGTTGGGTGAATGAATTACCTGGTGTCCTAAAACAAGCAGGATCAGGAGGAAGGGTGAAGGATAACATTTCCTTGAAGGGGAAATAACCACTTATTTTATCAAAAAAAATTTATGTACTCCAATTCAATGAATATATGGAGAAATCTAGCGATGTTAGCAGGCCTGGAGATGTAGCCGAGGAGGGGTGAACTTCGTCACAAAATCCTTTGTTGTTGCTTTTGATGAATGCATGTATGAGTTATGTGATGAAATGTTGCTTATTTTTAAGTTCACACTCCGTGATAAAATAGGAAAATATGCAACTTACAAGACAAGCATGCAAAATTAGAGGACGCTTTGAGATTTTAGATCAAGCATATTACAACGATAATCAGAAGAATTCATAACAACTGACTCATTTTCTTTATCAACTTTTAGAATGAGAATGGTGGGGTTGGAATTGAGCTAACGAAGGGCTATAAATTTCTCTTTGGTAAGGTTAGGTTTGGGGAGCTTGGAGCTTCAAATGATGCGTCCACATTATTTTTTCAACGAAAATTTTGATAAGGAACTAGCAATCTCCCCAGATATATGCCACAACTCACAAGCCACATATATCAGGAACTAATAGTTTAGCCTAGGACCGAGACGTCGAGAGTCCACCGGAACTGGAGCCAAGATTCTAGACTCCAACGGGACACCTATCCTTCCAGCCTTACTATGACAGGCCATGTCTCCAGGGACATGAACTCGGGTGGATGGGATGGAAAACCACCATCCCTACCATTCGAGTTAAGCTCTTGTTGACTAAATGCATCCAAATTCTTGTCAAAGATCTTTCCCAACATGGGAGGGAAGGTGGTGGGAGATGGATTCAATGGAAAAAATAATATCCATAGGGAATGGTTCAGAGAACAAGAGAAAAATTGAATTTTTTTTCTAAAAGGTTTAAGGAAAGACCATTAAGCTCAACATTGGAAATGTTTACTAGTTTAACATTAAGAGAGGGTAGAGAATGAGAATAGCCTAAAAGGTTTGAAAGGGGGGTAGGAGAGGATGTGGAAGAATTATTATTACCACAAGAATTAATGTTTGGATTATTATTACCATAACAACTAATGCTATAATCAAAGATCGATGAAGAATTGAGGTTAGAAGAGGGATGAGGTATGTAATTAAGAGGAAGAGGATTGGATTCAAGGGAAATTAAGGAGAAAAATATTGAAATTAGTTTTAAAATTAGAATTAGAAGATAGAAATGAAATAAAATTAGTATTAAAACTAATATCAACCTTGAAATTATATTTGAAATTAAAAGTTCTATGATTAAAGTATCATTAGAATAATTATTAAAATAAAAAATTCTATCATTAGAATAATTATTAAAATTTTTAAAAATAGGGATAAAAATACCATTAAAATAGTTAGAATAATATTTAAAATTGGGATTAAAAATACCAATAAAAATGTTTCTTGAAATATAAACTCAAACATGTTTTAGAATGATTATTAATATTTAATTTAAAATTAAAACATGTTTTTTAATTAGAGCAAGCAGTTGAGTTGTCAAGGTTGTCGACATTAGCAACAAAATTGGATTGATTGGATCAATATGAAGGAAGAGAAGGAAAATCAGAAGGAATAAGAGGAAGTATATCAATGGAGGGAGGGAAAGAAGAGATTGGTTCAGAGTGAGGATCAATGTAGGTTGAAGAGTGCTCAAAAACAACAAAGAATAATTGGTTTGTGAAGGGGATGGCGAAGTTGAAGGAAAGGTCGAAGCGAAGGTTGAAGTAATAGAATGGGGCATGAGGGTTAAAATTTGTCAGTGTCTGCTGCCCTCTAAGTCATTTCCATTCGGCAGTGCATATGTAATTTTCAATTCATGTCGGCAGTCGGTGCACATCTTCATTGACAATTTCTCACATCTGGTTGCGTTTGTACTTCTATGTCAATGAGTTTTTCAAACTGTCTCTTTTGCGCACCTTCAGTTTCACATGTGTCGCTTTCATGTTTTTGACTGCGCTTTTTCTTGCTTTCACTTTAGCTAATGTCGCTTTCATGTTATATTCGCTCTGGCATGTGTTGTTTTCATCGTAGTTCTCACTTTTATCTTTATATAGAAAATGTCGTCTTTTGGCATGGGAAGTGTCACTTATCATGTAAATTGGAGTTTTGGCTTGTTTCAAAGGGTAAATTTGGTGTCGACGAGCTCCTATAGTCATGTAGACACACTTTACACTCATTCCAAAAATTTTATGCATTATGGCAAGTGTCATCACTATCGTCGCAAAGTGTATCTTTAGTGTCACACCTGGGGAAAGTCATTGCAATGTCGTCACATTTAGGGAAGAATGTTGTTCATCTATTCTAAGTGATCAATGTTGTGTCTTCAACTGTTCTAAGTGTGTGATCATGCCAAATTTTTTTCCTTGTTCACTTTGGTCTCACTAATTCCAAACTCAGCCTCATCCAGAAAATTTCACTCCTGATCAACTTGACCTCACTCAAAATTCCTGAACTGCACATTGTGCAGTCTCAACCCTCAAGCCCCGACCTTACCTCTTGAAATTGTGTATTGTGTAGTCACAGTGCCCAAATTTGACCCTTGAGCTCCAGAACTACATAATTTATGCCTCCCAGTCAGCCTTAGCTGTGCCTTGTGCAGTGCCAAGCCTCAAGCTTCCAGCCTGACACCTTGAGTTGCGAAATCCATTAGATTTTAATCCCTCCATAATTTCACATTGGGAAACTTCAAGCCTTAATCCTGAGCCCTTGAACCCCTCAACTGTGCAATCTCCCAGCTTGTTCTCCTTCCAAAATTTCACATTGGGCAACTCCAGGCCTCAAGCCTCAACCTTGAGCTCTTGAGCTCCTCAACTGCACAATCACCTAGCTAGGCCTCTCAAAACTGTGCATTGGCTAACCTCAAGGCTCAAACCTAGAGCTTGACCTCCTGAATCCCTCAACTGTGCAGTTCCTTGAGTCTGTCCTTTAAGAACTTTGTAGTGGGCAACCTCAAGCCTCAAGCCTCGATCTTGAGCTCTTAAGCCCCTCAACTGCGCAATCCTTTGACCCTGGCCATCCTGAACTGCGCATTACGCAGTATCAAGCCTCAATCGTAGACCTTGACCTCTGGAACTGTGTAATCCCTAAGTTAGTCACCAACTCCAACCCTAAAAAGTGATTTCATGAAACATGTTAGATTAGGGGATTTTCGGATTGATGTCATCTTGTCGTGAATGGATTTCAGTTGAAAGTACTCTATATCATCATGATAGGATGATGATGGATGAAAAGGAGAGGGAGAACATTGAATTGAGAATAATTCTAGAAATGGATGAAGGCGACATATGTGCGTTCAATTGCAGCATGTGCTTGAGGAACAAGTTTCTGAAATTTCCACTCTAGTGACACCAAAAGAAACATCCAAAGTAAAGCCAATATGTGGGCATGGTTCAAACAGAGGTTATGGACCATATGAGGAAAATTATGTATGTGCATTTTGCAAGCATATCCAAGGTTCTCATCATATGTCAGTTGGTAAAAGTGGGTGGCTAGAGTCATCTACAATGTCGTCATCATCATCAGAAATTGAAAAGATGAATGACAAGTTCAAGGAGGTAATAAGCATTTCAAGTACAATTCCTTTTGTTTATGTTCATAACACCTCTTTTGTAGCATTTGAGCAACATGCCAAAGGCATTGGTATGAAGATGCTATCTAAACTGGGTTATGAAGGAGGAGGCCTCGACATCAATGGCCTCAAGGATAATGTTGTTGCTGGATTTCATGGTTTATGATATTGTTGATTATTGTCAGAGGACTTCCTTCTTTGTAGCGTGGGCTTGGGTAGTCATGATTGGTGTGGCTTATCAACAAGAGTTCACACCCTCCATAATTTTAGATGGTTTGACATTATTACATGCCTCAATTTTTAATTTTTGTTTGTTGTTTCCTAACTTCTTCCCTTTTCACAAATCGTCGGACTACCATCTTGTGACATAAGGAATTGAGTGCTATTGGGAATTGCACCTTGGTCATGGATTGACAGGAGAGAGTGGTATTCTACCACTCAAAATGCTTTTCTAAACCTCAATGATGTTACGAATGAGGATCCTATTTTGCTAATTTTCTAGAGATCCTTAATTTGTTGGAGGGCATGTGGGCACTATCCTTGTCCAGTAGCACCTTGCACTTCTCTACCTTTTTTTCCATTGAAAGAGTAATTTGCAAGAAATTGATCATTCGATGGATGAAACATAGCGCAAGTTGTTGGGTTAGCCACCTTAGCCCCTCTCTTGATTTTTCCTTGCAAATCCCCTTTGAGGTTTGAAATACTACTATTTTTTTGAGCCCATCCTCTTCTATGATGTGTGGAAAGTGCAAAATTCCATGTTTTAATTGTGTGACATTGATGACTTATGTCTTCACCATGAAAGTGTGGAACATTACTACTCTTCTTCTCCATTTTCTAAAGCATCCATTACGAGTGTTCAACTTTTACACTTTGTATTTTTATTGCTTTCATTCGCACCATTTAGAGTAATTGATAGTTATTGTTTTAGCAAAAATAAACATTGTCCAATAAGGAGAGGAAGTTTCATGAAGTGCATTATGTGGCTTTACATTATACACACATTAAGATGGCTCTTTTGTTCTTTTTTTGTTACTAGGTTGAGCCTAGGTCAGGGCCAGCTTATTTATTGGATGGAAGAATGGTCTACCCACATTGGGATGCTATCACCAGGATTGTGCGAAGCACGATTGAGCATGGATGCCTCTTGGGATAGTTTAATTTCCCCAAAAGTGGTTTCCATCCTTAACCCATCCCCATGAGGTTTGAACCTAAGACCTAGTGGGGACTAAACCCCACTCAAACCAACTAGTCTACACCTCATGGGTCACACATAGATGAGATTGCTTGTAGTGAGAAATGTCATTCCTGTGTAATCTTGTCGTGTGACATTTTACACTCAATTCCTTGTGACATCTATCGAGCACAATGTGACAAAAATATAACCATATTCCTACCATTATTTGACAAGCAAATTAATACACATAGTAGGGACCCACTAGGGAAGTTGGCTTGCTAATCCTCCTCTACTCCTTTGGATTCTAATAAGTTTTAGGACCAATCCCATTATTCTAATAATTTTTAGGATCAATCCCATTTAAATTCTTCTATGATCTTTAACATGTAGGTGGTATTAAATTCGATACACATAGTAAGGCATGGCCCACTAAGCGAGTTGCGTTGCTAATACTTCTATACTCCTTTGGATTTTAATAAGTTTTAGGATCAATCCCTTTTAGGTGGTCTTAAATTCATTAGAGTTAAAATTGAGTCATATGATTTAAATCAAATAAACATTTATTAATGAAATTTAAACTGTCATTGGTTAACCATCTCCCAATTTCTTTCCAACAACTGAACCATGACAAAAAATAATTGAACCATCACATAAAAACTTTTGCTATGGATAATTTCCACATGCATACTTGGAATAAAGAGCAAGGGAGAAAGAAAAATTACAATATTGAAGAGTTTAATCCAACTCATAATCATTAACAAAAGCAAACATAGGGGTCAATATTTCTTGGAGAGCCAAAATTCTTATTGCTCAGTTAAAGACTAATTCTCATAAACTATGTTGTGAAATAGGGCACTGGAAAAGGCCAAAAGAAATGTGGGAAGAAAAAGTATGTATTTTTCACTCTTCTGGAGAAGTGGAAACATAAAAAACATTTCATTTTAGAATGAAAGGCCTTCAAAGACAACACAGAAAGTTATGTAGATACTATGACAACTAGCTCTTGGGATCATTTATTCCACAAGGGGTTTTTCAAGAAGTTAGGAGCGTTTATTGTGAGGTTTCACAGGAAAAGGGCCGAATAGAATAATAAACTATCTTTAACCTCTTTATTTCTTTCTAATTGACAACATTTTTACTCTCCCTCATCATTAACAACCAACCCAATTTCTCTTTAAACGAGGAAAGAAAAAAGAAAAAAAGAAATTATTTTAACCTCAAGAGTCTAAAAATAACATATAAGACATATTGCTTCTCCATATAATTCTTGTATTAAACTCTTTTTCTATGAAACTTATAAAAAACACTCCTAGCTTCTCAACATTATAACAAACACTCTAGCATCCAACATCTCTACATTGTAGCGTCCAACATCTCTACATTGAAGCTGTTGAAGCTGGTTCTTCATCATTCACACACACCCACGTAAGGAACAAAATGTGGCATCGCAACTTATGATATTTCTGTTCTCCCTCATCATTCACAGTCACATTATTGAGAAACAGAACGTTAAAAACATAACAACGTAAGAAATCTCTTTACGGTCTAGAAGGGTGTTACAATTCCATTTGAAGATTACACGAATTCGAAATCGCAACCTCCGTGCATGCGTTCTTGCTTGCGCTTGCAATAACTAGCATTAAGATTGAATGAAATCACATGGTCTCTGTGTATGATTAAGAGGATAAACAGGAGAAGACGGACCAGGGGCGGTGGCAAAGGCGAAGGGTTCAAATTTGAAAACATGGCACCGAATTTGTTTTCAAGTCGGGAATTCTTCTCCTAAATTGCAAGCGATTCAGTAAACAAATGACGAAGTTCAGGGTTTGTATGCAAAATTCTTGATCTGCCATGGCTCCAGCCTCAAATGAATTTGACTTGGATTTCTTCATTGAACAGCAGAGCGGCGACGACGATGTGAGCTATTTGTCGGGGCTCAATCGTAGCCTCGAAGATATCCTGAATGATTCCTCCTCGGAATCGTATTCGGAGGGGTTTGATAATGGGACTACAAAACCTTTTCTCTTTAGAGACCCTAGTTTCACACGTCAAAGGTGGGAAAACGATGAAAACAATGCGGACTGGGCCGATAAAGGTTCAAAGAAACTGGAGAAAGTCGAAGGACATTCAAATTCGTTTTCAATTACAGACAGGTTGAAAATTGGATATGAGAAAGGTAATGCTTATGTCCCTGACGCATCTAATTCGAACTTAGAGGAAAAAGGCAAGCCCTTGCATTCAATGGAAACTAAAGATTAGAAAATTGGAGTTTCCACTGATACATCTAGTTCAAATTTAGAGGAAAGGGGCAAGCTCTTGCATTCAATAGATAATGGATTTCAGAAAACTGAAATTTCCAACAAAGTTCGGTCGGCTTGAGAATTGGCTGAATTGAGCCTTAGTTTGAGCATGAAGAAGTCTGTATTCTTGGATTTTGCTGGTAAGCCTTTGAAATTTTCCGCTTCAACGCCTGCTTCGTTTTCGCTTTTATTCTCTGTCACCGGCTTTTTCTCCGTTGCTTGGAAGTGTAAAACCGAGTCCGAAGCCTGGAGCTGCACTTGCTGCGGCTGCAGCTGCATCTTGACATGTTCCCAGTTCCCATGCCACAACGATAAAGAACAGGAAGGTGAACATTCTATCTCAAAAGTGTCTTGATTCGGCAGGCTCGGTAGAGTCTAGTTCAAAAGTTGGAGCAATTTCGGAAGAAGAGGAAAAGGAGGGGAGTATGGCTGGTTCCGATGTGGGAATTTCTGAAGGACTGTTTCAATTTGGGGATAATTCAACTAGTATGCCATATGATCTCAGTTTTACTAGACCCGAAGAGGAAATGGAAAAAAAGACGCATACTTTTATGGAAACGCAGGAAGATCCCCTACCAAGATCAGAACCCGAAGAATTTATTGCTCAAACGGAGACAGTGACAAGAGAAAACGATGACGAAAGAATTATAAATGGGAAGAACGAAGAAATAGAGGGACAAAGTGATATCAGTATAGGAGTGCAAGACATCGAAGTGCCTCAGATTGTGCAGAACATTGGCAAAAGTAGTCCAACATCTGACCGTGAAAAAAGTCCACCATTGATGAATTCTGACCCTAATACTTCTCTAGAAATTCAGAACTCTGAATCCAGTAAATTTTCATTGGATAGTGATCATAATCTATCACAATTAGGCAGTGAAGAAGAAATAAGAAATGCTCCTATTCAATTTCTAGAGCCAACAGAGACGGTTACTTAAGAAAAGCAGGTCAATGTAATTGAAGGAATGCCTAAAAAGAAAAATGAAAGGATCATTGATGACGTTGTCGATGAAAAAGGGGGGAAAATGGAACATGGCTGACCTGGAAGGAAAACTAGCAAAAAGGTCTGAGCCTCTCTTAAGCCATTGGACTTCGCTGAAGAATTTGAAAAGAGAGATGCATATTCTGGATTGCACTGGGAAGAGGGAGCTGTAGCACAACCGATGAGACTTGAGGGTATCTGACGAGGACCTCCAGCAATAGGTCATTTACAAATTGATTCCATGAGCTATCTTTCACAAGCACTTGCATCACAAATGTTCAGGATGGATCATGGTTCTCCACAAGCTCTAGTTGTGAATATGAATTATATTGCCCTGGGTATGTCCAAACAATTTGTCCTTGTTAATCCCAACAAATATTCTTCTCAGAGTGCTTACGGCATGGATGCCAAGGTTCTGTACTTTAACCTCCGAAACCTAATTGTTTGCATGTATTCTGACATTTCCTTATCTTTCAATCCCCTGCGTGATTTGTTCTTATGACAATGTTTAGTTTTCTTACTGTGGAATGCAATTTTAGCTCTTTCGATACAGACTACCTATTCTGACAATTGTTTCTCAAGTTTTGCAATAGACCTTTTTTTTACTAGAGTATCTTCTGTAGTGTTCAGTTCTCTGTATATGTCTGTAAGAATCATGAAGAAAAGAGCATACATCCTTTTTAATTGATTGAAAATAGGGGACAATATTGATCTATCCATCCTGTATAATATATCTATTCTATCAATCCTTATCAAGTAGATGTATATGAGTATTCACTTTACAATTTTTTGACAAAAAAACTATGAAGAATAGGTCGTATGCAATCATTTATCATATAGCATTGAAGACTATCTTATGTTGTGGATAAGGAAGTGATATTTGTTGATAGTAAGGAACCATCCTTGCATTCATTATGTTCACAGTATCATAAAACACACCTCTTAGGTCCCTTTCTGCTCTTGTTTTGGAGTATTTCGCAAGTCAACTTTTATTCCTTATGGCCACCCACATGGAAATTATTTTTTCCATAGTGGTTTCCACCATCAGGACTTATCATTTTGACTATTGAGCCTCATTGGAAAACATTGCTTTGTACCCTAATTTGGCAATATATTTATCCACTAAAGGATTTTTAGATCATACTATTTCATCTTCTTCCTTACTGATTCTTACATTACTTCTAATCAAGGCTTTAACTGATCTGCATTGTGCCCTTAAAATCCTACCATATTGGTTTTGATCCATCATTGTTGCTAGATATTTGTAGTCACAGGACCGACACTTTGGACACCTTCAATAATTCCTTTCATGTAAAAGAGTTAATATTTTGTTTGACAAAGTATAGGTGTTCTCACATCCAACGCATGGACCAGACTCCAGTCTCATCTGTTCCCCATTACCAATCTTCCATGCTAGCCAATTGTCTACAACTGGAAAGATTTGCACCAGTCCCTTGTAGATCAAAATTATCAAGACCTGGAATCAACAAAGACTCTGTGGGGAAAAAGAGCAATGCATTTGAATTGGATTGGGAATAAATCGTGAAAAACTTGGCAAGTACAAAAATTAAAGATATACAAATTTTAAATAAAATATATATATTTTTCATTGATATTCAATAAAGTCATGCCCATACAATGCACACTATCAATAAATGTCCAAATTTCATGGATTAATAGGTATCTCATATAATATGGGTCCAAACTAAGAACTGAAATCATCTACTTATAAAGGTTAAGTGAAGAGTTAATACTGAATACTATATAGTAAAAAATCTAAGATGCAGGTTTCTCCCATGTCCTCAACTCTTTGACCCTCAAGGTTTGCAAAGTCCTTAAGATGAAAACGTGGGCTTCTTTTGATCGAAGGTAATCTGATGTAGGATCTAGCTATTCCAAGTTTAGGTCAATAGCCCAATGATCCAAACCTGTCATTATCATGAAACATTAAAATGTGAAATAAACTTTCAATCAATTCTTCCAATTCAAGTGTTTAAGGCTTTAGATAAAACAGAAGTGGAGTCTTGTGTTTCATGATGTCTCACCTTGGATTTTCCTATTGCAAAGTCGAAGAGTGCGATGGACGATATGAGGTTATTTAAGTGCTTTTGTGTTAATATCTTAATTGGTTGTGTTTATTGGCATGCATTTTCTCAAACATGCTCCAGTTACTTACAACCTGAAAACATTGTAGGTATGGCTCGAGATTTGAATGGAAAAATCTTTTAAGATCGCACATCATTGCCAAGGAGGTACTGCAAAGATCTAGCAAAGTGGCAAAGTTAAAATCTACATGAAGAAAAACTTTATAAGAGGAACTCATGTAATTGGCATATACTTGGACACCTCATCATTATATCTTCTTTTGATGGCCTCTGATGAGATCCACGCCTTATAAATGTAACCCTTAGTGGGTTTTTCAACATCAACCATCATAGAAATATTGAGAGTCGTTGTCAAACATTCAAATTTTAGTATAAATAAAATTTTAAAAATGAAATGAAGTTTGACTTTGAAGGTGAACATTTAGAAAAAGTTTAAGACTTAAGAACACGAGGCACTTTTATGAAGTGACCTGTCACAACAATAATCTCTTGACATATTCTAGAAACCATCACTAAACACGAAGAGAAACAATTAAAAATGCGTTCATCCCATGTCTCTTAATGCCATCCACTCAGGTCCCAAACATATCCACCTTGAGATTTACCCTTTGGTCAACCACAAGTTACAAGAGATAGATTTTGTTGGAATTTTGTTCTTTGTAGGACAAAGCAGTTCCTTGCCTTCAATGAATATTTTTTGTCTTTGTTGAGGTCATTTATTGAATGTAAGTGTTTGGTTATGGATTCATACTGTTTTTGTATCTGATAATTCTTTGCGATTGCCTCAAAGCATTAAATCTACTAATGTGTAGCACAAGAGTTCCAAAATATGGAGGGACTATAGAAAACAAAAAGTCTAGTAGCACAACCATATAATTAGTTAATACATTTGTTAAAAATTTGTACAACGTTTTCTTTTTCCCACTTCCCTAAACAAATTTCATCATTTCACAGATGGTTGACCTTATTAACTTTGTTTGAGGCATCTGCTAATTTGAGAAAAATTGTCACCTTTGGCCTAAATATGGGGAAATTTATCGAGGTTCGTTGTTTGATCTATGCATCCATCGATCATGATGATGCACCTAATTCTTATGATGAACAAAAAATTATCTAGTATATACCCATCGACTTTTCCTAGCAATCTATCATAAGGCTCCCACATGTAGAGGCTTTCAACCTAGAATTGCAATGGTAGGACTGCATCAATCATATCTTAGGAGTGAGGGCTTTTGGCACGGTTATGTGTCCCTAGAGTGGTTCCATAAGATGAAGTGGCCTATTGATCTCTGTGGGCTATAGTCTTTGATAAAGGGGAAAACCTAAAATACCCAATGCTTGGGAAGCTGGAGGGCAAGCTTTGGGGCAACTTGGCAAAACCCCAAAGTTGGGGTTTTAGGTGAACCTCAATCAATTAAGGAGAAAATCCTTCAAATAAATCTATAAATACCCACTTTGTTGCAAACATCTAGATAACATCTGATTTTATCTTGAAATCATGATTTATTGGCCTTGCGATGTTTGCAAATTTTTTAAAATATTTTTATGGTATACTTAATTTTGCCAATGTTTGGCTATTTTTACTAATATTTTCCCAATTTTCCCAATTTTTGATTTTGGACCTTATCAAGTTTGCTTCTCACGATGTCGATGTTGTGACATTAATAAATACAGGGCTATGTTAATTTTGGGCAACTAGGTCCAAACTCCATGTTGCTTAACTCATATAACGATGGTAATATTTTTGTTGGATTCCTCTTTCGGGGAAGGTGCAATATTTATCTAAAGATCATCTTGTTTAGATGATAAGAACATTTATTTTGAATTTATTTTCCACATGTGCAAGGTTGGCGATTTGTAATGTAGAATCACATACTTTAATAGATGTGTTACACCCTACCTTAATGGATATAAATTGGAGAGACTTGGAGGTCATTTGCTCATCATCTCATCACACATTATCTCATTGTAATCTAGATGGTTTGGCAAGCCTTTGGAGGTCTTTTTCCCTTCACACGTGTGGAGCGAAAACTCTTTGTTTTACGGATCTGTTAGGGCTTGTTTGCTGCAATTTTGACCAATGGTGACCATGGTCAACCCTTTGTCGTTTGACCTCAATCTTCTGCCAAAATTTTTGATTTTTAGGAGGTCGTACTGTGGGCACTAAAATCGAGGAAATCCAAGTTGTTTGATTGAAGCCCTAGCATTGAATTTTTTTGTTGTTGCGTTGACTTTGGGTTTACCAATGTTGACTTGTGATGAGCCATCTTTGAGGGCTATGGGTGTGACACTTGAAGGTTGTTTGTGAGGAAAGACCTTTAGTTGAAGCATCCTATTGAATGTCGTAATACAACAATATCGATATCTTTTCTTTGGACAAAAAGAATTAAATCGGATCTATATTTGACATGCTTCCTATTGATCTATTAATTGTATTCTATCAAAATTTGCTTTCTTGTAAATTTTTTTATATTGTTGGGCCTCAGAGGAAACAAGAATGATGGAAGTAGGCACAGCAATGGAAATGGAAGTGACCTACTACCTTCGCCCCTCATATAAGGAAGAAGAACCATGGTGGTACGAGAAATCAAAACCATGACTGAGCGGGGCCCAAAAGAAGGAAGGGAAGATGTTACTCGTGCTGTAAAGAAAGGCTTGGTCACTGAAAGTGACTAATAGAAAGGACTCTGCAGAGGTTGATGAGCAAAAACAACCGAGAGAGAATGGCGTTCCCACCAAGTACGCCATGTTGTGGCCAAGGCTTGCAACATAATAAACCTCCTTGTCATAAATGAAGGCAGTCTTGGGGTAACAACTTTTCTACCCTCAAAAGCTATGTGGTGACCTCCCTCACACAAACATCACTGACTACAAACGGTGGTGGAAATCAAACAAAGCCAAAACATAACAAGCGCTCATGGCCAACTGCTTGCCGCTCCAAATGCCTCTGTGCTGCGTCCATAAAATCCCTTCTTCACGAGTCACTTGAGGGGGTGCGCAAGTTGTGAGAATTCTCTCACGAATCTCCTTTGAGTAAGTACAAATTCTAGGAACCCCCTCGGATCAATCACATTCACAGGTGTTGGCCAATCCAAAATGGCCTTGATCTTCTCCTAGTGTCTAACAAATCCTACGGGCCAATCACATGAGTACAACATCTCTGTCAATCAACTCACATTTGGACATCTTTCCCTTAAATTTTTTACTCCTCTAGTATGCGAATTACTACCTCAGAAATTTCCAGATATGTGCTCATACACGTCTGAAGCTATAGATGAGTATATAAAGCCAAAAGAAGACAAGGACAAAGCACGCTTCTACAATCGTGGTTGTACAATATTAGTCGCATTACGAGTGATGGAAGTTAACTGAAAGGGCATCACCAGGAACTCAAAATGTTCGTAGTGGCAATGAAAGGAAATCTTAGGGATGTCCTTCTCACTCATGAATCTAGTGGTGCCATAGCACGGATCTGTCTTAGAGAAGTATTTCGGTCTAAAACACGATATTAACTCATCAATGCACGGAATAGGTATGTTCTTCAATGTCTTCTTATTGAGGACCTTGTAGTCATTTATGTGGAGTGTCATCTTCTTCTTCACCTACCCCGCAAAGAGCGAAAGGAAGGGACTTGGAATTGGAACGATGTTATCAATCTTAGTAGCTCTAGATGGCCCTCCTCGTCATCTTAATAGGCTTTGGGATGCCTATATGGGGTCGTGATGCTTGCATGCACTCCCTCCTCCAACTCGATAGTGTGTTCGAATCCTCGGCGGTAGGCACTTTGGAGGGATATCCCCAAAAACCCCCGATGCCTCTCCAATAAGTTTTGTATGTGGGTCCAACGCTAGTAGTGGCCGACCCCTGTTACCAATCCTCAATTCACAGCCACCCATTCTATGTGTCCCCATGGCATAGATCTACCTCCATACGGTGTGTTGGTATGCGGGAGTGGTAAAGAGTGCATCCCCCCTCAAGAATACTAGCTTCCCATCTCCCACAAACTCCATATATAACTTACGGTAGTCGGTGGTGACCCTCCCCCAATGAGTATAACCTATACACAACACCCGTTGGTCTTTGGGACATCAACCTTCTGAAAAAGTGATGGTCAACAGTAGTTCCCCATCATCACCGGTCAGCACGGGAGCATACTTCTGAACTACATGGTCTGGTCTCCCGGCACCGACGAGAACCCCTCGAGCCATCTTGTGTGTGGATGCTACACTCCTATCTTAGAGAATAAATAAATTTATTGGAGTGGCCGCCTTGTCTACCCAGGAACTGAAAATCGTTGCCTTTGTGCCATCCCCCTAATCTTTTGTGTGTCATCTTTAGAACTCCATGAAGTGAAGTAAAACTCCCTAATGGAGGCAAACGGTCCCCCTCCCAGTGATGGTGAGCATTGTCCCTAATGATGGTCCTCCCTCATCTCCGGGATCTACTACGAACCTCAAACTCCTCAGCCGACTGCATGTCAAGAATACACCTCAATGTAGTGGGCCTTTCCCTTGGTGCACTTGTGCCCTAGGTGCCCAAGGTTCTTCGCATCATCCACCTTCCTCCTCCTAAGGCCCCTTTGGGTCTCCTCGTCCATCTAAGCATGTCCTACATCCCTCTAGGGAGCAGTAGTGTCTTGGTTCCCCTTGTGGTGCAATGGGTCTAGTGGGGACAAAGCAGGAATCTTCTGGCTTTCATCCTCCAAATCATATATGGGGTCCTGGAGATAGCATCGAGTCAAAGTGTGGAGCATAGGCCATCACTTTGACCATACCAATGGCCCTGAAATTTTCAAAAATAGTATGATCCGCCATTAAAATTCTAAGTCACCATATTTGCCCGATCCCTAAAACTCAGTAATGTATGCCTTTGCGCTGTCGGTTTACCTCGGATAGATAACTCCTGAAATGTAACTGCGGGTCTTTCCTCTCAAACCTCTCCAACGGCCCTACTGGTGAACTCTGTATGTAGGAATTTATGCTGAATATGTCCCAACATGATTGGCCATGGTACCACCACTCTTGGATATCCCCTTCCAAATGAAGGGTAGCAATCAAATAAAATTGGTCTCCTACATGGAGTTCCGGGTGGAAGTATGTATCAAAAACACGAACTCAAGCACGGCATCCAATTGTAGCATCGAATTGTTTTGGTGCAAGAACTCTAGTGAGGCGACAAGAATTATTGTTGTCTTTTGCATAATTTGTGTAAATCAATTTTTTAAATAATTATATTACGGGTATAGAAGAGGGTCTTTGGAAATATGTCGAACTTATAATTCCATTTTTCGATTTGTCCTCCCTGAAGGATAATCGGTGATCCGGATGTCAAAAGTGTGTTGAGCCTTCTTGCTCTTTGCGATATGGGTAAAGCCACAACTTTTTTTACTCTATTATAAAACATAATTGTGATGATGAAATAATGTGTAGTAATGTTGGGACCTTAGTTTCGGACGATAATTAGAACAACGTCAGGGCTCCATGAGGCTGTCACGGAACTGAATCCTTCAAAGACCTTGGTCTTGAAGTCTCTTGTGTGTATAAAACTAACAACACTTATGTTCCCCAAGCGAGAAGTTGCACCCATAATAAAGATCCCATAATGGATTAATTGAAACAAGAACTGCGAGAAATACACTAAGGTTGGGGTGTCTTTCATATTGCTCGGTCTCGAACTCTCATATCTCAAAGCTCGCGATTTCTTGACTAAGTATTTCAATTCCATGTTTAATGACACACTTTGTTCCCAGAAGTTGTGAATCCCTGTTACCGGCATGCCTTGTGCCGGAAACTGCACTTCATTACACAAGTCACGAGAAAAACATTAAGGGGGCACTCATTGCACTTGTTTGAGAATGAGTTGGATGGCCGCAAATGAGGTGAAAGGATGAAGAGATTGGAGCTGAATCATGAATATTGTAATTAAATTATTCTCCAAAGTGTTTCCTTTAGTTTGATTTGGTAGAGAACTTAGAAGTCATACTTCCGAACATGATGAAGGAAAAACTATGGTATAAATGAGTTCGGCCACAGTAGTAGCATGTTTGTTAAGAAACTTAATTATTGAAGAAGAAGCCAAAATTCATATCATTTTGAAGGGACATAGTAGTACAATTCTTTGAATTTTAAAATTTAGACATATATATTTTCTTTTGTATCAAGGAGATGTTTAGTCCAATTTTTTGCTTTACCCGAAATTTTCCATCTCATGCGCTGTCTGTATACAAATTAAACCTCGATTACTATGTCTTCAACATTGCATCGTCATAATGGAAGTGATCTCATTCAAGTCTTGTCCTTAATTTGTAATCTCTATAGAGAGAATTTGAAAATTCTACTGTCACCAAATTTTTCCGGCTAAGAGTTTTGAAATTCTTCGATTTCTTTATACTATAGATGAAACTTGTTATCAAACACCTTGCTACAACAAAATATTTTCTTCCAGTACCATCATTATATTATTATAATTTTTTGAAACCCTAAAATTCTTATATTCACATACAATTTCTTCGCCATTTTTAATCGCCTTACTTGAGTCTCTTTAAGGATTGTAAACATGGTTGCCATGTCTCTGTTTAAAAAAATCTTGTGCAAACACTAGAAATTGGATACATTTTTCAAAAGTTGCCATAAAAATGAACAAGCAACCAAGAATTACCAAATTTGTATGGTTTGTAAATAAATCCCCATCCTAACTTCTTTCCCTTCTTTGTATTTTGAGGCTCCATCGGCCTTCTGTTGAAAAGCCTTTTGCATATTCTGTTAATATAATAACCCTTTAAAGTGGGGTTTCTTAAGATCTATCCTTTAATCTTGAATGGTGCATTTTCTTGATATTTGTCTTTCAATGTTTGAATGTTGCATTACCAAAATGAATTTTAGAAACTTGTTCTCATTTCGATTTTCCAAGCCTGAGCCACCGACCATTTTTTTCCTAGAAGCCTCTGTGAGAAGGTAGAAGGAAATCCTTGTTGGAAGGGTTTCATTACGCCCAAATATTTATTTGGCACATAGAAGTAGGAGGATGTGGGTAGATGAATGGAAATATTTTTGTATCCAAATTGTTAAGAAGGTACACTTGTGAGTACATGAATGATATCCTACTACTTACTATACATAAATCCATTTCACAATCATGAAATGTATAAACCGGCTTAATTTGTTGATATTGAGCAAGAATGAGGCGATTGAAAAGTTAAAAACTTGGATTATCTATTCTTCTACTTCCAGCCAAAGAATAGTAAGCCAAAATACATTGATGGGTTCCAGACATTACTTCCATTTCAATCAGTTCATCCCATTATTTCACAAGAAATTGAAATTAAACTCTCCACGTTTCCAAATGGTCATGATGTAAACAAGCATTTGTCACATATTTTTAATTTTTTTTGTATCCTTACTCCTCGATATACTTCAATGAGTTTCGTTCTTATTGCAGCACTATTGCAAATTCGGTGAAATGGAAACCTCTCATTTAAAGTCCCTCCAGTTTAACAATCCATTTGAAAGTTCAAGGAGATCTTTGTCATATTCTCCATAAAACCTAAGAGAATACACCTTCTCTTTGCATTCGTTTTCCCAACATAACCAAGTATTGTATATATGAAATTTCCTAGGCCTTAAGTACAAGTCAAATGGTAACTTTCCACACCCATGTAATAGATACATGACTCCATTATCAAGTGGAAAATGAGTGATTTGTTATTTTTTATCCAAACAAAACTAAACGAGAGGTCCCTCATATTTTTTGCAACATTTTTCAGTGCATCTAATTCCAAAGTGTGTATGTTTGTAACATGTAACCAATAAACTCTAAATTGAGGCAAACTTGACTATGGTAGAAACCCCTCTATGAAAAACTAAACTTTGTTCACCATCTTCAACTTCTTCTTCTCCATGCTCTACTCTCATTATGCTTAACCTTTGCAGAAAATAACAACTTTTTAACTCTTTATTCCATTTCCACTTCTTATATCTTGAACTTCAAGACCGGTGCACAAACTATGTAACTCATAATGATTTTCTATGTTCAAATATGTCAACTATAATGAGCATTTGTTTTGGGTATTTTCTGTAGTTGGTAATATCAACTAATTTTAAGTTATTTATGTCTAGTATGTATACACAATTATCAACATCAATCAATAATAATTTAAGACCATTGTTATACATAGTAGTCAAATGGTTTTCATATTGAGGTATCTCCATATTCTTCAACTCTTGTGAGTGCATTTTAATGGGAAACTAACATTATTTATCTGATGGAAGTTTTTTTCCACAATCATTTGGGATATCTTAAGATTTTTTGGCATAATTTTTTTTGTGGTTTGACGATAATTTACATATATATGATACATTTATATCATTCACCTTATATATTGCATCTATCCTCTGAAAAAATTACTCAATCACTAATACCATCGTAGCAAACCAAAAGAGGGAATCAATATTTCTCCTTTCCACAAAATTAATCATCACCTTATATAGACAAGTTGCATTTCCTTTATCTCCACTAGTTGATGTAGAATGAGGGGGTGTAGAGTGGGTATTATGGCTTGTAAAAATTCAATGACGGTCATTAGCCCCACAATTTATTTTCCAAACAAGCAAAGGGTTACGAGGAAGGACGATAATGTTGACTAAAATAGTGATCGATAGTTGTTTTTGAAAACGAGAAATCGGATTGACAAGTGCAATCAAAGTGTAGAATTAAGTAATAAGAACCTTTGGTTTCTTGCCAATTGCCCATTTAGAAATATGCTTTCGGAATCTACGAAATTCTCATGATGAGCTTTATATAGTTGGAAGACAATGAATTCATATGAAGTAGGCAAAGATACGAGATAAAGGTTATGGAGTAATCTTGGAAACAATGATAAAGTGATAGTAATATACAGAAATAAGGCAGTCGTTGTATTCTTGGCATAAATATAGTGACGTTAGGGCAAGGCAGAGCAAGGCGGTAAATGTATAAACTAATCACATCTATGGGTTGATCAAAACATGCTGAAGGTATTGAAGGAGGTTGATAGAAAAGTGTTCAAATTACGAGATAGATCTTGGCGGGGGTTTAGTTATAGGCCTTTCCCATATTTAGTATGTTGGAGATCACATGCATATTAGGAAGAATCGTATGAAGAGTTATTGACAATGACATGATGGATTTATTTTGGATATCACATAGTTCGAAGTCAAGAAAACTTTATCTGAAGGTAGGCTAGAGATGTTGACGATATTTTTATTATGCATAGCCCTGGCTTGTTGAATGCTTCTATTACTCATGCTAGTATAAAGATTGGAATGTGAGATTGTAAAAATTTGAAGAGCATAGGTATATAGCGTGGTGAATAAGGTATGAAATCAATTCTTCCAACATCAGCAGGATGTATATTAGCACATAAAATCTTTAAAGATTCATTTTTATAAATAATTTTGTCCCCAACAATTAAAGAACTACCATCTATGACAATACAACATCATTTTGCGAGAAGGATGAGAATAGTCCTTGTAGGATTTGAGGATGAATACATGTCATTTATTGAACCTATGGATTAAGCATCGCTTGCCTCCCATACCTGAGCAAATCCCGGATAGTTTTTCAAAAGTGTAATTGCAATAGCATTTGAAACAATATTATTGTCCTCTAAATAAGCCACGGAGGAGAAATTCGAGATTTGGTTGGAGAAGACATTTATGGTGTCACGAGTTTACAAAGTTCTTGTGGGGGATGGATAAGCATATCATGTTTATGAAAACGTCCAAGTTTGTAACCTCTTCTTTGGATATTTCAATTGCAGTAGGTTAAAACACAGCGAATTTGATTTTATAGATGGATGGATAACATAGTTTGTTGGAAGAGGGGTGCTTCTAATGGATTTATGTAAGAGTGGATTAGATTTTTCATGTGTTCGGTAGATAAGTTTTTGGAAAATTTTGTTGGATGAATAGGTGATTTAAACATGTGAGTATTGTTATTCTGGCCAGGTACCAGGTCACAACTAAGCCGAAACATATGGTGTATGAGACTTCCATGGCTGTGGGATATGAGCATGAGGTATTTCCATAACAATACGAATTTCTAGAGCGAGGGGCACATCATACTTTGAGAACTGGGTATTTCGTGGGGGCCAAGTCACCCTCTTCTTCGGTGGACCATGGTGTCACCCTACGGAAACCAAATTCTACTCATCTTTGGTAGGCGGGAGGATACCACACATTTACGGTTCAGGCGGGATGCGAGAGAAAAGGAGCGAGGAAAAGGAAATCGTGGGGGATTTTCTAACACAGTGTCGATTTGGGAACGACTCGAGGCCTTTAGGGGGAAATTGGGCCGGGTGCAGAGGCCAACATTTGGCTGTGTGCCTTCGTGGGTTTTGTGAGTTATTGAAGGAGAACCGTGTTAATTTCACCAAAACTTTCGGGCACCGGACGGGGCCTAACAATCATTGTTCATAGTTAGTAGTGTAGCTTTTCACTAGGTCGGCGCGTAGAGATTGTTGAAGACATTCCATACATGTTAGATAGCGATCTCATCATGGGCATTGTTGGGTTGCCTTGGGCAAGCCCAGTGCATGCTTTGATCTTACCTTTGTTCCCAACATTTATATTAATAAAATGGCTCAACTAAATTAGTTAATAAATTCTTGACATTTAATGTGTTATAAATTATGCATGTTTGTTCTTTTACTATGCTTGTTGCTTATCATTGTAAATTTCCATTAGGAATGTGTAATGGTACCAAAGCATGATCTTGGCCAGCCAAGTGGGGGAGCTAGCATGATCATGGTGTTAGACTCACGCATTTATTGGTGAGCTTATAGACACTCCAATGATGCAAAAATGGGAAAGTACACAAGGGCTCTTGGAAGAGTTGATGGTAAGCTGTGTTAGCTTTGAAAGAGATTGAGGAAGAGTACAGGGTTGTTTGGAATTAGATTGGGGGAAATCATGGGGGATTCTCCGGCATTTTGGTGGAGCAACAAGCTAACATCTTCTACGATTCTAATTGCTTGTGGAGAGCTGACATTTGAACTCAGTGCAAGCATTCGAAAACTAGAACGGTAACTACAGGGATTTCTGGGTTTTGACAAGGATCTCGAGAAATAATTTGGTAGAATTTTAAAGAGCGATTCTAGGGTTAAAATAGGGTCCCAACAGTGAAGCAAGCCCAGAGGGTTAGGGAAATTGGGCCAAAATTGCGAGGTCCAACATTTGAGTTCTTTGTGGGTTTTTGTGGGTTATTGAAGAAGAGTACGAGGGTTAATTTCTCGAAATTTTTGCAGAACCTTTAGAGGAGACCACAACAACCATTGTTTGCAACCAACAATGCGATTTTTTTCAGCAGGTTAGTGGAGGGAATTGTTGGGGACAACCACAGCCCATGTTAGAGTAGTCGATTTCATCACACAGGCATTGTTAGCTTACCTTGGGCCAGCGAGTGCATGTTTTGATCTGCAACCATTGCACCAACATTTATATTAATAGAATGGCTTAGTTCAACGTAGTTTATGAGTTTTCTAGTGTTTAATGTGTTGTAAATTTTGCGTGTTTTTTTTACTATAGCAGTTGCTTCTCGTTATAGTTTCAATAGGGGCTGTTACGGAGAATGTAAACGCAAGATTTGAAGTAAGACAATCCATCGAAATATTAATCCATGCATTGTGCCCCAACATTGTGGAGACTAGGTCTAGTGTACATATCCTTGATAAACTGGGAATTTATCTCCATGAACCGAAATCGGGTAAACTTCCCTAATGGTGGGCTGTGCTTGTGAGAGATTGATTCTCCGAAATTTTGCTACGGTGGAGCTCTGAAACTAATGACAAGCAAGGCCACTTCACTAGTTGATGGTATGTAATATTGATGATACCATATACAAGTTGAACCTTTGGCTAAGCAAGTGAATACCGACGAGAAATACGAGACATGATTGCGATAAGTCCCCAAAAGTTGTATAAATGTAAAAGCCAAAATACGTTCAATGACAGGAATCAATGTGTCCTTTGCACTCTTATCGGTTGATGCGATTCGGTATTCACCCAAATGGAGTTGCACGAAAAGACATTGGGTACCACGAAATATACACTGTTAAGAGTTACGAAAATGCGATTGCAAGTTTTAAGTCAACAGGTGAAAGAAAGCATAGAGTGATAGACGCCTGAAAAGAAACCATAATTTCAAAAACGACATAAACGAGAATGAGAAGGAGTTTCTAATAGGGAACTCTCATTTTCTTTTGTGGTTTCTTGGCCACCACTAGTAGTTACTAATTATTTGAAGTAATTTGTGAAATATTATTTAGGCCATTAGTATTATAGGTATAAAGTAACATTAGCCTTCTGTGATAATCTAAGACAATTATCACAGAGCATATTTGCACATGCTTCTCTGTCCACCCTTCCCATAGTTGAAACACTCTTCCTCTGGAATTTGAGGTCATGAGAGCCAAAATGGAGAAGCGATAGCTCTTCATACTCAAACAAGCCATATTAACAAGGGTTTATCTACACTACTGCTATTGCCGCTAAACCAGTATTAAATATACAAACGTCTACTCAACTTTATATTATGTTCGTTAAAAATATTTACTAAATGCAAAATGTTTGCAATGTTCTCTCAAGATGTATTTAGAGATCCATGAAAACGATCCAATATTATACGCTTGGAACCCTGTGTTAAACAAGTTAGTGCTCTACCGAGCCACTGGGAAACCCAACAGAGTTACATGAGTAGATTGGCATGATTGGTTTCCTGTTCAAAACGATTCTTGCACATTTTCTATGGGCTGGAAAAAAAACCACAAAGCTTGGAAAGTTTTCTAATTTTAGATTGTTGTTGACAATCTAGGCATTTAATGTAAAAGGAAATGTAACCCTTGTATTGATTTCATTCCCCACTTGTAATGTTATTATTTCCATTGTGTTTGTATTTGTCCTAGAAAATTTAACGGGTCTAGTTTTTCTTTTGTTACCTTTGCCTTTGTTGTTGGCAATATGCTTGTCTTTCTACTAAAAGCAAATCGAGCACATCTTAGATTTCTTTCACCTTTAAATGTTATGTGAAAATTACTTGTATCTATGATAGAAGAAAATCCTTTAAAATAGTTATTTTTTCCACTGCTGTCTTTTTGGTAATATACGGTATGTTTGTGCTAAACGTAAATCTAGCACGAGCTAGATTTCTTTAACCATGTTGTTATGTGCTTATGTTTTTGCTATAGGAAAATTTAGCATGGGTTAGATTTCCTTCACCTTGCAATGGTATTGCTCGACGATGTGCACTTATTTGTTATGCTAGAAGGAAATGTATCACTCATTATATTTTTTTCATCTTACGATGTTGTTGTGCTTGATACACTTTCATTTGAAGTGAATGAAAATCAACACGTGTTAGATTTCATTTTTCTTCGATAATGTTGTTGCTAGAAATAGGCTTGAGTTTTTGCTAAAAGTAAATATAGCATGCTAGATTTTTTTCGCCTTCTGATATTTTGTTATCTTGCTTATTAATTGTGCTAGAAGGAAATTTACTTTATATCGAGAATTCAACTTATAAAAATTTTTATTGACAATGTGTTTGTGTTTGAGCTAGAAGGAAGTTGCCATGTAGGTTGTTTCAATGCCATGTGGATTGTGTCTGGTTCTTTGTGCTAGGAAATATACTAGATTCCTTGACCTTGCAATGTTGTTATTGGAAATATGCACGTGACTATGTGAAAAGGGAAATTTAGCACATGTTAGATTTCTTTTCTTATGATGTATTATTAGCCTTCACTTTAGCTTGTACTGATAAGTTTGGCGTGTTAGATTTACTTAACACTACAATGTTGTTATGTTCTTATGTATTGCACTAGAAGGAAATCTAGCACGTGCTAAATTTGTTTCATCTTATCATGTGCTTGTGTTGTCTTTGCCAAGGAAATTTAGTACATGTTAGATTTCCTTTGCCCTATAATGTTTGTTCTCAACATGCTTGTTTTTGTGCTAGAAGTAGTCGCATGCACTAGAATTATTTCACCTTATAGTATTGCTTGTATGATTGTGTTTTCCTGAAAATCTTACCCATTAGATTTCTTTCACCTTATAATTTTGTTATTGGCAATGCGCTTATGTTTGGGCTAGAAGGAAATCAACTACCGTTATGTTCCCTCACCTTGGAATGTTATGTTTGTGATATAGATAAATCTATAACGTGCACTTGATTATTTGGTCCTACAATGTTGTTATGTGCTGAAGGAAATGCGACACGTGTTAGATTTGTTCAATTTGAAACGTGTTTTGTGTTTGTGTTGGAAGAAAAATGATCAAGTATTAGATTTCTTATACTCTACAATGTTGTTGTTGGAAACATGCTTTGTATTTGTGGTAGAGATAAATCCCAAACACTTGCTAAATTTCTTTCAGTACACCAATGTACTTTGTGTGCTTGTGTTTTTGCGCTAAAAGAAAATCTAGCACATGTTAGATTTCTTCACCTTGCAATGTTATTATTAATAACATCTTTGTGTTAGCCTAAAAGGAAATCGACATGTGCTAGATTTTATCTGCATTGTTTTTTAAAGGGAAATATTTATATATGTTTGTGTTAGAAGTAAATATAACACAAGCTAAATTTTCTCACTCTACAATGTTGTTATGTCATAATGTTTCCATTGGAAGAAAATCTAATGTATTAGATTTCTTTCACCTTGCGATGCTATTATTTGCAATGTGCTTCTATTTTTAATCTGAAAATCTAACATGTGTTAGATTTGTTTTGTAAACAATGTTGTTGTTGGAAATATGTTTGTGAATTTGTGTACTAAAGGAAATCTAGTATGTGTTATATTTTCTTCCACAATGTCATCTTATTTTTGACAATCTAGTTATTATGCTAGAGGAAATCTAACACTTTGCATTGTTTTTATTTGAAGTAACATTTTATATCTCTATACAAGAAGGAAATTTAGCACACACTAGATTTAATTTCTTGCATTGTTGAAAGCTTCAATAGCATGGTTTATGATAAAGTAAATTAACATGTGTGCACTGCATTCTTTCACCTTGAGAAATAATGATTTATGTGCTTTTGGGCTGTCATAGAATGAAATATAGTGCACGTTAGATTTGTTTCACCTTACAATGTTATTATTATCGTATGATTTTTTGTGCTAGAAGAAAATTTTGTGGGTGCTAGATTTCCTTTTCCTTACAATAGATTTATTGGTAATATCCCTGTGTTTATGCTAGAAGCAAATCCAACATGTACTAGGTTTCTTTAACGACACAATCTTGTTATTTTCTTATGTTTGTGATGTAAGGATATGTTTCATGTGTAGATTTTCCTTTACCTATTTCTGATATTTATTTGTTGGCAAGATGCTTATGTTGTCTTTGAAGTAAATCTAGCACACACTAAATTTCTTTCACCTTGCAATGCTGACATGAGACTTTATTTCTTCTAGTAGTAGCATGCTTAAAGTTCTTTCATACTTCAATGTTGTTGTTGGCAATGTGCTCATGTATTTATTAAAAACAAATCTAGCATGTGCTTCATTCATTTGTTTGCAATATTGTTGTTGGCAATGTGCTCATGTTTTTTTCTAGAAGTAATTCTACATACTGGGTATTTCTTCGTACAAATGTTGTTATGTGTTTGTTTTTATGCTAAAATGAAATTTAACATGCGTTAGTTTTATTTCACCTTGCAATGTTTTTATTGACAATGTGCTTGTGTTTGTGATATTGATGCGGGGAGCATTAGCTCAGAAACACCTTGTAATTTATTTAAGCTGAGGTTTCTATGTTTTGAAGAAATATTAAATTTCATGTAAATATTAATATTATTTTGAGTGATTAATTATTTTAATTAATCATTTGTAATTGTAAATATGAGAAAATTAGTTTCTAGATTATTTAGAACAATGATGAAATAATTGAAAATTAGTTTCTAAGTTTTAGGGATAAGAATCTATCTTTTAGGGATGTTGAGAGATAATAGGATTTGTTGAGATATTAAGGGGATTGAGCATTTAATTAGATCATTTTAAAAATTATATAAATTCGGTAAAGCCTCAAAATAGAGGACACTTGAGTAGTGAATGGTTGAGATCGGTTTGAACATTGAAATTTGTAGCTCCTGGAAAATTGTAGGCCAAAAATATTGAATATCCGGCCAAAGAAAATAGTTTGGAGCGTGTTAACCCCATACGATTGCGTATTGGTAAATCGATGGAGTTTGGAAATAAGCGCGGGTTTAATTTGTCATGTTTTGTAATGAAAAATGCCAATTGCTAGTTGCCGAAACCGAATTGGCAAGTCGAAAGATCAAAATATGGAACCCTTTTATAGTGTGTGTGATTTTATTGACTTTTATATAAGATATGAATTTATGAAATGGGCATAGCGAGAAAGAGCGAACGGGAATTAGAGCGGTATTTTAAAAATACGTAAGTTACGTATCATTGCATGGATCGGTTTCCTGAAATTGAAATTGTTAAAAGCGCGGATCAAATGTCAAGTTGGGTTTTGGATGAACGTTGGAGGCCAGGAATGCACGGTCGACATGCTGTATAAACTTCATAAAGAACGTTTTTTCTTTGAGATCGTTTTTATAAGTTGGATTTGTGAGTGAAAGAACAAATCGATGGAAATCCAAAAACCGAAAAGGAATGGAATTAAATAAAGATCAAGCCCGAGACGCGGGTGATAGAGTAATGTCGTAGATGTGTTCTCATGTCTTTTTATAATCGATTTTTATAAGGGCGGAAAAATTGTGTTTAGTGAATTAGAATTGCGAGTGCTGAATTACCTTTGAAACGGAAATGAAGATTGGGTACATGTTGAGTGGGAAACAGTGAACAAACGGTGAAAGATCTGAGATTTTGTTAGAAATCTTTGGTCGATTGGGGTTGCAGCAGGAGAAACAATAAGATGCTAGAGGAATATACGAAATATAGTAAAACTTTTGAGTCCGTTGAAGGCGGCGTTGGGTAAGTATGAAGTTCGGCATTAAATTTTAGAGCTGGTAAAGCGAGTGGAAAGAGCGCATTTTATATTTGGTTTGATTGAAATGAAAGGATAAAAAAACGCATAGTAATGTTGCGGGTAATAGGATGAGTCCAATTAAGATAATGTCAAATTGAATATTAGAAGAAGGGGCAGGATCTTAGAATTTGGCTACATATATAGATGAACCAATATGAAATGGGTGCATAAATTGAAAGAGGATGGTCAGGGTCCAAATGTCTCAGACTCACTTGTTCCATAATCATTAGTTAAATTATAATGAAGCTTTGCAGGACATCAGTTTGAGTTTGGCATTTGGGGGTTTCTCAAGATTGGGGCTTATGAAATTGTTATTTATCGATGAAATGATTTTATACAATGATTTTAAACCATATGTTTGGAAAAGCTTCGCATGAAAATAGTATTGTTGTTTCAAGCTATTGAGGTTTTTGATTTGGGTAAGAAGAGAGTGAGATGCCACCGACATTATGCCTGAGTAGAAAGATTAAGGTTTGCGGAGTCTGCATCGGATAGACGGTGATATAGAATGATTTTTTTTCACAATGCAATGTTATTGTTGGAAACATGCTTCTATTGTCCCATGTTCATTCTTAGACCACATATTCCATACAAAGGGCCTTCTAATCATTTAGGGTTTTGCATTTCTTATATTGTATTAATGATCTACTTAGGCATAGGATAGCTGTTTGTCTTCAAAAAGTAAAGGACAAATTTAGCTTGGAGATGTCCTGGAAAGATTATTATTCTGATGTTTTTTTTGACAATGTGTTTGTGTTTGTGATAGAAGAATTTCATCACGCATTAGTTTCTTTACAATGCAATGTTGTTGGCAATCTCTTTTATGTGATAGAAAAAATTTCTTCAATGAGTTTTCCTTTTATGGTCTCTATAGCAAACTAAGAATATACTGCATTGTCAAGAATGGCATTACTGGCTAAACATGATGTTGTTGTAGTATCTACTATTGTTGTTATTTATTCACAATATATTGTTGTCTTTTGATAACGTGCTTATGCTTGTGTGCTAGAAGGAAAGCTAGTGAGTGCTAGCTTTCTCTTATACAGACACAATTAAACACATATTAGTGTTAGAGGTGGCGCCATTTTTCTAATCAACACCATGATTAAAAATATTATTGTGAAGTTCTACACTTGTTATTGTTCTTGTTCATTTTGTTACACATACAGTGATACAATGGTATTAGTATTTATAAATTCATATTTTCTTAGTCATTTGAAACTATGATAATAGTTTCTTAGTTAATTTCGAAACCATGGACCTTGAAGCTAGTGGGAATTTAAAAGAATAATCCAAGGAAAAAGGAAGTTCTTTTAAATACAACACCAAAATATTTAAATGGTATGACAATTTTAAAAATTAGTTTGTACTTTATTCTGATGATTTGATAATAATGTAGTTATTGATTAATGAAGTTCATGTTGTTCTTATTTTTTAAGAAAACTTGCATATGCTTTGAGCTTCTTTGCTTTTGTGCATATGTATGGTGAAATGTTATAAAAGATGAATTCATGTTGTTTTTTAATTCATTTAAAATTTTACCATTATAAATTCTTACAAATGTTTGGAGATGCTAAGAACTATGGTCTGGCCATGAGATTTAAATATTTTATGACTTCATTTTTCAAATAATTTGACAAAATTCTAGTATACAATTTCAATTTAATGTATTTTGATTTATTATTGAATAATCTCCTACCTAATATTGCTATGATAATTGAAATACACCATGTTAGTTGGATTTTCCACATTAAAGATCCACTTTTACACAAAAACACATGCATATAGCTAGGAGTGGGTTTAATGTGGAAATCTATCTTGCTGTAGGTATTCTTAACTTTTCTAACAATTTTAGCTAGGTGATTATTGTTGGTGTGATATAATAAACTTGCATTACACATATGTAACTGATATTGTGCATGTAAATGAAAATAGTGTATTATAAGGTTTAATAATACCATTTGGTATTTCACGCCTTCCATAATTTTTTTCGAGAAGTTGTGGAATCTCGTGTCACAGCATTCCAAGTAAAGGAGTGGAGAGAATACGAAAAACAAGTGATATACAAACAATGTCTCCTTCAAATAGTATGGTTGTTTTATATTTTATGTATACTCTTATAAATGGATTTAGATTAGGTGTTATTGTAAATTTTAAAATAAAATTACATGACAATATTGAAATTTTAATTTCATTTTGATTTATGCTAATAATTTTTTACTTTTGTATACGGGGAATTGGTGGCACCAATGTAAGTGAGATATTCTGATATTCATTTAAGAAAAATAAAAAATCAACTCAAATGACAGTATCATCTTTATTCAGCTACCTTTGAAATGATTAAAATACCATACATCTAATAAACATGACTTTGTGCGTGATTGGTATGTCCAGATAAAACTCCCATGAATATGTACCTTGATGTACCTATTTGGATCATAGATGGAAAAAGAACTTAAAAGATATTTGGAATAATTATTAATTTCTATGCTTACGATTAAAAATGACATTGACTTTCAAGAGTGGAGGTGATTAAAGAAATTGAAGTAAAGTCATTCTTAGCAGTAGATATACAATTTGATTGAAACTTCAAGTGACGATTCACCAATACGATACGCAACCAAGACCAAGACAAATGGATGATTAAAGATGATTCATTGTTTATATAGGTATTTTAATGCTTTTATTCATTATCACAAGTTATAACATTTTTTATGTTTATTATAATGAAAACAACAGAAGAACAAATACATTGATCAAATGCATGTACATGAAAACAAAGCCATAATCAATAAATGATATCATATTAGGTAGTTAACATGAACTTTGTTGTTTATTCTTTTGTTTGTTTTTTTAGCTGGATGTCGTTGTTACGAGTTATAACATATAAGATTGTACATTATAGAGACAAATAATGAGAACAATACAATAATCCGAAGATTGAGAATCAAAGTTATAATCAAGAACAAAATATAATATCAAGTACTTATAATCTTGCCCACTTGTTTTCCTTATTATTTAATGATTTTTATTCGGTTTCACAATTCAAACTATTTAAAGATGATGGGGTGCAAGTTAGTGTGAAGGTAATTCCATCGGTACTTATTGCTTGTCTTTGTTTTTATTATTATTAACTTCAAATTTTAATGCTTCTAATACTGTAACATTGTATATGTTTATTATGGGAATATAAAAATATGGAAACTAACGATCAAAATAATGTTAAAAGTGTGTGTGTATTTATTAAGTTACATTGCTAATGCTTTTCTTTAATTGTGAATTTTGTATTGAATATATATTATATTACATAATTTGATCATATTTAATTGAAGGTTTAATATTTTTACCTCCGGAGTTCTGTGAAGATGATAAAGAAGATTGTTTTCATCATAAATAGTTATTACTCATGGTAAATGTATTGTTTCGATATTTTTTTAGTAATTTTTTAACAAGAATAAAATGGTTTGACTAGATTTTTTATTGTATTGCAGCCCAAATAAAGAATTAGTTATTCTTGAATTAAAGGACGTTTTTTATGCTGGCATCGATGAAGCAACAGAGCAGGCATATTGAAAGGAAAGTAGAATGAGTACGATTACACGATAGAGAAAAAAGTTATTTTTGGATTCTGTCACATGCAAAAAACATTTTTTGAAATGTGTTTCAAAAATGAATATTTTTGAAAGTGCAATTTGTATGAAAAACTGAAATAGCAAAACACGACAAGAGTTCTAAAAAGTTGGTTTCAGAAAAATTACCTAGATAAACTTGTGTTTATGTGGACTACTTCGGAAGTGTAAACCAAAAAAGGGACATAAGGCCATTGGCAATTCAACAAAAGGTATACACACTAAATGATGAGAAAAAGTGTGGGAAATGCATATAAATATGATGCAACCAATACTATTATAGTGGAGTGTTCACTTGAAATAAAAGAAAACCCAAAAGAAAAATATGATTCTGCCCTGAATATTGATTAACTCAAGAGGATAATTGGTTGATCGATGAGCTATGGATAATGTTGATTAACCCAACGAGCAGAAGTCATGACTGTTTGAAGGATGTTCAATCTACACATCTAATAGTACCTTAATATGATTGGTATCTATTTCGTGTCATAATATGTATGACATCATGAATTATTACTATATTTTGTAGCCCTTTTAAATTTAATTTGACTTCTATTTAGCGAAATACTAATAAAAAAATTGTTGATTTGTTTGTCTAGAGTAGAATAAAATAATTTATGTTCTTTATTTTTGTGAGATATTATTGTATTGATAACAATTATTAATTTGAATGGTTGTTGTGTTTTATTATTAAATTATCATGCTAGAAATTTTTTACAATGGATTAGATTGTATGTAAATTAATGCTTGCGAATATTGTTTGAACGGATCATTGCAATTCTTTTTTCATTGTGATTTAAGTTATCATTGTACCTCTTAGAAATTAGTAATGATGATGGTTCATACACATTCTTATAAACTTTATTTCACTAAAGTTGAAAAACCATATTGGGATGTATGTAACTTAACTTGATAGACATAGAAACTTTACTAAAAGCTGCAAAAAAATAAGTAGAACAAACTATAGAAATTAGCGTGTAATTAAGTAGGTTTGAAATTTAAAAATTGTATTATTACATGTGGAAAATAATATAATTAGTTTGTTTAATTGCAACCATTGTACTTATATCTTTCAAGGTGTCAAATTAAATGAATCATTATAAGTCTTAGATAATGATTTAAATAGTTTGGTCAATGTGATCCTATAAGACTTGCTTATTCCACTTTAAATTTAATAAAGGTATTAGGTTGTATGTATAAGTAAACATATCATTAGTTTTTCACTTTATAAGCCATTTATGTTATAATTTACGATTACCATTAATTCATAAGAAATACTAACATCGGTTTTGAAATGTTAGGCATATGTAAACAATAAAGTGTTGAAGTGGAAGTATGTTAATATCATGCATGTGGTTATACAACTACACCGATTTGTAGACGCAAACGGGCATCACTATAAATCAAAATATGTTGTACGTGTTCAGAAATGGAAGTTTTATTTATTATTTTAAAGATGAACAAATTGTTGTATTAAAGAAGCAGTTGGAAGTTTGGTGATAGGTCCTATTTTTAAAATTTTTCCTCGAATTGTTAAAATATTGGCAAAAAATTATGATGTTACCAATACGGTTTGTTAAATTTCAGCAATGCATGTAAGTACTTGAAATATCAAATATTGATATAGAGGACTTTAAATTCGCATGAACGAGGTCTCATTGTCATTTGCAAACAAAATTAGAAGTGGGGAGGAGAATACAATTTTATGAAAAGGTTGACTGATGTGTGGTCCCAATAAGGAGATAATTATGAAGAATCAAATGCTATTGCTAATAGATACAGCCAGCATACTTCTAAATTCATCGGATATCGAGTGAACCACATCTTGATAAAATCCTAAGAAATAGGAAGAGCAAGATACTTGGTTTTTGTAGGTTTTATTCCCCTTTCTTAAGACACTTCATCGTATGAAAGAGAAACATAAACGTGAGTATATTAGATGTTCAATAGAACATGCACTTCATTGTAGTGGACGAAGATATTTTTTCTTTATAAATTTGTTCACAAGTACATTTCCAATTTTTTAATGCAATTTGAACATAGTTTTTTACGAATCAATTTGTATGATTTTATATCTTTGGAATGGCTATAAGTCCCTTTTTGGTGGAAAAAAATCAGAACTTTCTATTAATAATAAAAAAATAAAATAGGAATTGCCAATTATATTATTATATATTTCTATTATTATTTATAATTATTTTTGCAATGACTTTATTATGTGATTTTGTTTTGCTAATGTGTGTGTATGTGTGTTCTTAAATGAATTATTTTCAGCCAGAAATCATCTTACACGACCATCAAGGCATACTTGTATTTTTATTGACTTATATTTACTTATATTTTAATAAGCCTGCTTTCAAATGCTGAAATATAAGTTTGAAATAGAGCCAATTGCAAACAAAAAGTGCAGACAATTCTTATTATTGAAGAAATTATAATAATTTACTTGATAAATGCTACATGCACTATTGACTATTAGGGCTAATGGGAAATGTGTCATAGGTAAATGATTCAAACTTTTTGGAAAACTATGAATATGTGATTTATCAATTCATACATTACATCTTAAATTTATATACTTCAATCAACAATAGTTGTAATTAAAATCATATCATATTGAAAATCAACAACACTCAAAAGTTAGTTATTGAAAAATACACCTATAAAAAACATTAATATGAGTGCATAAATGTGATATTTATTTTTAGAGATAAAAATCTATTATAAATAATTTTGCATTTCACATATAATTAATGGTAATAGTTTCTAAGTGGACTATGAAGGTTTGATTGGTAGCTAATATAGATGATATATATTTTGAACTTTATTTGAAGAATTTTATGTTTTTTGTTTTTGTAAATTTGTGTTTAAATGCTGAAATCATATCATATGAGCCATAAATATATTATTGTTTTTTACTTATTTATATCCATTAATATGAGTGTATAAATGTGATATATAATAACAATACTATAAGACATTTTTTTAAAATAAATCTAATAATTTCTTGGAAGTAATAAGTATTAAGTGGATAACAAAGCTAATGGGTGATGGGTCATGGTGAATACTTCAGTGTAGAATTGCAAGGCATTGGTACGTATAATTTATTTATTTATTTTTTGAATCAACTATTATCTTATCCCATATAAGTTAATAATGAATCTCATTTATTGACCTTTATTTGTACACGTAGTTTGATATAAAATTATTAATTTCATATTGTATTTTTTGAAATAAAACTCCATGTAAAAAAAATGTTGTTCTTTAATAAACGTGGAAAAATTAATTAAAAAGCATGTTAAGTGGGCCATCTAGAATTAATTAAAGAGATAGATCATAAATGGTTGTATTTAAACTTTTTGCAACATAAGACATTTATTTTCCCATCATTAACATTTTTTCATTCTCAATTCTTAAATAATTTAATTGTAATTTAAATACTCATAGAATCACATGACTAGAAGCTATTCTTGTATTATTTGTTTATATGCATTAATGGAAGTTTATAAATGTTATTGTATTTTTTGAAATGTAGCTCCTAATGTAAATAAATATATATATATTTTTATAAAACAAATTAAGTAATAGGAGAATAAGTTATAAGTGGTCTAATATAAAGCATTTATCACTTTTATTTTCTTATCATGAAAGTTTAATATATGTATAAATGCGACATTACTTTTTTTGAAATAAAACTCCATGTAAAATGAAATGGTTTTTCCTAGCAAACCATGAAATAATTAATTGATAATGAATATTGTGAATTCCTCAAGTTCTTTTAAGATATAGATCATAAATAAATGCATTTCAACTTCTTAGAACATACACCATTTGATTCTCCCATCCTAATAACATTTTGTAAAATTTCAATTAAATAAATAAATCATTTCTAATTGAAATAATAAAAACTTAAAACTAGACATAAAGGCTGCTGACATTAAATTCTATTTAGTCATGTGCATTGATACATGGTTATAAATGTATTATATTTTTGAGGTAAAGCTCTTACTGTAATTAAAGATACATTTTTTAGAAAAAATAATAATTTAAAATCAATCGATGATGAGTTCTAAGTGGTTTATTCTATTTCCAATCGATAACTTTTTCTAACTATGCATTTTTTAGTAATTAATTTTATAACACAATCATACTGTAAATTACGATAAGTCAAGAAACAATTGATTGATTTTTATTTACCTATCACATGTGGTTTAATATGAATGTATAAATATGACATTGTTATTTCTAAAAGAAAACTCTATGTAAAAAACATGTTTTCTATTGAAACATGGATTAATTAATTAATAATGAGAATTAAAGTAGACTATTCGGTACTCATTCAAGAGTTGCATCACAAATGAAGATATTTAAAATTTTTTCCACCATATGACATGATTTTCTGTCAAGGATGACATTTGTAAAATTCAATTATTGAATAAATATTTGTAATTAAAATAATCTCATAAGCTAACAATGCTGAAGCTATTTATTGTATTCCATTTAGTTATATGTGTTGATAGAAGTTTATGAATGTAATATATTTTTGAAATAAATCTCGATATTGATAAATATACATCTTTTACAAAACTAATTAGAATTTATTGATAATGGGTTTAAAGTGAAGTTCTTAGACCACATAAGAAATCACTGTGTAATAGATAAATGTTTTTTAATACATATTTAACATTCAAAATAACATTTTTTAATGACAATTTGACTAGTAGCGACAACTAAGTATTTAATAATTAAAGAGCATGAGGACTTATATAAATTTCAACTGAAATCCATAAATTGCGTTTCATTTATTTATTCCCCGTTAATAATTCTTATCATTTTCTCCCCTTGGTGAAAGTAATGGTCAATAATGGTTTTTTGTACAATAGGTTGGAACTATTACATTAGGACCATTGTTAGTTTTTGAGAATGGTAAGGAGAGATAAATATCCAGAATTGCCATCGAAGTGTACTATTTTTTGAAAACCCTTGCTTCCACTACTTACTTGTCTAGTATATTTGTTCTCAACGACCACTAATTCTTGTTTGCTTCAATTTGTGACAATGTCCATCATAATGGAATGACTTGAATACCCATTTTAAGAACCTCATTCGATGTACTTGGGTTTTGGTGGAGATAGATCAATGATACCCAACAACCAGAAATACCTAGATCGATAGTGCCTGGCACTTTTATGATGGATGCATAGATCTTTTGTAGAAGAATTATCACTTCCTCATTAGTGTTCTTTTAAAGGCATGAAGAGGTAGAAATTTACTTCAATTTTTTACTAAGTTTCTAGTAGAGTAGTTCGAAAGCAATGAGAACTCCTTTGCCTGCTAAGATCCTCACATCACCATTATTCAAATCATAGCTCTCTCACGGTTGTACAGGAAAGGGAGTTAGAGTCATCTAACACAAAAATCAAGCCTCTGACTATAGTATGTTATCCATAACTATAATATCTTCTTGGATGTTTGACATACTAATATGATTTACCTTGACTAATTATCTAAAGTTTCACTTTCCTCATAATGGCCATTAGATAATATTGTGCCTAAACAACCATATTTTGACATATTCATGGTCTCTAATTATTTGAAATTCCTAAAAATTATTTTTATCTTAAATTGAATTAATATGGTGATTTACAAAAAAATTTAAATATTTATTAAAAACCTTGTAATAGAATACTTCAGAACCTAATGATATGTGTTACAAGTGCCTGTAAATATTCATAGAATCATGCTAGGGTTTTAAATTCCTGATATCAAAGATTTTCCATAAACTAGGGTTTCTCCCAAACTTTAACAACCAAATTTCCAGGAGTTTCTTCAAACCCTAGTGACTGTTTTGATTATATCCATCTTCTCTTGCATCCATCAAGGTGTCTTTAAAGTGGTGTTCTTGATAAACATTTGTCCAACAACATAACCTGCACAACAATTTTCTTGGGTTATATTTATTTTTTGATTTGATAATTTCATTTCACTATTCACACATCTCAAATTCACCCACAACATTATTCACCACCTTACATCCATTTATTCAACAACATATTGAATGATATATAAAGAACAATAAAATCATCAATACAGCATAACATAAAGGAACAATAGAAGAAAAACATTCACACATAGATACACTAGGATTGGCTAGAGACTATGGAAAAACACACTATGGGGAAAACCCTTTCAAATTCTTCTTCTTATTAGATTGTCATTAAATGATTCAACATATGAGAGAACAATGATCTATATCTTCATCCATACAACTATCTAGTAACATCAACTAAACAATATTCATGAAATGAACCCAACAATGCTAATACTTAAAACCTTGATTCAAGAGCCTCTAATCGACTGTCACTATTTGCGGTCAACTTCTGAATCCCGCGGTCAACGAGTGAAATCTCCGGTCAACTAAAAAATTCAACCTTTAGGTTCTAATTGCTGGAAATACATGACATGAATGCAATTGAAAGACTTCGATAAAAATTTCTCCATGACATGTTTATGAAAGGAAAAGTAAACATGTAACATCATTAAAAATAAAATAAAATTGGATGATATAAAAGTGTACCTACTTTGTTGATAAAATCATTCATATAATTTTTAGTCTTTAGTGGGATTTTTTTGCAAAACTTTCCAAATTTTCTTGTCTAATTTCTCTAAAATTGCGCAGGGATTTAATGATATCACAATCTTTAAACAATTTATTGAAATCACAAGTTTGATGGATAATCATTGGAAAATCTATTGAAATCACAAGTTTACACAATATATTGAAATCACAAGTTACATTGTTGATATTCACACCATTCCATTGGTTGCCATCTGAAAATTCCATTAATTGGTCAATAAATATACTATTTGAAAAGATTTATTGTTAGTTATTCCATTAATTCATCAATGAAAAGCCATGTGAAAAGAGTTAAGGGTGTGTTCACATTGTTCATAGTGACAATAACACTCTGAAATTCGTGCAAGCTGTAGAGGACCATAAATCTCAAAAGTATCTCCACAAAAAACTTCATCATATAATGTATATCAGCATAATTAATTTCCTCACCTCTCCATCAGTCTCCACGCTACGATGAATTCACTTTTTTTTCCCTCTCCAATGTCCATAACCTCCACTTTGATCGTGGAATACCCGACTTCGGTACAATTTCATAGAATAGACTAATGCTTTTCTCTGCATTATGATAGAGAGAATACGCGACTTCCAACAACCTATTAATGTTCCACTTAATGCTTTGCGATATAATACATTAATTTCCTCACCAATCCATTGTGGCACTCCATCAGTCCCCAGTGCCAACACGGTGGTCCTTTTTTTCTTTCAATTTATGGATACTTTTGCTATTTATGTGGCCGCCATGCACTTAGGGTAGCTTGGCCAGCTAAAAGCCCTTAGAATACTTGACCTTAGCTATAATATGCTTTAGGGTTTTATTCCAAGATCGTTGTCTAATTGTATGTGCCTTCAGTGGCTCTAACTTTCAGTAAACAGCTTGACTGGGACCATACCAACATAATTCGGCCATGTAGTCAAGTTGGAACATCTCCACTTGCCCAACAATAATCTTACTAGAAGTATTCCTCTTGCCCTCAGCAACTACACGTCTCTCCAATATTTGTCCATTGGATACGACAATCTCACTGGTTCAATGCCTTCCGAGTTGGGTATGCTCATAAATCTCCCTTATCTTTTCTTTGAAGGAAACTCAGTAAGTGATCATATCCCTTCAACTCTTGGAAATTATACTTAGCTAAGGTATATAGCCTTTTCTCACAACAGTTTAAGTGAAAGAATTCCTGCTGAATTGGGGTTGCTTTAGGAATTAGAGTACCTGTATCTACAAACAAACAATTTCGAGAATGTCGTTCCTCCATTTCTAGGAAACCTCTCTTCCCTCTGGATTTTATTTTTAGGGGACAAAAAATTGTCTGGAAAGATACCACCTCAATTGGGACAGTTAAGAGAGCTTATTCAACTATCTCTTTATGGTCCTAGTAATATTTCAGGTGTGATCCCTTCTGAAATAGGAAATTGCAGTAATATTGAATGGCTGGATTTACCAAATAACAAGATTCAAAGCCCCATCCCGATGAGTGTATTTCAGTTTCCCCTCTCCAGTACATTGAATCTGGATGAAAATGATGTGAGCAGTCATGTACCTAGCGCCATTTCCAACCTGAGTTAGTTTACCTATCTACATCTTGGTGGAAATAGGTTAACAGGTCGCATACCAGGAGAGACCATTGCAAATTTAGCTCAGTTGCAGTCATGGTTACCAAATTCGTCCGAATCAAGCTAAATAATTCGGAAATTCGGTAATACGGTACGGTTCGGCGATTAATACGTTAAATTCGAATTCGATTCGGTAATTTTTGTTTTGGTAAGAAAAAAAATAAAACAGTTGATTTTTGCTAATACAAGAGCTGGCTCAAGAATACTGAATCTACACTGTCATCACGTTCTTATGTGGTTGGGAATTATTAGATGTTGAGGTGTACCTCTCAATAAAGCCTCGCGCGTGGTTGGCTGCTCTCCAATATCCAGCTCTGGACAGTAATGCTTTTACGGCTTGGACATATATTTCCTGCCTCTTGCTCTTTAGATCAACGTTTTTGAATATCTTTCAGAAATAAGTATCCTCCACAGAAAATAAATTAGAAGTATTTTTAATAATTTAATTTTTAATTTTAATTTTAATTTTTTATTTTTTATATATTAGGTGTTTTTACATAAATAAGAAATTAGAATTTTTTTAACAAATTAGAAGTGTTTCTAATAATTCATCTTTTTCTATGAAAAAAATTAAAATTGCATTTTATTATGTTATGTGTCTTTTGAAGCTTTTTTTGAAAGAGATTTATTTTAAAGTTAAATTATTTTAAGTTTCTAATTTTTAAACATTATTTTTCATAGATTATTTGTTTTTAGAAAGATTTGTTTGAATCCGATTTCTTGCTCTTGATTTTGAGATTTTTTTTAAGAAAAAGTAAAACCAAAATGCACACTACAATGATGATAATGAAGTTAGAGATGTCAACAATGAAGTCAAGTGTTTATTGGTATTAAATGTGGACTTGATATTTCAGTGAATTCAAACTTCTCATACTAATGGCTTCCTCTAGAATGAATCCTTAAACATCTCACTTCATCATCTCTGTAGTGCACGTTTTCCTTCTATATATTTAACAATCCATCCATAAGAAAAAAGAGATAGAACCACTTCTACTCAGTCAATAGGCTATTTATGTCATTCTTATGTTTATCAAAACCTGATTATAAAAAATAAAAATATTTGATAAAGAAATCTCACTTCCTCTTACTCTGTTAAAATTGCTGCACATTAAAAGGTAGATTTGACATGAGTTTGAGGCTACTCATATCCCTAAAAATGATACAAATTATGTGCCTAATTTTGTTTTGGTAGATTTATACATGATTACATTCAGTTAAAACTAACAAATTCTAAAAAATAAAATAGATTAAGATAGTGTAATCAAGGCAAGGACAAAAAAATTTTAAATTTTCAAAAAATAATATGTTTTGATATCTATAAGATGTATACTTTCGAATTTTTACCGTATTAAAATTTGGATAGTCGAATTTTTTCCGTATCGAATCGAATCCGAATTCGAATTCGAACTCGAATTTGGTAACTATGGTTGCAGTTCCTGCATCTAGGTTCAAATTATAGGCTTATCGGTTCCAAAAGCCATTGCAAAATTGAGTAAGTTGACCACCATATATCTGGGAAGCAACATGTTAACTGGGAACATACCTGAAGGCATTTGTGATCTGACTAAGCTTCTGAATATTTTCTTAGATACCATCTCACAGATACAATCCCTGAAAGTATAGGAGAATGTGTCGAACTAAAATAGCTAGCTTTATCTGAAACCAATTTGAATGGAAACATACCTGAAGGCTTTGGTAATTTGACTAAGCTTCAAAATATTTTGTTAGATGACAACAAGTTGGATGGTAACATACCTGAAAGTATTGGTAATTTGGCTAAGATTCATATTCTTTACTTAAATAAAAATATTCTCACAGGTACAATCCTCAAAGGTATTAGAGAATGTATTGGAGAATGTGTGGAACTACAACAACTAGAATTATCTGAAAACAAGTTAAATTGAACTATCTCTGACTCTTTGGGAAATTGCAAATCTTTGGAGGTTTTGGCACTGATGGACAATTTCTTGGTAGGCCAAATACCGTCAACTTTAAATACGTGTACACAATTACAAAGGTTGAAGGTGTCTGAAAATGAACTAAGTGGACCTCTAAACATAAACTTTCCAGTGTCTATGCAAGTCATTTCTGCTCATTCTAACAAATTTTCTTAGATAATACCTTAATTTTTGGCAAATTGCACCCAACTTCAGTTATTGGATCTAAGTAAAAATGGATTTACAGGGAAGCTTCCTCATTATCTTGCATCTTTTTTCTCATTTAAGAGTTTTAATTTTGGGTTATAATAATTTCTCTGGTGATATTCCTCAATGGAATACAGATCTTAGCCATTTGTAGGTGTTGGATTTATCCAACAATAAATTCAATAGAAAAATACCATCCAATCTTTAAAGACTCAAGGGATTCAAAATTCTGGGATCTTCTAAACTTAGCTGTAATACACAATATGAGGGTTTGAGTATTGTAATAAAAGGATTTGAGTATAAGTTAACATATGCGTTGGCTACAAACTCCATATTTGACTTGTCTAGCAACAATCTTATAGGAGAAATACCTCCAAACATAGGAAGTCTCATTAGCTTAATACTATTAAATTTATTTTGAAATTAATTGGAAGGAAAAATCCTAACATCTCTTGGTGAGATATCTACTTTTGAGCAGTTGGACTTGTATAGAAATATTTTAAGTGGAGAAATTCCTCAAGAGCTCTCTACATTAACCAAGTTGGCATCTTTGAACATTTCATGGAATGGACTTTGTGGTAAAATCCCAAAAGGAACACAGATGGACACTTATGATGATAGTTCATTTGAAGGAAACAAATGTGTATGTGACTATCCTTTGCAAGTATGTAAGGAAACACAAAACAATAACACAATGGAAGATGTTCACAATAGTAAAGAACATGGATGGCTAAGTCATGTAGATGAACATGTCTCATTATTTGCATTGGGATTGGGACTGTGGATTGGATTTGTTGGAGTTGTCACTGTGATGATATTATGGGATGATGCTATACATTGGGTGATGCCCCCCCCCCACATACAACCTTATTATGGAGTGTACAAATTCCCTAAATAATTTGGAGGTTTGATCTATCTCCACAAATAAATTAAAGTAGTCATAAAAGTTGTAACTTCATAACTATAATGTTTTTCATAAATTTTTCAATTGGGTTATTTTAGGTGATGAGGATAAATGATTGTTATCCTCCCTACCTAAGTTTAATTCCCATAAATGACATGTTAATATCATATTGAGTATGTTGTTGTAATGGCTTCTAGCCTTGTTGTTCGATGGCCTATGGCCTTGAAGAATATCTTATTCTTAGAAAGTGCATGTTTAGTGATATGGAAAACAAATTATTTTACTTTTAATATTAACATATACTTTCGTTTTACAAACTCTTTGCATGATATATAATTTTCAATATCTTATTCTTAAAAGGTGCATGTTTAGTGATATGGAAAAAAAATTATTCTACTTTCAATATTAACATATACTTTAGTTTTACAAACTCTTTGAGTGATATATAATGAATATAAACATGATGTATAAAGATTATAAAGCTATAATAATGAAATTGTTAATTATCTTTAACATAAGTGGTTATGAATAATGATACTCCTTGACTCATAATGAGTATTCTGCCCCAAAACCCATTATCCAAATGTTTAAAAAAAATAAATTACAATAATATAGATAATCTTCTTCCATACAAATATTTAATATAAAAAATTGTATTCCAAATTTAATTTTACTCAACCATTTATATCTTTATTTTACTTCACATGTTATATATAATTTTTCTTTACATCACTTGTTATTTACTTTTTATATCATTATTTTATATTATTAATTTTGAAATTATGGAAAACAACACAATTTATATATAATGAATTAATTTTTTTTAATATAGTAATTTTATTTTTAAATAACTTTATTATTCAAATTTTAAATTTAATTGAAAATATTTTTTAAAATTATTGAATATCACGATTCACTATCACTTTATGAAGCTTTGTTTAAATTTTAATTAAAAATATATATTTATATTAAAAGCATTATGATTTTATAATTAGTCTTTCAAATATATTTATTATAAAATTATAATATATTATTTATTAAATTGAAATTATTTAAAATATATATATATATATGTGGAATCTAAGTCAATTATGTGTATGTGTATATATATATTCTTTTTTAAAACATGTATATAATAATGAATTAAGAATATATATAAAAATCATTTATAATATAGTTATAATATTTTAACATTATTATGTTATATTATATTATTATATTAATTTTAAATTTCATATATCGTCTTTAATAATATTATTATATTGTATATATTATAATAATATGTTATTACTCTTTACTAATGTAAGACTTCATTAATCCATTTGAATGTTGATTATTCTTAGTTTAGCAATCATAATGTTTAACTTAAAAAAAATATATATTTAATTTACAATATTTTTGAAAAATTATTTTCAAACATTTGATTGGACCATAACAAGAAGGTCTTATTGCAAGATTTGCACAATACAATGCCATGTGGATAATTATCTCAATTTTTTTTTGCCATAATTTCTGCATGTAGTTGTAATATTTATGCCATGATTTTTAGATATTTGTGTAGTGATTTTTTATTAAACCACCTAAAATGACTCATACTCAAGTCAATAACATATTTGCCACCAATTATTTCCCACAATAATTTAAGCAAGTATTTGCATAAAAAATGGATAGGAACAAGATGTGAATAAATATATCTACCAAGAGTTATTTTTCACCATTATTTATGTGTCCTTCAACACTTAACAAGTAGGAGTAAAAAGTAAAATGTGTAGACTTAGTAGAGGTTGCTACCCACCAAAACTTATGAAAGTGCTTGTCTGTTAGTAGGTACTTAAATTTTCCACTTCATATATCAATTTGTAGTTTCTCAAGTATAATTTCCACTTGAATGGTAGGGACTACGCTACCCTACATCACTTATTATGTTATGTAATGTATAAATTTATAATGCAAGAAAATGATACTTTTCCTTCATCTTTACCCTTATTTAATCTATCTCACAATGTTTAGTTTCACTGCTCAACTATGATTATAGGATCAGTTGTGGTTATCAAAGTCTCTACATTTTGTCACATTTGCATTAAGTTTACACAATGGTTATTGGAACTCCAAGGATGAACACCAATTTAATGCTTAAATTGACATCGAGCACTTAAATTGACTAGTGGCTCTTTTCTCAGGATTGTCATATAGGTTCAATCTTAGTAGAGATTCCATGAAGGCTTCAACCTTTCATCTTTTAATCATACAGTGAATTCATGAATTCAATGTAAGTCTACACAAGCTACTAAATTCTACTAAGTCCCTTTTAACTTCTGTAAATGGAATATAAAGAATCAAATATTCATATATTTTTCCCAAGTTTCCTTAACGAAATCTCACCTATTTCATTCTCCTTCTCTCACACAAAAGAGATTAATTATACCTGCACAAAATTATTTTTTCATCATTGTATTTGACATTATATCTTGCCCTTAAGACAAGAATAATATCATTCATATGAAAAATTTACACATAAGTGTATCATTAGCTTTAGTATTCACAGAGAAATGAAACTCTTCTTAATTCAATATCACACAGAGATGTTAAAATTATTCATTCATACATACAAAAACAGAAAATTATAAGCATAAGGATGCTTGCATTTAATTTCATTTAAAAAAAGTCTGTACATATAATCATAAAAAATAAAAATAAAAAACCAATTTTCTCCATTCACTCTCTATGGCCTGATTCTACATTCATTTGGGCATCCTCTCTCTTCCTCACTCTTACTCTCTTTTTTACTGCTCGTAGGTTTACAATAGACAGAATTTAGAAACATCACATATTTTTTTGTATCCTCAAATCACTCTATAAATCACCCATAAATCACTCAACAAATCAGATTTTTCTAAACCCTAAAATAACTCAATCTATCTCTAGAATCTCTCATGCTTTACAAGGAATATTTTCTTTTAACATATCAACAAAATATTACTTATCAGAACAGATTCTAAACTCATTGTTCATTCCCGTAGATTTCCTAGAATAAATCAACTCAATATAATATTTGCATAGAATAATATGAATTCTTTTTGAAATTTTAAGACTCCCTTTTGCAACTTTTTCCTCCCAAAACTTGCTGGGTTAGAAGCTCAAAGAATTTTCATTAGACTCCCATAGTAGAAAAATTTATGGGCTCTTGTTCATAAGCTTTTGATGTAACAATCCTCTTGGATCCCAAACTTTATGTTGTAGTTTTCCATTTTTCCCTACATGTTGTTGTCCTACTATTTATGTTTCCTTCACTTCCCGTGGATTCTAAATTCTATAATACTCTTGTCAACTTTACTTGATGATGTAAAGCTTCTCAATTAGTTGTAATTTTCTACTAGCTATACTTTTCCTCTTAGTGTATCTTCTCCTAATCACCCTCTTCATCAGAATGCACAACTTGTCAATTTCCTCATCCATTTTTATCCTTGATTGCTTAAACTTAATTTGATATCTTACTTACCACTGCATATCACCCATGCGCATAAGAGTGTCATGACTCTTACCAAATTGTGTTCTATACACCCACTTCACTATCTACACCTCATGCCTTATAGATTGCTCCTTATTATTGTCTTCCAAGAAAATTTCCTCTTCTTCTAGTTTCAATTTTACAAATTAAATATGCATGTTCTAATCTACTAATATCTCGTTAAGAAGTTTCAACTCTTCACACAAAACAATAAACTTACCTTGATTTGAACTCGTAAACTCATTACTAATGTCCTTTGCTAACCCTTCCTCCAAAGTCTCTACTTCTTCCTCAAATCCTACATATTCCATCACAAGCTTCTAATAATACCTTTCTTTCATACATTTTAAAGAGACTCCTTCTTCTTCTTCTTCATTTGGAACATAAGTTAGTTTCATTTTTTCCTTTATTTCTATGAAAATTGCAGATGGTTTCCCATCTTCATAAAAACCTGCAACAATAAACAATTTGTCAAATTTAAAATCATAAGGCTACGTGGCCTCATTTGATGTTTAAGACATAAAATCATCATTTCGATATGAAATTTCAAAATATTTTGCGAGACTTGCATGATGTGCATTCACAAACATTTCATTAGTTTTAAAATCAATAGATCATTGGATCTCATCAATTCTTGTATCCTCATCTTCACCAAGGATATGTCGTTGTTCTAGTTCACATAAGTGAACTTCTTTTTCTTTTGATGGCCTTTGTTTCAGCTAAGTTATTTTGAGTTTATCTCTTTTCATCCAAGCATGCAACCTGCTCTTCAATTTTTTCAAGCCTTCTCCATGACTTTTGTGTAAAAAATTTCATTACAGACCACTTAACCTTCTTCTTCACACTCCATCTAGAAGTAGAAGGATAAGTACATAATGGAGAGGAAATGCCAATCATTTGTGGAGGTAGAGTAGGTAGAAGACCTCAAGGTGGTTTTCGAGGTGGTAGGGGTGGAAGAGGAGGAACAGGAAATGATGGAGATTATCATGAAGAGGAGGATCCTTTGAGATTTTATATTTAAGATACTAATACTATTACCACTATGAAGAATATTTCTCCATCCATTCTTCCTAAATTTCATGGTATGAGAACTGAGGATCTAGAAATATTTCTCTTTGAGTTTGAGGTATTATGTAGATCCTATGATCATTTACTTAATGCTCAAATGTTGAAGTTGTTTTGAAATACATTGAAAGATGGGGCTCTCAAATGTTTCATGAGTTTAGGAATTAATTCTATAATGACATGGGTTGACATGAAGATAATTTTTTTAGAAAAATATAAAGATTATTGCATACATCATGACCTTAGAGAATAATATTAAAATGGCTCAGAAATAAGATTAAAGCCTTCAATATTTAGTAGGGAGATTTACATCTAATGTCAAAAGAGATAAATTGCATGATTTAGGACTAAATATAGTAGAAAATTTCTTACTAAAAGCTATAAGGTATGAATGGATTGATATTCTTAAATTAATGAGTAAAGGAGATATGTCTTAGTTATGTTTTCAAGATATTCGTGAATTGTGCAAACATATTTCAAGAGGGAAGTCAAAATATAGTAGGAGTTTAGGAGATCTAGTTATGTCAAGAGTAAGTAAATTTTCATCAGAAATGGTAAGTCAAGCACTTGGTAATTTGCTTGATAGATTTAAAAATGATATTCTTGAAAATCTTAGTGAGAAAATTGATATGCTAAGAGTACAAAACAAGCAAAGAGCTAAAAATTTTCTTTATTTATTTTCTTTCCTAGATGTAGGAGGAAACATGTATTATTAGAATGTCCTCTTGATAGTGTTGAAATTTGTTTTATATGTGCATAGAATCATGCTACAATGGATTTCCCTTTATTACAAAAACTAAACGTTATCTACCCCGAGGAAGTTGGGACAATTCAAGCAGAATAAATTTGTTTTGTTGCTTCTAAAAGACCTTGGTTGCCCCTTCAAATAGTTATAGAATAATATTTTAATGCATAATTTCAATATCTTGCACAACCACAAAGTAATTGGAACAAGTCATTACCATGCTAACTTGGCTACCTCAACCTCAAAACTCATATTGGTCATAAGGATGGAAAGCTGCTTATCGTAGAAATCCCCATTACCCTTAACCTTTTCAAACAATATCCTTAATACCAACCATAATATTATTTTCCACCCCAACCTTCACAACTTTTCCAACCATAATCTCAACCTCAATTGACTACAATTCAAAATCTTCCATTACCATCCACTTCATTTCCTCAAAAATCAAATCAATTATCTTCTCAACCACTTCCCAATCTCACTAATAAAGCACCTTAGCAGCCCATTTGTAATTTTGAAGCCCAACATTTTCCAAGCTTACTTTATAGGTCCTCTAGATTTAAATGATTTCTAGCTTATATTTGATCGAATTTTACAAATAAAACACCTCTTGTTGTCATTCAAGGATATAAATAGGCTAAAACTCCTGAAAAGGAGGAAAATCTTGAACTGGAAAGACCCCTCAAAAAGAAGACATTCCTACAAAAATGGATGACAACAAAATAAAACCAACTCCTACAATTCCTACAGCTGAGCAACCCTCTATTTCCTTACAAAATCCTCCCTTTCTAGAGAGACTACAAATTTATAAAGGTGTAGAGAAGAAAACAGTTTAACGTGATTACAACATGTTAAATGAGTTGAAAAATATTTGCATCAAAATTCCATTACTTCAAGATATAATGGAAATTCCTATTTTTGCAAAAATAATAAAGGAGTTGTGTATTAGAAAACCTCCAAGAAAAAGAAAATAAATACAAAGAGTACAACCGATAAGAAAAATTGTAGACATTATGATGGGAAAACCAACAATTGAAAAATATTTACGTCCAGGTAGTCCCGCTGAAAAGATTCATATCAATGGTATTGAAATTCCAAACACTTCGATTGACTTAGGTGTAGCGAGAAATATCATGAAAAATAATTCTATGTATAAATCAAGATTAACCAATCTTAAATATAGTCCTAATTTATTGCAATTAGCAGATATATTTATTATAAAACCCGAGGGTAAGATGTATATGTATCCATAGATTCATGGGATTATCCTATTGATTTTATGATATTAAATCAAAAAACTAATATAGGGGGCATCGATTGATTCTTGGTAGGCCACGATTAGCTACAATCGATGCATTAATGAGTTGTAGGTTTGGTGATATGTTCATTTCTAATGGAAATATTTCTAAAAATTTCACATTATATCAACCAACAAGAGGAATAACTGAAAGGAAGAATGAATAATGGATTGAAGGATATGATGAAGATTATGAAGATATTCAACTAGTTTTAACTATCTAACAAAATGATGAGAAATATCAATTAATGAATTTGATGAATAATCATGGTATTTCTACATATTGTGAACAAAATTATTGTGTGCATATGTTAGAAAAAAACTTCCAAGAAGAATGAAGTATTGAATACTTTTCATCGCAATAATCGAAAATATCATTAAACATAATGGAAAAAATTGACAATTCTCTTGTAGAAATTTATCTAGGTAAAACATTAAACATTAATAATAACTTGGAGGAATTTCAAAGAAAACAATTAATAAGGATGCTACAAAACCATTCCTATACACATGTATGCATCATATTTATATACAAGAGAATTGTAAACATGCAAGACAAACCCAATGAAGGATGAATCCTAATATGAGTGAGATTTTTAAAGAAGAGTTATACAAATTTCTCAATGTGAATTTTATTTACCCAATTAAAGATAGCCAATGGATTTCACCCTTGGTTATTGTGCCTAAGAAAAATGGAAAGTTGAATGTATGCATAGAATATCAAGAATTAAACAAACAAACTTTAAAATATCATTTCCCATTACCTTTTATTGATCAAGTATTGGATATAGTAGCACGAAAGAAATATTTTTTTGTTCTTGGTGGTTTCAAAAAATATAATCAGATTCAACTTTGCACCTGAAGATCAAGATAAGAAAACTTTGACATGTCCATGGGGTATGAATGACTATAAGGTACTTCATTTTGATTTATGTAATGCACCTGCTACATTTCAAATGGCAGTATTAGGTATTTTTTCTAATTTGATCCATGATCGTGTAGAAATTTATAAGTATGACTGTTGAGTAGGAAAATCCCCTTCACAGACATAGGTGATCCCTCTAGCCCTAGGGTGGGTCTAGAAACAAGGGAAAATGCTGGACTTTTGGATTCCTAGCTTATAAATGAAAGGCAAACTGAGATAGATACCTTACCTCAGTCCAATACTAATTTTCATGACTTGCAGTAGTGATCCTCCAACCTTAGTCTTCACACGTCATGATCCGCCAGCGATGATATCCGTGTACCTAAACAAAGATCAAGTGAATGATGAAAACATACGAGAATGTATTTTCATTTACAGCTATTCAATTAGTCAAGGAGAATCAAACACTTTTCATATAATTGAACACAAAATTGGAACCAAAAAACCAGTCATGTATTATTGATAGAGAAAAGAAGTTTACAACCTTAATGCCTTGACGTTTCAAGCCTCCTTCGAAGGGTTTAATTGGGTGCATCTCAAGTATTCATCTGGGATCAGACTCAATGAGGCAATGGTCCTAAAATCTCTCTCAAAAATGGATTTTTCTCTACCTTTTTCTATACACCAACTATAGTATTGACTATTTCAGCTAGCTGAATCAATGTGAGAAGAAAGAATTTATAGGAGAGGAGGAGGTGGTTTGGGATTCCTCATAAGGTGGAAGTGAGGCCTAATCCTTCGGGGGGTTGAACAATTGTAGGAAACAACAAGCCAAAGGTAGGAAATCGGCATTATTCAGTCAAACAAACCATGATGACTCCACTCAGGAAGTTGTTAAGCATGGAAACTTCATTTATATTTTAAAAAACTTTCCAAAAACAACTTGGTGTGAGTGAATTTTTGAGACAAAGGTCTGAAGGGCACGAGGCCATAACTGCCTACCAGCGCCGACCAAAAATCACATGTTTTTGAGGTTATTTTTGAGGAATGATCAACAGAGGAAATTTTCTTGACATGTCAAGGGATGCAATGACACTTATAGCAAGGTATGACAATACACAGAAGTCACTAAAATGGTCCTCCAATGTTCAGGATGGGGATTGCAGGGACAGTTACAAAATACTATGTAACAGATGCCCCCTAAAGCATGAGGTCCGAGAGACAGGGAGGGGTGAAATGACTTATGAGAACATGCCAAAACCAAAATGTTGTCGTTGGAAGCCCTGTAAGAACAAGTACAAGTGATGTATTTGATACATGAACATGTGGTATGGGCACAACCATCCATAATAGAGTACATTCAATAATAAGATATGAGGTATGGATGCAAGCATCCAGTAAGAAGGATCACCAAAATAGACTCAGGTATGGTCACAACCATCCAATCATAAGAGTTATGCATATAGTCATGATCAACCAAATCATTTCACAGCCTGGATTTTATCAAAAAAAACCCAGGGTCTTGTGCTCCATCTTCAACCAAATAGGTACAAATTCAAACATGTGAATTAGTGAGCTGAAGTCGAACATGCAATAAAATTTCTTGATTACCAGCCAATGATGAATGTTGTTAACGGGCACAAGAGAAACCACCAGTGATGACAATGGATCTCAAGGTACAACTGGTACAATCTGCAGAATGTGAACAGTGAGCTGGAGTCGAACGCTCGAGAAATCACTTGATTGAAGGCCAATGATGAGGGCTTGTCGCCAAATGCGAAGAACTTGCCATTGAGGCATGCAAGCTCCAAGGTACCGGAAGGGAGTCTCTAGATCAGCTTCCTGGATGATTAGATGAAGTCAAAAGGAAGTGATTGGTCGAAGGAGGGTCATAATGTTTCCCACATCATCGACACGAGACAAAGGAGTGAGATGATAGTGAATCAGGACTAAGCAGAGGATTAGGGGTTGAAAACTGCAGAAGGATACTTCTTTTGAACATATTGGCGACACGACTCTGGAATTTGGAAGTATTTTACATCAAGGGACTTGAGGTCATGATGACATGGCAAAGAGCATATGATAGTTCAAAACAAATAACCCAAACCCATGGTCGTAAAATGGCGAATGGGATGTTCCCAACTCAACACGAATTGCAAACAAGTGTTATGTTCAAGAGTGACATACTACCGACACAAAAGAGAACTAATTCCATTTTCCCCCACCATTTTGGCGAGTACCCCAATTATTTTTGGAAACAAGCTTGAAGGGGATAGCATATGCTTGTCATATAAGTTTGTCCTTTAGAAAAATCCATCCTAGTACATTTTACAAGCCCTAGGAAGGAGGAAGGAGGTAACGTCATGGAAACGTTTTCCGATGTCCTTTAGGTTTTAAAGAGTCTAACAAAGGAAGAACTTGGCATCTTTTCACATTTAGAGAGTTTGAAAAGAAGAGGACAAGAAAACTCCAACAGATCCCTTTTCATAGGTAGTATCACATATTTGAAAAGGTATAAAACAATATCTGGGAGAACCTCTTAGTCACGCTTGGCTAAGGTATTCCTTTTTTATAAATAATCCATCCAAGACTGAAAAAGAGGTAAACATATACTGGGCAGATGACATTTTCCAGCCTTTAACAAGTTCAAAATGACAAGAGTCTTGGCAATCTTTTCAATTTTAGAGAGTCAGAAAATAGCTGAAAGATGACTCCAATGGGTGAATTTTTCGTGTTTTTACCGAGTCCGAAAAACTAATAAAATATAACTTTTCACTTCATCATCATCATGTTTAGGACCTGTTGCTGCACAAGAAACGCGCATAAAACCCATTCTTTGAGATAAAGCATTAAAATAATAAAAAAAAATCTCAAAAACCTAATTAGTGTTTCGAAAAGGTTATAAAATGAAAGAAATAGTAAAAACAAATTACTTTTCACCTTTTCACTTCTTGTGGGAATTTTACCATTTTTAATTGTGATCTTGTGGAGCTAGCAGATGACAATCCAGGAGACCAATCGCAAATCCATTTTCTCCAGGTAGGAGCCCTCATCTTTGCCTGAATTTTAAACTGTATTTCATTTCCTGCTTTCTTATTTTTTATGCTTTTAGGGGTATTTTGTTCAAGGTTGGGCATGGCAGTGGGTGTAGGTTTCGAGCACGGAGTCGCGCCAACCCGCCTATAAAATTAAAGGGGAGGCGCAACCAGTGCTGTTGTTTCTAAAACAGCCACGCTAATCGTCGCAACCATATTTGCTTGAAAATTATCCTAAATAGTCTCATTCAAATAGTTCAAAAGTGAAGTATTTGACTAATCAAAGTCCCAATTATGGTTTTACAAGTGATTAACAGCCAAAATGGTCATCGAATGGAAGGAAAGAGAGCAAGGGGAGGAAGATGAACTATCCATGAGAAATGTGAGATGCATGGACGCCTTGAGAGACTGTGGGTTCTTGAAATTCTTCATGGCACTATGTCTTTGAGCCCAGCTGGAATTACTATAGTATCTGATTAGTGTGTCGGACAACAATCGAGAGAGGTTTATGGTTCACGATCAAGAGTTGGAGATAGAAGTCTCTAACATATATTTCATTCCTCGATTGTCACGGAGGGGAGTAGTGCCGATCATGAAAGGCTCCTGGTCCATGGGCAAGAGCATGGTTATTCTTATAGACAGAGTTCTCCCAGGAGAAAATAAGGGCTCGAAGAGTGGGAAAATAGATATCCAAACAATACTCGATTTGGCACTAAAAGTAGTGTTGCATACTATAACACAAGCTACTAGATCTAAAGCCCCTAATGAAGCTACAAAAACACAGCTTCAACTTGCCATGGATTGTATGAGTCCAACAATTTTCAATTGGGCGGAAGATGTAACAATCAACCTGAAGTGTTAGTTGACAAAGTACAAGAACGACAAGCTAAAACAATTTGTATACGGGTCCATATTGATACCATTCATCCTAGAACGGTTTCCAATATTTCAACTGTTGAGATTCAACAAGATGATGAGCTTAGTGAAAATTAAGCACCTTCACTAAGTGGGGCCTGCAGGCTATTTTTAGGTGTATGTCTATTTTTAGACATGGTGAGCGTATTCTATAAGTTGTAGGATGCTATTTGTAGATGGTTGGTAAAATGTGGAAAATAGATGAAATTCCATTTTTAGAATATTGGGCGAAGTCTATTTATAGATTGTCGATCTAAAAGTAGATGCATGTCGATTATTATTAGCTCTTAATAAAAATCCAACAATAAACATCAACTTATTCTCTTGGAGCACCTTATTTCAATGAACAGATTTTGGAAAATTAGTGGGCTGAAGGAATTACGCAATTCCTAGGGTTTATTGGTGGCTCATGCATGAGGACTCAGTTAGAACTGAAGTGGCAAAGTTATGACAGAGTTGGAAGAGTAGTTACAGGAGTTGTTATTTAGTTTAACTCAGTTAATGGAGTTAAACTCAGTTGAGCTAGTTGTATCTAGTCTAACTGAAAGATACTCTAGTGAGAGTTAAGTGAATTTATTAGTTAATTAATTCACAACTAATAACTCACTAACAACTGAACATAAACAACAGTTGACTATAGTGCATTTCAGTTCCAATGGAGACCCAGTGGAGAGATTGGTGAAAGGGTAAGATGGACTATCCATTGTGACTATAGTGATGCATTCAATGCATTTGACACACATTGGAATTTCCAATGAGGATTGCGTAGTCAAGGCAAGGCCAATTCGAATTCATTAAGGGGTCTTCTTCAGCAGGGATTGCGCAGTGGAGGTAGGCTGTCAAGAGGCAAGAAATTGGTGCATAGATATGCAAATTCATGCATGACAGTGTGTAATGATTGTTGATTGTACTGAGAGCTTGATGTACTAATATTTGTATGAGATTATTACATGATTCCATTGATATACATAATATATGATAGTTGGGGTTTTTAGCTTTAAGCTTTCTCATTAAACAACTGTGTTATGTGAGATTGAATTTATTCACATGTGTTTGCAATTGAGTTTTAAATTTTCGTAAGTTTAATAGTGGAAGGATTCTGTATTTTGCAAGAAGATAAATGTTGTGAGACCAGGAGAATACGGTAATACATCAGTATTAATAAATTTCTACATGGTATTGGAGCATTATTGATTACTAGAGATTGCAATTATGAATAATTGTTGAGTTTTGTGCTGGTGGACAATTTGAATTTGCAGCAGAAATTTCTTGGTGCGATAGTTGAGTATTCATTGAAATGTCTTTCAATGGGTTGCGATTGGAGTATGCCCTTGAGGGCGGCTCGAATTACATATCCTAGAAGGATAGGATGGAGGCGGTGCTTGAAGACAATGGGCTGAAGGATTTCATTGATAGCGATGTTCCTAAGCCTGCTTCTAGAGATGCTACAGGACTTGACACATGGCAAAAGAAGGTAGCAAAGACAAGAAGAATTATGTTGGAAGGTGTAAAGGACCATATTATGTCAAGACTTCATGGGAAAGGCAATCCATTTTCAATGTGGAAGGCTTTGACAGATATTTTCCAAAGCAGCAGTGACCAGAGGAAGTTTCCACTGAAAGATAAGCTCAAAAAAATAAAAATGGAGAAGGGAAACAGTATTCCAAAATATCTCACGAAGTTTGTCCACTGTAGGGATGAACTGGGAAGTGTGAGGATTACTGTTGATGATGATGAGTTGGTGAGCTTGGCTCTCCTTGGGCTTCCGAAGAGTTTTCATAGCTACGAATACTTTGTCAATGGATGGGAGAAACTGCCGGGATGGGGGCGACTTTGGTCAGATCTTGTGCAGGAGGAGAGAAGGTGAAGTACCAGGGATGGATCTTCATAGAAGAATGATGATGAAGAGAATTGCGCTTTGGCTACCAAATAAAGGAAAGGAAAGGAGAATAAATCCCATCCAAAATCTGAAGCTAAAGGCAAGAAGCTAGATTTGTCCAAAGTGAAGTGTTTTCACTGTCACAAACATGGGCATCTCACCACTAACTGGCCACAGAAAAAGAAGAACAAGAAGGCTACCAGAGCTGCAGCTGGAGAGGCCTTAGCCTTGCAATTTGAGCTTGATTTCTCTTTGATCGTATGCTTGGTTTCAAGCTCAATGGGATTAGTGTGGTATCTTGATAGTGGTGCGTCTTTCCATATGACAACAGACAAGTAGTTTTTTAGTGACTTGGAAGAGAAGGATCTCCAAATGCATATAGAGATGGGAGACGATGGTAGATACAGTGTGACTATAATTGGGACCATTACATTTGAGAGGGAGCCAGGTAAATCATTTCTGTTGAAATAATTTATGCATGTTTCAAGTCTGAAGAAGAACTTGATCTCGATCGCAATGTTGGAAGACATAGGTTATGACATTGTTTTTAGTGAGGAAAAAACTTTCCTGCGACATAAAACAATGGGCCAAACCAAGAGGATAGGGATTCAAGTTAAGAATCTCTACAAGTTGGAGGTAGATATCTGTGCTGCAATGATGGGCAAAGCATAAGAAGTGGTGAGCCGGGATGAGGGAAAATTATGGCACTTTGGGCCATTTTCACCATGGCACCTTGAAGATTTTGCAGCAAATTTCTATTGGACTTTCCAAGGGTATTCTTGTGCAGTCAGATCAGTACAATCACAGATCGGTACAAGGGATGTACTATGGGTAAGTTTGTGAAGAGCACCTTTCATGAGAAGGAGAAGCCGGTGCTTCGGTGACCCTGGAAAATTCCACATAGGCAATGTGGACTTTCTGCCGTTGGCTAACAAAAAAATATGTATTATGTCATTTTTGTTGATGAATATTCTAGTAGATGCTGGATCTTCTTCATGCAGAAGAAAGATCAAACATTCTCAAAGTTCTGTGAGTTTAAAGCATTTGTGGAGAAAGAGTCGGTGAAGCAAGTGAAGGCTCTGCAGAGCGATAATGGCGGTGAATATATCTCGAACGAATTCAAATACTTCTGTAGCGAAGAAGGAATTCGAAGAGAACTCATAACGTCTCATAACCCACAATAGAATGGGGTCGCGAAAAAAAAGAACAGAACGATTATGGGTGTTGCACGAGCTATTTTGCATGATCAGGGCCTACCAATGCACTTGTGGGTGGAAGCATGCAACATGCGGTTTATGTGAAAAACCGTTGTCCTCATAGAGTACTTGGCATCATTACACACAGAAGAAGCACACTACTATAAAACTTTGATATTTCTCATTTGAAGATTTTTGGTTCATTTGTTTACATTCATGTGACAAAGGACGCCAGGAAGAATCTGGAGCCGACTGCAGAAGTTGGGATATTTATGGGGTACACAAAAGCACCCCATAATTATCGTGTGTATTTGCTAAATAGTCGAACGACTGTGGTGCGATGAGATATAAAATTTAATGAGGTGAACACCATGAAGTTGTCGCTTAAGAGGGAGCTACACTTTCATGCAGAGGAGGAGCTACTTGTTCCCAAATATTAGCCTCTTTATGTGGATCAGCCACAGGGGGAGATTCATGGAGTGGAGGAGTCCATTCATGAAGAACCAAACATCAGAACAGGAAAAAAGCATACCACAGAAGCTGAGAGACTGAAGCTTGATGCGACAGAGAATGTGGGAGTCCCTACATCGTAGTGTAGACATAGATAGTCACTTGAACGATTTACTAGATACATGGCTCTTATGAGCAAGTGTGTCATGACAGAGCCATCTTATTTTGAAGAAGAAGCACAGGAGCCCACATGGGTAGATGCCATGGTGGAGAAGTATGACTCCATTGTCAGAAACAGTGCTTGGGAGATTGTTACAAGGCCTATGTGTAAATCAGTGGTAGATTCGAAATGGATCTACAAGGTAAAGCAAGCAGCTGATGGGAGCGTCGAGAAGTATAAGGCAAGATTTTTTTTCCTGAGCCTTCTCATAGATCGAGGGGATTTATTATGTAGAAACCTTTGCACCTGTTGCACGATATTCTTCCATAAGGACCATCCTTTCTCTCTCAGCGCAGATGGGTTGGCGCATTCATCAGATGGATGTGAAGACTGTGTTCCTTAATGGGATCATCAAGGAAGAGGTGTACATTGAGCAGTTTGAAGGATTTGAGATCTTCAGCAGTGAGTCGCATGTGTGTAGACTCAAAAGAGCATTGTATGGGCTAAAGAAAGCACCACATGCTTGGTACACACGGATCGACAGCTATTTCACTGGACTTGGCTTCACCAAGAGTGAAGCGTATGCAAACCTGCACCAAATTGTGGTGGAGGGTGAGATTTTAATCATTGTTCTTTATGTTGATGATTTAATACTAATGGGTGATGAGCAGTTGATACACTCATGCAAGGCAGATCTTACAAAGGAGTTTGAGATGAAGGATTTGGGCCTCCTTCATTATTTCCTTGGATTGGAAATATGGCAGCGAGAAGGTGAAATTTTTGTGTCTCAAGGCAAGTATGCTCGGGAGATACTTGGTAAGTTTCACATGAAGGACTGCAAGCCCATGGATACTCCTCTTCCAGGAAATTGGAGGAAAGAGGATGCTACATCGCTAGAGGTAGTGGATGCCACTGTTTATTGACAGTTGGTGGGTTCACTCATGTATTTAGTTAATACAAGACTGGCCATATGCTATGCGGTGAACCAGCTTTCACAAGCGATAGGTAAGCCTACCAAGCTCTTTTGGTAGGCAGGCAAGCATGTCCTGAGGTATCTCAGGGGCACATCTAAGTATGGATTATGGTAAAAACAGAAGGATGAAGTGAAGTTGGATGGCTTCACAGATGCAGATTGGGCAAGCAGCCCAACGGATAGAAAGATAACATCAGGAGAGGTTTTCAGTATCGGATCCACAGTATTTTCTTGGTACAATAGGAAACAAAGATCTGTGGCACTCAATTCAGCAGAAGCAGAATACATGGAAACAAGTCAAGCTGCATGTGAGGCTATCTGGATGAGGAAGATCCCGTCTGCTTGTTCTGCCTTCACATTTAGATCCTATAGTGATACATTGTGATAATCGTAGTTGCGTTAAACTCTCTTAATCCCGTTTCATGATATATCTAAACATATTGATATCTCGGGATGGGTTTTTTCATAGATCAGGTAAGGGAAGGTCATGTCATTTCGCACGTTCCTACGAGGATCGATGCGTACTTTCCGACGAAGGCGCCGACATGAGAAAATTCAAATACTACGTAGAATCATGTGTGTTTTAGAGGTAGGATCGGGGTGAAGGATAATCCCTATCTTATTGAGAGGGAGTGTTGAGATTCAACAAGATGATGAGCTTAGTGAAAATTAAGCACCTTCACTAAGTGGGGTCTGCAGGCTATTTTTAGGTGTATGTCTATTTTTAGACATGGTGAGCATATTCTATAAGTTGCAGGATGCTATTTGTAGATGGTTGGTTAAATGTGGAAAATAGATGAAATTATATTTTTAGAATATTGGGAAAAATCTATTTATAGATCGTCGATCTAAAAATATATGCATGTCAATTATTATTAGCTCTTAATAAAAATCCGACAATAAACATCAACTTATTCTCTTGGAGCACTTTATTTCAGTGAACAGATTTGGAAAATCAGTGGGCTAAAGGAATTACGCAATTCCTAGGGTTTATTGGTGGCTCATGCAAGAGGCTTAATTAGAACTGAAGTGGCAAAGTTATGACAAAGTTGGAAGAGTAGTTACAGGAGTTGTTATTTAGTTTAACTCACTTAATGGAGTTAAACTCAGTTGAGCTAGTTGTATCTAGTCTAACTGAAAGATACACTAGTGAGAGTTAAGTGAATTAATTAGTTAATTAATTCACAACTAATAACTCACTAACAACTGAACAGAAACAACAGTTAACTACAGTGCATGTCAGTTCCAGTGGAGACCCAATGGAGAGATAGGTGAAAGGGTAAGATGGACTATCCGTTGTGACTATAGTGATGCATTAAATGCATCTAAAACACATTGGAGTTGCCAATGAGGATTGCGCATTCAAGGCAAGGAAAATTCGAATTCATTCAGGGGTCTTCTTCAGCAGGGATTGCGTAGTGGAGGTAGGCTGTCAGGAGGCAAGAAATTGGTGCATAGATATGCAAATTTCTGCATGACAGTGTGTAATGATTGTTTATTGTACTGAGAGCTTGATGTACTAAGCTTTATATGAGATTATTACATGATTCCATTGATATACATAATATATGATAGTTGGGGTTTTTAGCTTTAAGCTTTCCCGTTAAACAACTGTGTTATGTGAGATTGTATTTATTCACACGTGTTTGCAATTGAGTTTTAAATTTCCGCAAGTTTAACAGTGGAAGGATTCTGTATTTTGAAAGAAGATAAATATTTTGATATCAGGAAAATCTGATAATACATCAGTATTAATAAATTTCTAGATCAACATCAGGAGGTGGTAGTACCTACACCACCAACACAAGAGCCACAAATGGTCCATTGGGTGGAGTTGATGCCTTGATCGGGAGGTGGTCAACATATGTCATGGAAGCAGGAATTCTTTGACTAGCTCTTTCGACAACTCATCGTCATAGAGGACTGGCTGTTTACTGGCACCAATTTCATGGGTGATCCGGACCTTCCATTCTCGGAAAGAGAGGATTGGGATGAATCATTGTGTAAAAACTCATTTTTTTTAAATTTTGATGGGTATTTTTATTTTTTTGTTTATATATGTTCTGATTGTTTATCCATCTAATGCAAATGTTGGCCCAGAGATACCTGTAGGGATGTCCCCTATAACACGGAGGGTCCCACGCGATTTCAAGGTGGCCCCTCAATGTGAGGGAAGTGAGGAAGAGGAGATCACGTGCAACTTGGAGGGACTCACGAGCAAGATCCCAGATTACGTGAGATTCGAGGATGTTCCTCGTGCGTATCAGAGGCACACTACAGGGGTGTCTAACCACATTCACCATTTACTGAGGCAACTTTTGCATGCAGTGACATGCTATCATGAGCATCACACTGATTAAATGCCTAGGTTTTATTTCTACATATTTTTTACAAACATGATGTCTCGGGATGTAACCAAAACACACATATTGTTTGAACTTATGATTCACGTCAATGCAACAATATATATATATATTCTTATTTTCCTGTCTAAATATTATTATGTGATGATGATGCTTTTACAAATTACGCAAATGTCTATCTAATACAATATTGGGTATTGCATCAGTTAATGCATTCATTCGCCTAGGAATATGCTGATAGGTGATATAATAAAAATTCCTTTCAAATAAATGAACACATAAATACAACCTTAAAATATGAGGATTTCTAACAAAGTAATGCCCATTAAGTTGGAGAATGACAAGCTGAGAGTCTAGGTTCACAATTAATGCACGAATGTCGAGAGAAATTTCCTCGGTTAAGAGTTCAAGAAAACACTGTATTCAGCAATATTGTTTGTTGCTCATCCCAGAAAAATACCTTGAAGGTCTATCAACTCACCATTAGGATTATAAATTACCCAGGCTGCGAAATACATATTCCGAGTACTGTGGGAGGCACCATCTACAAAACCAACATAAGGAGTGGAAGACACTGCACATTAAGCAACAATATAATAAGTAGGAAAAATTTCTCACAAAGCACAACAAGCCAAAAAATGTACAAAAATGAAAAACACACTTATGTACAAAAGGACATGCACGAGAAACTCATGCATAGTATTTTTTGAGGTACAACCCATTTCTGGGTTGATTCAAAGGATAGCCTTCATAGTCAATTAGCTCATAATCCCCGTTCTACAAAACATGATTAACAATATAGGGCCCATGCCATATGGGTTTGAATTTGCATGCCCCTAGATTATCATGAGCTTGATCATACAATAGGATTAGGTCTCCTTCTATAAAGGTACGAGGAGAAACTGTCTGATCAAAATGAGCTTTGACCCACTTCTTTTGTGCTTATATGACTAGAGTAGCAAAGCATCGAGTTTCATCAAGCCTCTCCAAATATAGAATATGCTCCTCCTCAGGTGAGGTATTAGGCAATAATTCAACAACTATTTTAAGTGAAGGGATTTCACATTAAATAGGAAGGGTAGCTTCCAGACCATAAAAAAGATGGATGGAGTGAATTCGGTTGCATCCTTCACTGAGGTTCGATAGGCCCAGAGAGCTGAAAACAACATGAGATTCCAATTGGACTTGTGCATCCAAATCATACACCGAAGCATGGTGATTAGAACCTTGTTCACGGCTTCAACCTGGCCATTGGCCTGAGGGTATTATGTCGTTGAGTTGTCATGACGCAGACCTAACCTAGAAGTCAACTTAGCCATCATGTAATGGCAAAAATGAGAGCCATGATCAGTGGAAATGGCTTGAGGGACACCAAACCTGGTAATAACACGATTAAACAGAAATTTTGTAGCCATCTTACCGTTAGCTATGAGTGTAGGCATTGCTTCGACCCATTTAGTGAAGTAGTATATGGCTACGATAATATAATCATGCCCCCCAACTAAGTGAGGGTTACACATCATAAATAGATGCCCCACTTCGCAAAGGGACCAACAGTAATGACGGAATGGAGGTGAGTGGGTGACGCACGCATCTCGCACTGGTAAATCTAACAATCGTGACACTCAGGGACAACAACAATGTAGTCTTTAAAAATGGTAGCACAGAAATATCTAGCACGAAGGATTTTTTGTGTAGTAGCATATCTATACATGTGACTGTCACAAGCACCAAAATAGCATTCATTGAGCACTTTTTCAGCATCCTCGAGGATTAAACACCGGCGGAGAACAGAATCAGCTCCGATGCGGTATAGAGTACCTCCGACTATGCTATAAGGTTGCAAATGATGACGGATGTGTCGATGAGCATCCTTCATCAAATCAGATCAGAAGGTGGAATTTTGGAGATAGACAATGATATCACTGTACCATGGATCAAGGGTGCTAATAAGAAAAAGGGTATCATCCAGAATGCGCTCCTCAAAACCAGAGGGAGTAGAGGCAGATGGTAAAGAGCAGATCAAATTGGAAAAAACCAATGATTTCTTCAATTTGGTGGTAGTGAACTCCAAATAGAACTCTTGGAGGATAACTATCCATTTTGATTACTTTCCCCCCAGCAATTGTCGAGTCAATATATAGGTCATGGGGTTGAAATCAGAAATCACGGTTACTGTGCGAAGCAGAATATAATGGCGACAATGTTGGATGGCTTGAACAACACCCAACGCCAATTTATCGACATGTGCGTAATGATTTTTGGTATCAAGAAGATTGCCGCTCAAATAATAGATGAAATGCTCATCACCATCATCGTCGTCCTGTACCAAAATCATGGCAATAGTGCTAAATTCGGTAGGCAAGTAGAGGGAATAGTCACGATGATAATTGGGTGGATGCAAAAGAGGAGCATTAATAAGCAATGTCTTCAGTGCATCAAAATATTTTTGGGCAATCTCATCCTAGAGGAATGGGACGCACTATTTAAGTAATCGTGTGAATCATTTTGCTACTTTAGCATAGTTCGATATAAAACGGCATAGGAGATTATCTTTCCCTTGCAGACTCTGCAACTAATGTAAAGAGGAAGGGTAGGGGAGATTGAAAATAGCTTCGACCTTAAGAGGGTCGAAACGAATTCCATGTTTAGAAATGATAAACCCGAGGAGTCTACCGGAATCGACGCACAAGGCACACTAATGCGGATTGAGCTGAATATTATGGCGCCTACATCGCAGAAATATCTGACGGAGGTGATCAGGGTGGTCTGTACACTTAGTAGAATGAGTTGGAAGGTCATTGAGGTAAGGTTGAACAATGCATTTAATATCATGGAAATTTTATGGCATTTCCCATTAAAATGTGGCCCCATCATTCCTAAGACCAAAAGGAAGCTTCTTGTATGTGAAGGTACCCCATGGACAGATAAAGGCAGTCTTGTGTTGATCAGCCAGAAGAATATTGATCTGGTTTTAACTAGAAAATCCGTCCGTAAGGGAAAATATCTCACTCCCAGCACAATCATCAATGATATGATCGATGAAAGGAGTGGGATAATTATCCTTAGGACAAGTGTGGTTGATGTCACGTTAATCCACACATACACGAATAATACCCTGATTTTTATCCACATGAACAATATTAGAAACCCATTCTGTCAAGGGGATCGGATAAATGAAGCCAACTTTAAGAAGTTTTTCAACTTCCCCCTTAATGGCGGTTTCCTTTCTAGGGTGCACGGGACAAAGATGTTGGCAAACATACTTCGCGTCAGGATAAGTAGGGATCGCGTGCACAACTATACTCGGATCGATGCTGGGCATTTCTTTGTAGGAACAAGCAAAAATGTCTCAAAAATCACGGAAGAGACTAGTATAGACCTCAATCTCATCAGGAGAACAATTCACCCCATTGTGGATGTTCTTGACAATCCCCGGTTTAATGGAGATGTCAATAGGCATTGTTTGCATAATGTTTCCCAGGTTACCTTCTGTGAAAAAATCATGTGTCAATAAGGGCGTTTGACACGGATGGGAAGGAACTTGGGAAGCGAATTTCTCAAGACAAGTAGACATGGCCCCAAGGCCAAGAATAAATGAGGAACGACGATGACTATCATCCTAGGGAGGATCCTCAAGAGACATAGTTTCCACGATAGCCTCATCAGTGGGAAACATCTCATTCAAGGGATCAGGAGAATCTAAAGCACCGAGACAAGGGGATTGAGAATACGTGTCAAGAGACACACTCAAAGGAGTATGATTGGAGGGAGGAGGAACTGAAGCCGAAATAAGTTCACAATAATGAATTTCTATCGGGCTTAACGACATTTTGTCACCAAATGAATCAACCTGCACAGGCGAAGGGATGATCCATGGATCAGAAGACGTGGAGATCATGTTGACCTGAGTAATGTTGGGCGAAGGAAGAGAAAAAAGATCCATAAGGGCAGCATCTTTGAAAATACCCAGGCATATGCTCTCATAAGGCATAGCAATACAATTGACATTTGGAACATTTCTCTCGGAAGACGTATAAGTGAAAAAGGACTTGACTGATCTACAATGATAATATTTCCTTCATGCGGAAATCGAAGAAGACGAAAGAGAGTGGATGGGACACATAACATGGCATGAGTCCAAATGCGACCGAGGAGAATATTATAATTGAGTTTATCATCAACGAATTCAACCTATACGTTAACCATTTTCCCTTCCAATGTAATAGGTAAAATAGTGAGAACACCAAGAGGGAGAGATTCCCTTCTATCAAAGGCTTCTAAATCGTTTGGAGATTGATTGAGGGTTGGAGAACCAATGGCTTTCTAGTAGGCAGAAGACATGATGCAAGTAGTGTTGAACCCTTAGTTAAACTGAGATGGGGGGTGAATCAGTTTAACACATTCATGGACTTTTAAAACTTTCCTTTAAACTTATTTACACCTTCATTTCATGATCAACTTATTACCTAATGTAACATCAATCTTAATATGTGAGCAACAAGTACTAATCAGATTAGATAAACCATATCAATACATAAACATCATGCACATAGACAACAGATATAAGTGGAAACCCAAAAGGGAGAAAACCACATCTTATTATTTTTGTGATGCAAAGGCAAGCTCCAACTCCCTCTCACCACTGATTTTTTGTAGGCTCCAACCCATAGTAGGCTACTACCTCAATTCTGCAAGCTACAACTTGCAAGGAAGCTCCAACTCCCATCTATTTTCTATAGGCTACAACCTACAGGAGGCTTCTACCTCAGCCAACTACAACTAACATCTATCAAGCTACAACTTGATATGGAAACACCAACTTCCTCACACTTTCAAAAAAACGCATGCTGATTTACCTGGATATTAGCTCTGTTCTGTTCCTTCTTCACTGTTGTCCACCAGCCTTCATATCTACCTTATATCATCTCTGAATCTTCATATCTTCTCTATCTACTCCTCCTTCTTCTTACCCTCTCTACCTCATTTCTCCATTCTCTAACCTGTCTATGCATATGTTGGTAACATTATTTATGGAGATCACCTCATAACTGTTTGCATCCCACAGGGAATTTGAAATGAACAACCATGACACTTTGCCTTCCACCTTCTCATTTCTTTTTCATCTCATTCAAAATAATATAGTAATATGTACATATTTCAGTTTTAGAGTGGAGTTTTGTTTGCCTACGGAGACTTGCTTTTGCATCACAAACAATATAAAATTAATTAAAACATTTACATTTACATTTGCAGCAGAGATATCTCATTCAACCCTTTCAGTTCTTGGCTCACTGTGTGTTCATCTTTTCTGCTGCTGTAGTGTAATAGTTCTGCATACTCTCCTACTTTCTATGCATGCACCCCTGCCAAAACCACATTCTCCAAGTTCATTGTGCATATAAAAATGCATCCCAAATTTTTCTCCAACCAAACTCAAATCTGGGCAACCTTGACAATTTAATGCCGAAGTTTTTATACCTCAAACCCCGGATTTGAGATATTAAAATAAAATTATTATGGTTTTAAAACCACCTCTCAATCCAGCTCAAATTCCCAATTTGGAAAATTCAAATTAATGCTGAAGTTTTTCCATCAAAGGTTAAAATCTCTGTTATAACAAAATAATGCAAATTCACTTGCGGATCCATTAACATGCCCCTCTTGGAAAATTAACAAAATGCAAAATTTAATTCTCTTTTCCTTAAAGACCTGTGGTTATAAACCATAAACTCACTTAAAATGAAATGGAAACAATACCTATCTTTGGAATAAAATCCAATAATCACAATTCAGCCAACACTTTCATTTATGTTCTCCACGGCTTTATTAATCCATTGATGGAATACCTTTATATGTTTTGGCTTTGGTAAAGGTTATAAACATACATTCATGTGGCCCCAAGGCTTACCAACTCACATGTGATTATATCTATAAACATTTATTTATATGCGGACCATAATCCATTAATGCATATCAAAACCTCCATTAACTTCGGTTAATCACTTTAAAATATTTTTTCAGACCCACATATATTTCAACATATCATATCATCCAATGCCATTAACATGGATCTGGCCCACAACTTGATTAACATGCCTTTCATTCAACAAATCGACGGCATTATCATCATCACTCTACCATTTGAATGATCCAACGATCATCACATAATAAATATGCCTACCTCTTAATTCTTCAAAACAACGCCAACAAATATGAATGTCATGGGGTCCCACAACTCACGTTTTCGTTAATCACCAAGCAACTTCGTTTATGATCCCACGGCCTAGCTGCTCTCGTGCTTCAATAATGACTTAGGTGGATATCCGACGGATATCACGCAACCAAATTGCACGAGCCTTAATCTTTAAAAATTGCGCAATATAAATGGTTTTGGAATACCACTCATTTACACGTGTCAAGTTCCGGCGTATATCGCATTTTTTTGAGGTATTCCACTTACCAGTTTTGAGGTCGCGCGATACTGCCAATTTGGTTTCGGAAACCACCCTCACTGTTCAATTGTCGGTTCTGTTCCTTACCTTCGTGGTTCCGCCTTCAACTCTGCTTCATTAATTCTCATTTACTTCCATTTCCGCACCGATTCTGCTTCCAATTAACGCATAGTTTTGAATGGCCAGGGTTTGATCTTCAATTCACATAGATATTCATTCAACGCAAATTGGTTACCATCGTATGGTCTGCACCTATATCCTATCAACATTAAAACCTACGGCATATAAGGCATTAGCTTTTGAACTGTGAGTTGATTGTTATTCCTAATCTCCGTGGTTTAATCCACAAAATCCCAAATAAATCTTCAGACCATTCTACGTTCAATTACTCCATTACTATGTCAGAGCTTGACTCTACAAACCAGATTCATGATATCGGTTCAACGGTGAGAAATTGAATTTGATTCCAAAGTGGATCTCATTTTTCATCGATCCTTTCTTAATTAGGAACTACGCCTTCAATTCAACAATTCGTTGGCCCTTAAATCTCTTCACCTTCAGAAGCACATTCCATCAAAACAAAAAAAATTAGGCTCCATATTAATTGCAACCAAAATCGATATACTCAAAGGTTATATTACAGTTCAACTTTCTTCAATAGGATCGATCCTTTCAGTGATCGATCTTTCTCAGATGCTATGTATGAAAATTCATGTTAAATTCTCTATTCCAAACAGAGTCACCCTTTCAGCCAATAACATAGAGTTTCACATTTGCCACAGAAACTCAATTATTCTTCATACAAAATTCGACCAAGAATACATGTAAATTTCACACAGAATTTACATGTGATCAATTACAACAGCATTCACTTACAAACTTCTTGTTTGACCAGATCTTCAATTCTATGGCCCTTCTACCTTACTGCTTCTTTGCTACCTCTGTTTCTTGTCTAGTGCTCTCTCTGTTGCCTCTGCTTCTTCTTGGTGTCTGAGCTACCTCTTTTTGTTGGTTCTTCTTTGTGATAGTTTAGGTGCTGCTCCTTTCTTCTCCTTTTCCATCAATGACAATATTTCCAACAGTCTCCCCCTTTGGTATTGATGGCAGTACTTTAATACTCTTATTTTTATTTCTTTTCCTCCCCCTTTGACATCAATGGCAAAGGGTTTCACATTTCCTAGTGTGATTTCCAAATCTTGTCCATAATACTCTGATCTTGAGGACATGTTCCATGCATTGCTCACTAGCTTTGGCTCTTTTGTGACAATATTTGTTGACTGATCTCCCCCTGGAATGATGTTTTTTTTTCTGATCTCCCCCTGGAATGATGCTTTCTTTTCATGTTAGAGAGTAACATCTTCATGTCTTGGAGAGTTTGTTTCATCCACATTACTTGTGTGAAACATGTTGTTGCTGCTATGTATTCTGCTTCTATTGTAGATATAGACATGGAAGTTTGCTTCTTGCTTAGCCATGACACCAGAATTTTTCCGAAATAAAATGCACCTCCACTTGTGCTTTTCTTGTCATCCATGCAGCTGGCCCAATCTGCATCTGTATATGCTGTCAAAGTGAAGCTTTTTTTTTTTGGATACCATAGCCCATAATGTGCAGTTCCTTGTAGATATTTGAATATTCTCTTGATTGCTAGTAAGTGATTTTGTTTTGGTGCTGCTTGATATCTTGCCACAAGTCCTACTACCAACACAATTTTTGGTATAGAGACAGTTAGGTATATCAAACTTCCTACCATGGATCTGTAAAGTCTTTGATCTATATCTGCAGATCCATCATTAGCACATAGCTCTCATCCAGTGATTATGGGAGTTGACACAGGTTTGCAGTCTTCCATTTGGAACCTTTTCAACATCTCTCTTAAGTATTTTTCTTGTGAGATGAATGTTTCTGTGTTCTTTTGTTGAATTTGAAGTCCTAAATAGAAGGTGAGCTCTCCAATCATAGACATCTCAAATTCTAATTTCATTTCTTCAGCAAATTCTTTTGTTAACTTCTCTTTGTTGCTACCAAACATGATGTCATCTACATATACTACTACAATTAAGAGTTCATTTTCAATAGCCTTTATGTACAAATTGTTGTCTACTCCTCCTTTCTTAAAACCTTTTTTTTGCAAGTATTTGTCTATCCTTGAATACCATGCACTAGGAGCTTGTTTCAGCCCACATAAGGCTTTCTTTAATCTGCACACATAGTCTTGTTTATTTGTTAAGGAGAATCCTTCGGGTTGTTCCATGTAGACGTCTTCCTATAAATATCCATTAAGGAAGGCAGACTTCACATCCATTTGATATACCTTGAAACCGTGGTAGCATGCAAAGGCAAAAAACATTCTGATTGCTTCCATTCTGGCTACAGGGGCAAATGTTTCATCATAATCAAGACCTTCGATTTGAGTGTACCCCTTGCATACAAGTCTGGCTTTATTTCTGATTACCTGTCCTTGTTCATTCATCTTATTCTTGTATATCCATTTTGTGCCAATGACATTTTTCCTAGTGGGTCTTGGCATTAACTCCCAGGTATTGTTCTTCTCAATTTGGTCTGGTTGCTCATTCATAGCATTTACCCAGTTTTTGTCTTTGCTGGCTTCTTCGAACTTCTTTGGCTCTATTTGAGATAGCATGGCTAGGTATACTTCTTCTGTCTGTTTAGCAAGCTGTCTTCTTATCTGGACTCCCACACTCTTGTCCCTAATGATTTGATCTTCTGGATGATTCTTTTGAGTGTGTCTTGAGGGACCTTTTGAGTTTAATTCAATATCTTCTGTGTTCTTGCTCAGTTCATCATTATCTTGGTTCTCTTCTTCATGATCTTTTGGAGGGTTGCTGCATCTTGTACTTCTTGTTCTGTTTGGTAGATCTTCATAAAATATTACATCAATGCTTTCCACAATTTTGTGTAGTGTTTTTTTGTAGCACCTGTAACCCTTACTCTTGGATGCATATCCTAAAAATATTCCTTCATTAGCTCTTGGATCAAACTTTCCCAGGTTTTCATAATTATTTTTTATGAAACACTTGCTTCCAAAGACTCTAAAGTGCTTGATTGATGCTGGTTTACCATGCCATAGTTCTTAAGGATTCTTGTCATAGTTTGGTCTTAAATGAGCTTTGTTAAGAATGCGAATAGCTGTGTGTATTTCTTTTGCCCAGAAGGTTTGGGGAATATTACTTTATTGCATCATTGCTGTGGCAATCTGCTGTATTGACCTGTTTTGTCTCTCTGCCACTCCATTCTGTTGAGGTGTACCAGCAATTGTAAACTGTTGTTTTATCCCATGTTCATTGCATAGGTCTACAAAATCATAGTCTGTGAATTCACCTCCTTTGTATGAGCTGATGCACTTTAGCTTGCCACCTGTTTGATTTTCTGCCAATGCCTTGAATATATTGAATTTCTAAAGTACTTCAGATTTATATTTGAGAAATGCTACCCGCGTCATTCTGGAAAAATCATCTATTATCAGCATGAAATAAGATTCTCCGCTTGGTGCTTTAGTTATTGAAGGTCCACACAGGTCCATGTGAACAAGCTGAAGAGGTCTACTTGTAGATAGTTTCTCTTTGGTCTTGAAAGATGTGCGAGTCTGCTTGCCTAGTTGGAAGGATTTACATATGGTAGTTGAAGGCTTCTTTATTGCTGGCATATCTCTGACTGCGTTTTTCTTGCTCAGACTGATGATGTGGTCAAAGTTAAGGTGTCCCAATCTTCTATGCCATAACCATGATTCATCAAGTTTTCTTAGGTGGCATCATTCTCTTCTTTCACTATATAGGCATTACTTTCTATTCGAATACCTTTGATCAAGGTCTTTCCTGTGGTGCTTGATCTTACTTCACAATATTGTGCTCTAAAAAGAACCTCACAGCCTTTGTCACACATTTGACTGACACTTAGCAGATTGGCTTTCAGCCCATCCACAAATAGTACATATTGAGCCTTTCCTCTTTCATTATCCAAACCGACTGAGCCTTTCCCTTTGATTTTCCCTGCTTTATCATTGCCGAATGTTACATTCCCAGATTTCTTTTCATCAAAGGTTACAAACTTGCTTCGATCTCTAGTCATATGTTTTGAGCATCCACTGTCCAAATACCATTGGTTTTTTAGGTCTTGAGCTATTAGAGCCAGGTCACACTTATTCAACTTCTTTTTCCATTGCATGCATCCTTTTGTATGGTACCTTTCCTGAGATGATGGACCACATTCTCTGAGAGGACATTTGTTACACTTGTGCCCAACTTGATGGCAGTCATAGCATTTGATTATGTTTCTGAATGAATTATGTACATGAGTGAATTCTCCATTGTTCATCCATCTCCTTGAGTTTCCATACATCAGTCTTTTTCCATTCGTTCTACACTCCTTGGCTTTATGGCTGAACTCCTTACAGTAAAAACAATACCCATAAAAAAAATTAGCGTACCTGGTGAAGGGTTGTCTTCTCCATTTGTTTGCTTGAGGTAGCATTTTCACTTTTTGCATCCTTTGCTGGATGGAATCGATTCCCCTTTTATGATAGTATACAACAATATGTCCCAGTTTGTGGCAGGCATAACAAGTGACATTTTTCATAGGGGGGAAGAATCTCCTTTGATAGCTTCCAAATTTTATATATTCGGGAGTATATGAGCCTTTTTCCGTTGACTATTTATTTATTTTGTTCTTTGTGATTTGAGGTTCCTTCATGTTTCTGTTTACTTCATTGCAGCTTCTACTTCTGTAGGAACCTTCTGAGCTGCTTCATTATCCTTAACATCTTTTACAAAAATGATATTCCTGTTATCCGTTTCTTTGAATTTACTTATTTCTCCTTCATAGCCTATCCCAGTTTTTATCATAGGATAACTTTGAGCATCTAGTATTCTATTCAACTTATCAGAGCTTGTCATTTGAGGAGTGTTTATTGACAATTTCCTTTGGATGTTTTCTAATTTCTTCCTTAAGCATACTACTTCTTCTTCCAATTTCTCTTGCTTCTGAATTTTATCCTCAATTTGCTTAAGTAGAGTGTCTTCTACCTTCTTGGCTTCTTCAATCTCTACTTTCAACTAAATGAGGTCTTCTGAATTTTGTTCTTCTCTTACATATTTGAGGAGATTTTCTTTCTTTTTTCTGCACTTTAGTTTAAGTCTGTCTATTTCCTCCAGGGCACTTCTTAGCTCCCCCTCAAGATCAACTTCACCTTTTTCTTCATCTTCTAGAAGGAATCCTTCAAGCTCTTCCTTGGCCATCAATACAAATTCAGAGGTTCCTTCTTCATTTGAGGTTTCATCAGAGTTTTCAGATACATTTCTATCTTGTTGAGCATAAAATGATTTTCTCTTGTATCTATTCCCTTTCTGCCAGTTCTTTGATATGGGTTTCTCTGTCTCTTGAGTTTGATTATTTGTATTCTTATGAGGACACTTAGATGTGTAGTGTCCAACTCTTCCATAGTTAAAGCATTAAAATGGAATTTTACCTTTATACTTGCCTGACCCTCTATCCAATCTTTTGACAAATTTTGCCTCTTCTTCATCAGAGTAAGAGCATATATCTTCTTTTTCTTATTTTTTCTTCTCTGTCTTAAAGGCTGCCTCCCTCACATTTGACTTCCTCTATGGCAGTCTCATATCATAGGCTGTTAAGTTTCCAAGTAATTGGTTCATGGTCAAATTTTCCCAATCAACTATTTCTTCTATGGCAGAAACCTTGGGGTTAAAGCTGGATGGTAAATATCTTAGAATCTTTTGAACAATTACACATTATTTTATGGTTTCTCCTAGAGCTTTCATGTTATTCACAATTTATGCAACCCTTAAGAAGAAGCTAGCAATGTCTTCATCATCATTCATTTTTATATTTTCAAACTGAGCTCTATAGATTTGTAGTTTTCTATCTTCACCTTTTTTTCTCTCTCATGGATGCTTTCTAATGTATCCCATATTTCTTTGGCAGTATTTTTGTGCATTATTTTGATAAATTCTGCCTCACACAGTCCACTTAAAAGAGCATTCATGGCTTTTGCATTAGCTACAAAATCTAGTTTGGCATCTTTCTTTGAGTCAGACTCCTTTGGGGAATATCCCAATTCCACAGCAACCCAAACTTCTATTCCTAGAGACATTATGTATGTACTCACTCTTATTTTCCAAAAGGCATAATTTGTACCGGTGAACAAAGGGGCTTTATTTGTTGAGCATCCTTCTATACTAGCCATCATGGGGACCTAGGATCTCCTTCCAGTTGTTAAACTGATGCAAAAGGAACCCGCTCTGATACCAATTGTTGAACCCTTAGTTAAACTGAGAGGGGGGGTGAATCAGTTTAACACATTCATGGACTTTTAAAACTTTCCTTTAAACTTATTTACACCTCCATTTCATGATCAACTTATTACATAATGTAACAACAATCTTAATATGTGAGCAGCAAGTATTAAGAAGATTAGATAAACCATATCAACACATAAACATCATGGACATAGACAACAGATATAAATGGAAACCCAAAAGGGAGAAAACCACATCTTATTATTTTTTTGATGCAAAGGCAAGCTCCAACTCCCTCTCACCACTGATTTTCTGTAGGCTACAACCCACATGAGGCTACTACCTCAATTCTGCAAGCTACAACTTGCAAGGAAGCTCCAACTCCCATATATTTTCTACAAGCTAAAACCTACAAGAGGCTCCTACCTCAGCCAGCTACAACTAACATCTATCAAGCTACAACTTGATATGGAAAAACCAACTTCCTCACACTTTCAAAAAAACACATGCTGATTTACCTAGATATCAGCTCTGTTCTGTTCCTTCTTCACTGTTGTCCACCAACCTTCGTATCTGCCTTATATCATCTCTGAATCTTCACAGCTTCTCTATCTGCTCCTCCTTCTTCTTACCCTCTCTGCCTCATTTCTCCATTCTCTAACCTATCTATGCATATGTTGGTAATGTTATGGAGATCACCTCATAGCTGTTTGCATTCCACAGGGAATTCAAAATGAACATCCATGACTCTTTGCCTTCCACCTTCTCATTTATTTTTCATCTCATTCAAAAGAATATAGTAATATGTACATATTTCAGTTTTAGAGTGGAGTTTTTTTTGCCTACAGAGACTTGCCTTTGCATCACAAACAATATAAAATTAATTAAAACATTTACATTTACATTTGCAACAAAGATATCTCATTCAACCCTTTCAGTTCTTGGCTCACTGTGTGTTTTTCTTTTCTGCTGCTGTTGTGTAACTGTTCTACATACTCTCCTTCTTTCTATGCATGTACCCCTGCCAAACCCACATTCTCCAAGTTCATTGTGCATATAAAAATGAATCCCAAATTTTTCTCCAACGAAACTCAAATCTCGGTAACCTTGACAATTTAATGCCGAAGTTTTTATATCTCAAATCCTAGATTTGAGATATTAAAATAAAATTATTATGGTTTTAAAACCACCTCTCAATCCAACTCAAATTCCCAATCTAGAAAATTCAAATTAATGCTGAAGTTTTTCCATCAAAGGTTAAAATCTCTATTATAACACAATAATGCAAATTCACTTGCGGATCCATTAACATGTCCCTCTTGGAAAATTAACAAAATTCGGAATTTACTTCTCTTTTCCTTAAAGACCTGTGGTTATAAACCATAAACTCACTTTATGAAATGGAAACAATACCTATCTTTGAAATAAAATCCAATAATCACACTTCGGCCAACACTTTCATTTATGTTCTCCACAACTTTATTAATCCATCGATGGAATACCTTTATATGTTCTAGCTTTGGTAAAGGTTATAAACATACATTTGTTTGGCCCCAAGGCTTACCAACTCACATGCGATTATATCTATAAACATTTATTTATATGCGGACCACAATCCATTAATACATATCAAAACCTCCATTAACTTCATTTAATCACTTTAAAATATTTTTTCAGACCCACATATATTTCAACATATCATATCATCCAACGCCATTAACATGGATCTGGCCAACAGCTTGATTAACATGCCTTTCATCTAGCGAATCGACGACATTCTCATCATCGCTCTACCATTTGAATGATCCAACGATCGTCGCGTAATAAAGATGCCTACCTCTTAATTCTTCAAACCAACGCCAACAAATATGAATGTCCTGGGGTCCCACAACTCACCTTTTCATTAATCACCAAGAAACTTTGTTTATGATCCCACGGCCTAGCTGCTCTCGCGCTTCAATAATGACTTAGGTGGATATCTGACGGATATCGCGCAACCAAATTGCATGAGCCTTAATCTTCAAAAATTGTGCGATATAAATAGTTTTGGAATACCACTCATTTACACGTTTCGAGTGCTGGCATGTATCGTGTTTTTTTTAGCAATTCCACTTACCATTTTTGAGGTCGCGCGATACTGCCGGTTTGGTTTCAGAAACCGCCCTCATTGTTCAGTTGCCAATTCCACTCCTTACCTTCGTGGTTTTTCCTTCAACTCTGCTTCATTAATTCGCATTTACTTCCAATTCTGCACTGATTCCACTTCCAATTAATGCACAGTTTTGAACGGCCAGGGTTCGATCTTCAATTCACATAGATATTCATTCAACGCAAATTCGTTACCATCGCACGGTCTGCACCTATATCCTATCAACATTAAAACCTATGGCATATAAGGCATTAGCTTTTGAACTCCGACTTGATTGTTATTTATAATCTTTGTGGTTTGATCCACAAAACCCCAAATGAATCTTCAGACCATTCTGTGTTCAATTACTCCATTACTATGTAAGAGATTGACTCTTCAAACCAGATTCATGATATCGGTTCAATGCTAAGAAATGGAATTTGATTCCAAAGTGGATCTCATTCTTCATCGATCCTTTCTTAATTAGGAACTACGCCTTCAATTCAAAAATTCGTTGGCCCTTAAATCTCTTCACCTTCAGAAGCGCATTCTATCAAAACACAAAAATGGACTCCATATTAATTACAACCAAAATCGATATACTCAAAGGTTATATTACAGTTCAACTTTCTTCAATAGGATCGATCCTTTCAGTGATTGATCTTTCTTAGATGCTATGTATTAAAATTCATATTAAATTCTCTATTTCAGACAGAGTCACCCTTTTAGCCAATGACACAGAGTTTCACATTTGCCACAGAAACTCAATTATTCTTCATACAGAATTCGACCAAGAATACATGTAAATTTCACACAGAATTTACATCTGATCAATTACAACAACATTCACTTACAAACTTCTTGTTTGATCAGATCTTCAATTCGATGGCCCTTCTACCTTACAGCTTCTTTGCTGCCTCTGCTTCTTGTCTAATGATCTCTCTGTTGCCTCTGCTTCTTCATGGTGTCTTAGCTACATATTTTTGTTGGTTCTTCTTTGTGATAGTTTAGGTGCTGCTCCTTTCTTCTCCTTTGCCATCAATGACAATATTTCCAACAAGTAGATGCACCCTCGTCCATGACCACTCGATGGATATTCTTTCCATGAATCCTAGCTTGGATAATCAGTGCAACTTGGTGAGGGAGACGTGGGACAAAATTTTCCAAATTGGAAGTGATAAGGTTGGAATTCATGGGGTCAACCGCTCCAATAGAATATGGAAAAGCCTTCCATTGTGGCAGACAGCTCTGAAGTACTTCCAATGCAGACATAGCGGATGGTGCCTGATCCAAATCCTCAACAATATTGTAATGTTGAGTGGCACAATCATTTGTGTTATAGGAAGACTTTCAGAGTACCCCTTTACAAGGTGGTCATACAACAGGCTCAAGACTGGGCCTTTCAAATTGAAGAGGGCCAGAAGTAGGCTGGGGAGGAGGACCATCCATGATATCTTTCCCTGTTTCCTGACGCGGTTCAGTATAATCTTTCAATCAGATAACAAGAGAGACCGATGTAGGATCACTCATCATGAAAACCTGAGAGCCAAATGGGGTAGAGGACTGAGGTTGCTCCACCATCTGAATTTGTTGTGATGGGAATGGTTCCTTAAAAAATGTCGGAGTACCTTGATTGCCTTTGAGTAGTCGACTCACCTCGGCCCGTCATGGAGAGTCCTTGGTGTAATGCTCATCATCACAAATTGGACAAGGGTACTTTGGTTTACATTTTGAACCATCATCAACATTAGGATTCAGAGAATCCTATTTCAGGGCATCATCTTTGGCCTTATATTTACCCTTTTTCTTACCTTTTGAAGCTTTATCCTCCAGAGTGGACTAGACAGCATTCACTTCTGCAGCCTTACCAGGATTCAGAGGCGGCTGAGAAGCAATATCAGTGGAAGAAGTAGATTTTTTCTTCACAGGATTTAGGGAAGAATTACGAGAATTCTGAGACACAGAACCAATGATACCATCGATAGATGGAATCACTGATGCTTTGGTAGCTCCAGGTCATGGAGCATTAGGCAAGAGTTCATACAATGTGCCAGATTTAGAGTACACGAGATCAAGGTACTGGGCACGAGCGATGGCTTGTTCGTCAGTAACACATGCCCCCATAGCAATATCCTTAGCAATCAGACTGATAAAAGAACCAATAATTTAGAAGTTGATCAGGAATCTCAAACTTGATCAAATGACGACACCACCTCCATTCATGAATATGATCGGAGATATGAGTAGCTCGATCCTGTTTCAAGAATGTGAGGAGGTGCATCCCTATTTCATAACGAACTGGTAACTGAAAGTGTGTGAGAAATTCCATGGCTAAAGAGTTGAAATCTTGAAAGATGTCATGGGAGAGTTCAATGTACAACTTTTCAACAGCACCAGTGAGAGTCCTTTGAAAAAGACATAGTCGAATTGAATCGTCAACCTAAGAGTTAGAGGAGCACCAAATATGGTATATCATAGCATGCCCTTGGGGGTCTTCCCCAAACTTGCCTTCAAATTTGGGACAATTTCCAGTTATTTTAGTCAGAACTAGGCGAAAAAATAGATTATGAAGGATAGGATCATTCTTCAACTTCGACACATCGTGTAGTTCCAGTGTAGCAAGGAAGGGAAATTGTGGATTGAAAGGCATTGTAGGCCTTTGATATATACCAGTATTGGGATTCCAATCACATTGGGAAATTTTTTGACCCCATATGTTCTGTTTCGGAGGATTTTGTCCATAAGGGTTGTAAGTTTAATAGTTCTGCCCATACATTGGTTGAGGACTAGGATATTGATTATGAATGAACCACTGAGGCCCTGTTTGAGCAACCTACAGATTTTGTTTCAAAATGTAAGCAGTGCCTTGGGGCAGACCTTGTACCATCGAATATTGACCTTGAGGAATAAAAGGTGTGCCTTGAGGCTGTACGGGCTGCCCCTGGGGTACAGGTTGACTCGGATACTGCAGTTGAATGGGATGTCTTTGGGGTACATGTTGACTTGGATATTGAGGTTGGAAAGGTTGTCTCTAGGGTGTAGGTTGGCTTGGATGATGAGATCCACCAGGTTTCCCCTGGGGTACATTTAAAAAAACAGCTCGGCATGGGTGACCTTCTAATACAGAGCACCAAAGGGCGTGGGGCCCAGTGTTAATTTCTCCATGGGCGCGAGGCCATAACTGCCTACAAGCGCCGACTTAAAATAACATGTTTTTGAGGTTCTGTTTGAGGAATGATCGATAAAGGAAATTTTCTTGACGTGCCAAGGGATGCAATGAAACTTACAATAAGGTATGAAAATATAGAGAAGTCACTAAAATGGTCCTCCAATGTTCAGGATGGGGATTGCAAGGACAGTGACAAAATACTCTGTAGCAATGAATTTACTGTTTATGGGAATATTTTTGTAGAAACTATGGAAAAAGTGGAAAAATTCCTTGTTATATGTCAAGAAGCTAAACTTTCATTAATAATGAAAAATTCTTTACGATGTTTAACAAAGGAATTGTTTTAGGTCATCATATTTCAGATGTTGGAATCAAAATGGATTCATCAAAGGTAGAAGTTATCGCCAAAATTTAGAAACAACATGTCAAAGAGATGTTAGAAGTGGCAAATTTGACTTGGAATCCATGACAAAGAGAAGGCTAATAATATCCTTTAAGTATCTTAGGCACTTCATATTCTTGAACACATCTTCTAATGATCATATCAAGCCCTTTTGGTACAATTTTCCCTCTATCAAAAAATATGGTGCATTGGTTTTGATGAATCTAAGCCAAATGGGTAGAAGCTAAGCCACTAAATTTTGTTACTAAAAATGTTATTGTTTCATTTATTTTTTAGGATTTATTTATTGTTTTGGTGTTCCAAGAGAAATTGTAACAAAACATGGCACACAATTTACCTCCAAGATAGTGCAGAAGATCATGGAGAAATACAAGGTTAGGCATGACAAATATACTCCATATCATCCAAAAGGAAATGGAAAATTGGAATCTACCAACAAAGTTATTGAAGCGATATTGACCAAGATTGTGCATCTACATAGAAGATACTAGACAAAGATCCATCCTCCTAGTATGAATGAAGTAGCTAATCATCAATAGGATAAATTACAAAGACAAAAGAGACCTACATGTGTCTCAACAATGTAGATGTGAACATAAAATTTATGGTGAGTTATTTCTTAGATGTGTTTTAGGCAGATCTGATGTTAGCCATGTAGATTTGAACAAACAACATGATTATTGTCATAGAATGATTCTACTTGAATTTGAACTTCATTCAATCCTAGCTTAATATATAAGATATTTTTCGAGGTTGAAAGGCTAATAGATTTGAACCCTAAACAATGCTTACGTGTTGAAGGAAAGAGCAATAAAGTGAAAAAAATATCTTCTCTTTAGATTATATTCCCAAGAAAGGCTGTCAAAGAGTGCTTAGCCTCAGGGAGAGTCCATGGAAAAAAATCTATAAGAATAAAGAATACATGAATACTAGTTGCAACAATTACATGGTGTGGTTAGGAGCTTAAATGCACAATCAGGTCCATAGGATCAGCAAGTGAGTTGGAAGATACGTTGGCTTAAGGGGGATTTTTTCACTGTATTTGGGTTTCAAGGGTTGTATGCTTTCACTTCATCTTTTTTTTTCTGTTACATATATTGTAATCATGTGTGAAAGCATGTAAATTATCCCTGCATGTAATTGGTTATTGTTTGGAAAGCTAGTTGTGTAATCCTCGCCTTAGTCATGCATAGGAGAGAGAGCCACTTGTTTTAGGCATGCATATCAATAAGTCATCTATATCAGCCATGTATGTTCATGTTTATCATTTGGATATTGTTTGAGTAGAACTTTTTTTAGGAATGCATTGAAGAAAGTATTTATTTCATCCATATATACACTTGTGTGTGCAATGTGGTATCCATATACTCTCATTATTAAGACTTGTACTTGCATTGTATATTATTGATATTGTTTGTTTGGCACATTGTTCATCATTTAGTCATATTTGGTTTTGATTCTTATGGTGTTGAGTAGCCTTTTGCATATTTCAAGGAGGTATTAGCTCTAAGAAGACAAATAAGAGAAACAATAAGTTATTGGAAAACAATTCTGATTTGATTGTAGATAGCCATAGCACATGTTTAGGGTGAGGATGTTTAGCAAGAGGAAGGTCATTTTTGGATTTTTTTTCCCTAATTTCCATTGGTTGTAGAAGATAAAAGTGTGGGAAACTATTTTTGTTTCATTTTTAATGCTATTTTTCAGGACTATTGTAGTTTGCAACGCTTTATCAAAAAACATTTGGTATCAACATTGTTCATTTGGTGTTAGCATGGTTTTCCAAGTGAGGTTTGGTCACCTTTTTCCATTGATGTGAAAGGGGGGGAATGAGACCAGCCACTAGTAGAGAATGAGATAGCCATTTAGAGAAGAGTGAAGGTCAGCTAAAGAAGATTAGATTGTTGTTGTTGCTATGGTGTTTCCATGAATGCTAAAGGGGGTGATTTTTGGTAACATGGTGTTGGCATTCATGGAAATATTTAGATGATATTCTACTTCATGATTAGAAAGTAAAGAAAGGTTTTATAGTGTTTCAAAGGTTTGGAAGATGTTTACAGGTGTATTAAATAAAGTGACACATATTTGAGCAGTTCTGGTTGAGATATTTTATGTTTTCCCTAAACTATTAAAAAAACACAGGTTCAAAAGGGGAAACCTACTTTTGCAATAGTTGTAGCCCAAATCGTCGGTGGAAAAAGGGTGTTCGCAACCCAATTTCTCATTAGAGAAATCACATCGACTTCCTAGAGGATGTAGAATGGCAACCACAAGCACTTACCATGGAGTTTTCCCAAGGATTCGTTTGAGGATGGTTCAATTGTTATAGTCTATAATTTGTATGTTGAATTGGTATCCAATGTTTATTTTTGGTAGCATAGGATGTGCTCTAAGACCAGAATTTTGTGGAGAGGCTTAGACACATTCATTACAAATAACCCAGAAATCATTTTGGAAATTCCACCCAGAAACAATTTTATAAGAAAAATTAATTATTTTTAATGGGGACCCTAAGTCTAACTTAGGAAATTAAAATAATGAACCAATATTAATGTAAAATTTGGGTGAAACTTCTAGAAAAAGCAGATCAAGTCTAATATGATCTTAGCCATTGATTGGAGATCTAATATCGGTAGTTGATTTGTCAATGAAAAGACTATAAAGGAATGCTTGAGGGTCATTTGTAAGAGACACCAAGAGGATATAGAGATCGATTTTTTCTGACGGAGCAAGTTCTCGGAAGAAAATAAAATCTAAGTGATTCTTGATTACAGTGAGGGGCAGAGACAGTTTCCGAAGAGAAATTATTCTCAGTTGGAGAATCATCAATAGAGGATGGCAGAGAGAGATTCAAGAACTATTGCACAGAGCCAGAGAGGTTGACATGGAGCCATGTTGGGGCTACCCATAAGGCCAGAGGAAATCCAAGGGTTTGCTGAGAAGACAATTTCAGAAGCTGGAAGCTGGGGTGTGAGACCGGGAGGCGGAGATCAGAATTTCTATGGATAAAATCAATTCACTATTTGAGTGACGTAGTGCCGAGGAGGATTGACATTGGGACTGTGTAGTGAATGCATAGAGGTAGTGTGGAGCCTGCAAGAGGAACATAATTTAGTTTTTGGATCAACCGGGATTTCCAGTGATAGAGTGAGGTAAAACTCACCGATCTTTCTGTCAGTTATATTCTGTGTAACTGATGTAGCAAAAAACTATAGTTTACAATTAACCATGTGGACCTGTGGGTTATGGGCCCATGTATACATTAGAAGCATTTCAACAATGGACTCCTTTAATGGAACTGCGCTGTTTAAAAACAAATTTGCATGCAATTCAGGATGCATCGCAGATCGGCCGAAAACCTTTATCGCAAATCGAAGGGTTTAAGATTTCACATGGCGCACAAAATAATTTTTACCACCGATCGCGCAATACACATAATACGAAGTTTGAAATACGATGATTTCACAAATCACAACTATTATCTTTCACAATTCGTGACAATTAACATTTCACAATTTCGCAGAATTAGCGTTCTGCCATTCACCGCAACACTTATCACTTGTGAAGTGCAATAGCGCCCGGACCAGTCTCCTTGTCACATCACAAGTTATAGGATTTAACTTGCGAAATATTAATATGTAATTAAAACAATCATCGATGCAATCTGATCACGACTATTCATTCTGCCTACACTGATCTTTGTTGATGAAATCACATTTCAATAACACCCATGTTCTGCCATAGCTTTGATATACAGCAAAGTTCATAGGAACTCTGTTCTCTCCCCTCATATTCACACAGCTTCATAAATAATAGTAAAATCACGCCTATATAATAACACCCAAATAAAACCAAATCCAGATATATAGCAATACAAAAATTCATTTATATTTAGAACTTAATTATATGCTAAGGCCTCATGGCCTAAATCACACTAAATCCCCTGTGGCTACATTGCGTACTCTATCTTATCTTTCACACACCACAACTCGCTATATAAATAAAATACAAAGGGCATCGATCATTTAATATCCATGAGTTCCTCCCACAATTTCTCAACTAACCCTAAATCTCTCTATTCGCATACATGACAGATAATTACAATTTAAATAAGTCTTCTAGAGACTTATAAATTGCATCAATTTAGCTCTGTTTGAATAGAATTTGCCCCAGTTTACAATTGATTGTCCACGTTTCACACTTCATATTATTGAGTTTTAATTATGGCCCGATGCTCTTGCATTAGACTCCCCAAGTACACAACTTTCTATGACCTCCTGGTCATATGCCTCCTTCATCCCTTAACAATTCTACCCACATCCTCTGTGGAATTTCCTTTATGATATTTTTGTGAGCTGCAACAAAACCACTGTAGTAACAAGTCCTCCCTGCTACATGATACCTCACCAAACTTCTCTCCTCTGAGCTCAGTCTTTCGACATCTTTCTGGTTCTCTCTTCTGGAACCATTTGAGCACTCCTTGCTCTAGGCCGCTGCAATATTCTCACCTGCACAAAAAATATAAAGACCACAAACTCACCAATGTTAAACATAACTATACCTCCTTCTTTCTTCGCATGCAAACTCTTTCTCGCAGGAAACGTTTCCCTGCTCTGATACCACTTTGATGCGGTAAAAAACAACAGTTTACAATTAACCGCGTGGACCTATGGGTTATGGGCCCACGTATACACCGGAATAATTTCAATAGTGGAATCCTTTAATGGAACTTCATTGTTTCAAAAAAAATACGCATGCAATTCAGGATGCATCACAGATTGACTGAAAACATTTATTGCAGATCGCGGGGTTTAAGATTTCGCACGGCATACAAAATACCTTTTACCGCCGATCGCGAAATACACATAATAAGCTTTTTGTGATCCAACAATTTTGCAAATCGCAACTATTACCTTTCGCAATTTGCAACAATTAACATTTTTCAATTTCGCAGACTTAACGTTCCACCATTCACCGCAACACTTATCGCTTGCGAAGTGCGATAGCACTCAGACCGGCCTCCTTGTCGCATTGCAAGTTATATGATTTAACTTGCGAAATATTAATATGTAATTAAAACAATTGCCGATGCACATGAATTCTCATTCTGCCTGCACTGATCTCTGTTGATGGAATCACATTTCAATAACATCTGTGTTCTTCCATAGCATTGATATATGACAAAGTTCATAGGAACTTCATTCTCTCCACTCGTATTCACACAGCTTTATCAATAATAGTAAAATTACACCTGTATAATAACACCAAAATACAACCAAATCCATATATATAGAAATACACAAATTCATTTATATTCAGAACTTAATTACAAGCTAAGGCCTCACGGTATGAATCACACTTAAGCCCCTATGGCTACATTGCATTCTCTATCTTCTCTCTCACACACCACAACTCACTATATAAAGAAATTACAAAGGGCATGGATCGTTTAATAACCATGGGTTCCTGCCAAAATCACTCAACTAACCTTAAATCTCTCTATTTGCATACATGGGAGATAATTAAAATTTAAATAAATCTTTTAGAGACTTATCAATTCCATCAATTTAGCTCTCTTTGAACAAAATTTGCCCCAGTTTGCAATTGATTGTCCACATTTCACACTTCATAGTATTGATTTTTAATTATGGCCTGATGCTTCTGCATCAGTAACTGATTTGTCTGTGTGAAAATAATTGGTGTATTCATATTAACTACTTCTTAATAGATAAAACCCTTTAAATTTGTTGCACTGATTTTCCAACATTGTGTTTTTCTGGGGACACTTGTCCAAAACAACGGTGTCATGTGTTTGAATTATTATTTCTTGCTTAGTTTTTGTTTTCAAAAATTTATTTTAATGGGTGAAGGTTGCTTCAGTAATTGCTTCGATATTTTAAGAGGTAATATTCAATAACTTCTTTAAATCAGATTTGCAAGTAGGAGAAGTAGTTCATCTTTTTGCAATAGGGATTCCAGATCTACGATCTGAGAATTTTCACATGGTATTAGAGTGTGTATTGTGAAATAGAAAGAGAAGATACAACACTAAGTTAGAGGTTGAAGAGTTACAAAAAGCAGCAAATCAAATCCCTAGAGGGATTGCATAGTCCAGGCTAGGAGGGATGAATTTCCGGAAAGGTATTTCTCTGAGTGAGTCAATAGAGAGGTAAGAATTCCAAATCAAAATTTTTCCAAGGCAGAGAGAGCAGCACGAAGCCTTAGTGCAGAGCTAGTGGGATGCAATTTTTTCAAGCACATATTGATTTTTTTTGGGCAGAAAGTCATTAGAAGAAGAAGAAGTAGCATAGTGAGGGAATTTTATCTCCTGGGAAGTTCCTAGTTGGGGAATTTTAGTTTTTTCCGAGATCTGACCAGTAGATTTGGGAAGTAGATCTACGAGTTGCATAGGAAATGTGTAAGCTTGTCCAGTGTTGCGTAGAGGGGGAAGAAGAGGAGAAAATTCGACATTTTTGACTACCATGGAAACTCACAGGCTCAGAGATCAGGACCAGTTGAAGACAATAATATTTTTTCTTCTGGATGATTATGATTTGAAGCTTTTCATGGAGAACATGGTAGCCATCCTAGCTGATCCAGATCCATTGAAATAGTACAAGAATGATATGGCAAAGGAAAAAAGGCTACTCCTAGATGGATTCAAGGATCATGATGTGTCCCATATTGCTGGAAAATATACTCCCAAGAAAATGTGGGAAGCCTTGGCCATGCTATATGAGGGATCTTTCGAGTAGTGGAAGCTGTAATTAGAGAAATAACTGAGGTTGGCATAGATGCAAAGATGGGAGTGCATGATTCCATTCCTGACTAAGATTTAGGAAATCCATGACCAACTTGCAGCCATGGGGTCTACCCTTTCTTCTTCAGCGATGGTAAGACTGGCATTGAATGCGGCCACCAAATATTGGAATGTATTTTTCTACAGTATCTTGGACATATCAAATTTTCCATTTTGGGAAGATATCTGGGCTACTCTTTAGCAAGAAGAGATAAGGAGATACTTGGTCAAGTGCAAACTTGACGGTAGCGGTGGTAGTAGAATGAAGGTGAAGCAAGAGGAGGAAGATGCAACCCTTGCATCCAAGGGACAATAAGAGCAACCGAGACATAAGAAAGACATATCGAAGATCAAGTGCTTTAAGTGTGGTGAACTTGGCCAGTACACTTCCCAGTGCCCAGAAAAAAAATTAGATCTAAGTGATTCTTGATTTCATTAAGGGGCAGAGACAGTTTCTAGAGATAAATTCTTCTCGGCCGGAGAATCATCAGCAGAGAATAAATATATTTTAATGGGTGAATACTACTTCAGTAACTTCTTCGATATTTTAAGAATTAAACTTAAATGACTTATTAAAATCATATTTGCAAGTGAGAGAAGTAGTTCATCTTGTTGCAGTATGGATTCCAGATCTAGGATCTAGTAATTTTCACATCCAAGAGGTAAGAACAAAACGAATAGTTGATTTTTTCAATATAATGTGGTCATCAAGGAGAAATGGAAGTGCATTTATCTAGTCCAAAGAAGTAGAATTTTGATTTGGTCTGTAGTTAATCTGGTCCTCAAGAATCTTATGGCATTTAACTAAGGTGTGGATTCATTTGGTCAAAATATTTTATTTGGTCTTGATGGAAATAATGGAATGAAATTGGTCATTAATCATTGATGCATGAATTGGGTCAAATATAAGATTGGGAAAATTAGTTTAAAGTCCCTTAAAATGGATGTATCATGGGTTAGATGATGCAATTAAAAACTCATGATTAACCTATATAGAGTCTGTTAGAACACTCATGAATAATGTGGATCAATATTGAACATATGATGATGTATTGTATACTCTTATGGGTGTGTAGATGGTGTGATATCATTTTTTGATTTGACATAATGGTTACACGTAAGCATGGAGCATAGCTGTGATGCAGTCTGATTATTAGACTGAATGAGAGAAAGGAAATTTTGAGATTATGGAAATTGGTTACCTAATATGGAGCAATTATTCTTAGTATTTATGATGATCTATGACAATCTACAATCTGTGGAGTGCCCCAAAATGTATTGCAAGTCAAATCCCTTGCGTGTTGATCTTGTTTGTTCCGTAACAAATGAAAGATTTGCCTAGATCGAGAGAGGGCATATTTTGTAAGCCTTATTGAGATTCAAAATCTATTTCAAAGTGAATGAAAGGATCAAATGCAATAATTTTTGTCTAGGATGAGCGATTAGAACCAAATACACCTATTTGAAGAGATGCCAACATATGGAATAGTTGTGAAGCACGGTTTTGACAATATTGTGATTTGTGTGGAACATACAACAATTTCTGATCTGGCATTGTCCATCTAAAGGTAAAATGTAATATGTTTTAGCATTTAAATACTTATTGATAGTAGCTGCAATGGAGTGTGAATTGGTATTCTCTGTGTATTGGATCATGGGTAGAATAGTGTGCATGGATAAAGCATAGTGGTTATGTTTTGTGAAGTTAAAATGATAGTGCAATTAGTTGAGTATATGATATAGATTCTAATCATTTTTGGTCATGTTGATGCCATGCATAGATGCCATCAGTCTTATTGTTGATAAAAAATTAGTTTTTGATATTATTGATGAGGATAGAGTGGAGTTGATGTGTTGTTGTATGAGTTGAGTTAGTAGTGTTGGGTATGTGTTATATTATTTTCACGATTAGTTGCACACGCGAGGGGGGTGGGGGGTGACAGGCAGGGAGATAGCTCCCCATATATGTTGCACCAGGCGTGGCAGGGGGGGGGGGGGGGTAGCCACCTACGCGAAGTCCGGGGAAACACCCCGGGAAAAAAAAATTGGAGCCTATTTTTCGGTAGGCAGACCCACCTGCGGTTTTGTGCATGGGTTTGCACATGGTTTTGGGGCATGGTGGTTTGAGGCCCGTGGTATTCTGGAGATCTGGTGAAGGGAACTATGGTTATGTTCTAATCCGGGGTTAATGGATTAAGGTTTATGAATACTTCGACATGTATATATATGTGTTGTAACAATAAAAGGAAAATAATGAAAAATCAAGCTGGTAGTCCTGATTTTGGATCCAGGGGAAAATATCTGTGTATATATGTTTTATGTTTTATTCTCTCTCTATTTTTTATTTTTCGTTTTTAAGATTCGTTTGTAGATAATTTCTGTACAGGGTTAAAACCTAAATTTGGTATCAGAGTTGTTTTGGCTTTAAGGGACACCTTTTCTGCTGAGGTGTGTGTTTTTCCTTGGGCCTTTGGTAGACCCTATTTATTGGGAGTGTTATGGCCTAAATCTGCCTCAGGCTGAGGAAGGCAGAATCTAGCCCTACCAGATCAGGAGAGGGCTCTCTCCTTTTCAATCTCAGCAAAAAATGATTAGTGAGGCTTGAGATGACTTGAATGAAGACTGATTTTAGGCTAGGTATGTGTGCAAAAGAGTTTGATTTATTTTAAGGGTGTTTTGTTGGCTCAAATGGAAAGGCAGATTTTGGGTCTGGGGAATGAGACTCAGTTTTGCAGAGATCTCAATGGCGCAAGGTAGACAATTGATTTGAAACTTCCAATTGAAATAAATGGAGGGTTTAGACAGGTGAGAAGTTGAAGAGGGCAAGAAACCTTCACGAATCCTCTTCAAACAGCTGAAAACATAGAAAATTAAACAAACCCTAGGTAGAGCACTGCAAATTTTAATGAATTCTACCTTTATCCTTGTTTGTTTAAGTTAAGAAGAGATAAGAGAGAAAATGGTATACATAAAACACTAGTAGACTTAAATTTACAGAGGGAAACATATTATCAAAGCAAAATTCCACATGAATCCCATAAAGTGCTGCAAACCCTGGTCTATTCCTTTGCCAAACTGTAGAGATGAATGTACAATGATGCTCAAAGCATTCCCAAAAGTCCAACCATGCTAATGACTGAAAAACCACAAGATATAGACAAAAAATAACTCATCCCAGCCTCTATGGGTCGAGCTCATAAGTTTAGGAGCTGTTCCAACAAAATCTAAACTGAGAACTAGAAAGTAGGCAGTGGAACAGCTTGCCTCTAAAAACTAAGGAAAGCTGATTCATTCGATTTCAAATTACCTTTTGATGGATGAATCTACCTCTATGAGTGAAAATATAGAAAAATTACATCAAAATACATCATGTTATATTTAATTACATCATGATTTTGACAACTAGAAGGAACAAGTCAAACTGTAAAAAAACTAGGCGAAAAATAGAGTTTTTGACCAAAAATGAGTAAAATCCTCCAATATGTTGCGTCTGATTTCCCTATGCGTTGCGCCAGTTTGCAGCTGATTTTGGAGGCCTTCCCTGTGTCCAAATTTTCTCCAAGTGGGATTGTTGGAAAGGCCTGCCTGTCTAATTTCCAACACAAGTGGAATTTTTGAATTTGGCTTCCATTTACCCCTCCAAAACTGAGTTCTATGTTTAGCTAACATTGGCATCGAAGGCGGAAAAGGTCACCAGGGTGCTTTTGACATTTTGGAAGCCAAAAACCTATCAAAATTCCTTTTCCATTGGTAGGCATGCATATGTTTCCCTAAAATTCAAAAAATGCTGAGTTTTCATCAAAAGTCCCCCATAAAAAAGCGACGCAATTGGTGCGAGCGCATAAAATAGAGAAAAGGAAATCACATTTTTTAGGCCAAAATTTTCAAAAATGCAAAAAGTGTCCCAGAATTTTTGAAATTTAGGTACAAAGGACTCTCTTCATCAAGTGCTATGTTGGGCAAGAAGCCCCAACCAATATCTGAATTTTATCATGCTTTTTCCGCCTCCTGATGCCTTCTTCAACTTGGCCTTAGATCTTGATTCTTGCTACGCAAACATGGTTTCTCGCCCAATAATGATTGGCCATGTGCCTCAACTTGTTCTTCTCTTTTGTTGACGCTTCTCCAGCAGTTTTCCCAAATGCATATTTACCTTTCAAGCCAAGTTTCATGATCAGCTTCAATTTCTTGCTCAAGTGATGTCATCTTGGTTTTGCTCCTTTTGGCAGCTTGTCGGTTCTCTCATATGTTTTGCAACTCCATAATGGTTTTCTAATCCTCTAGCTACTTGTTTCTTTGCTCAAAGTATTTGATTATCCACTTGGCTCTTTGTAGGTTGAGGGACAAAGTATTTATCTCCGCCCATTGCTCCAAGACAATCTCTCTAAGCAGGTTGGTGAGAGCCCAAATCATTGTCATCTACGAATGAAGTGAAATCTATCTCCCCTGCCCTCTGAAGGCCCCTCATCATGTATGGCCTCTTACCCTTGTCTGTTTTCTTTTCTTTGATGGAGGAAGCGAGACCCCCTTCCACCCTAGGGTGGAGATAATGCTCGCTTATTCTGCTGCAAACAACCTTCTAGTGCCCTTTTGATAGGTGACAGAGAAACACACCGGCACACTAGCGATACGTGGTCTCATGACCTCTGTGATGTGAAAGGTCACACATCCTCATGAAAACACGGAAGTACCTGAAGATACATGAAGAACTCATGAGAATTAAATATGAAATATCATTCAACTTATTAACGACCACAATTTTTATAATTACAAAATGATATATAAATTATACTTCTCTTGAGGATTTTGTTGCACCCGAGGTGGTAATATTCTCAATATTTGACACATGAAGTAGAGTTTCATCATTCTCACTGCAGTAGAAGTGCATTAGCAATACGATGTGTTAGGCATATGATAGAAAAACCGACCCTCACATAATTTGAAATATTTGATTATGAGTTTCATCAAAGGGGAGCGTATGAATTTTCAGTGCAGAAAGGGGAAAAACCTGTTTGAGTTATCTCAAAAAACTAGGCTTGATGTATGTATGACTCATGGTATTTCTGTCAGTTTTCTGCCTTTTATTCCATTGCTCTTCGACATTTGGAATCTGGGATTGCCTAGAGATAGACTGCGGTGTCGAGTGAATGTCACACACCAAAGTGACTTGGCCATTATGTAGATGAGGCACAAACAATACGGCCAGCTCATGATGGTCTTTGGACTCTAGCAACCATCTCCTGGCGATAACAAGGCCCATTTGTTGAAAACATGTGATAGCAAGAGCGAGGGCTGCGGCTCGACAAGTGAGTAGGCTCTTCTGGTATGTTTACCCTCTTGTGAGGTCTCATGGTGCTGAGAATTGTGGTTGGAGAGTCACGCTGTGTTCTTCATCTCGGTCGTAGGAGAATGCGGCTCTGTTGCCAAAGTTTATGTTGTCTTAGATGAGTATGAAGAGTTTTAGGTGTCTTTGGTTTTGCTGCCATGTGTATGAAAATGTGAGGACTATGAAGGGAGAGGGTAAGAGGATTTGGGAATGTTTCCAATTGGAATTTGGGGGAATTGAAGGTTTTTAGGGACGGTTCTAGGCTTTCGGGATGTGATTGGGGTTTTGGGAATTTTGTAGCTAGGATTTGGGATAATGGGAATTGGGATAGGGGTGAATGAATTTAGGGATATGAGGGATAGGGAAATGGTTTGATGAAAGTAGAACATCGGTGAGGAATAAAGGTGAGGGGAGTGATGGCCACAAAAAAAACCAATTCGGGGAAACCTAAGCGGTCATATCTTTGAAGAGCGAGGAAGTAGGTTTGAATTTTTTATTAAATCCTCATAAACATCTTAAGACACACGTTTATTGGCATTGGAAAATTTGTTTGACTTACTTTGCGTTTGGAGGAAACCGAGCAAATGGGAGATTTGAATGAGCTCGTGGTGAAAATAGCTTGCAGCTCTACGTATGGCACATCCTGAGCCAATGCAACGCAGGTTATATGCATCGTGCCGGTGTGTTTTAACTGTGGAGGGCTGGCCCAATGCGTCGCGCCTCTCGGCCAATGCGTCGCGTCCCCAAAATTCACACGGTTTCCCTTCAGCTTGCTCCCTTTTAACACGATTTTCCTTTGCTCGTATTTCTTTCTTTGAATGCAAATGATCCCTTTGAACATGAAAAATGACTTATATACAAAATAATTTAATTTTCCACTCATAAAAACCCACTTTTATAATGTTTGCATTTGAGACTTTCTTTTCAAACTCTGTTTTAGGCAGTTTGTTTCATTTGTGCCTTTGATGGACTAAATGACTTGATTTTTTTTTGCCTTGCAGGGGATGGAGTTTCTGAAGCTTGAAAAGGTGACCAGGGTTGCCATTAAAGTTGCTTACATATGAGAAAACTTGCAATTACATCAAATTTATACATAAAAAGATAAAAATACATTTCTAGGCATATGATCATGAAATTTATTTAGTACTGGAACTTTATTCAACCTCCTCATGAACCTGCTAACCATTATTGGACATTTTGAAGACCTTTTTGATGAAACCCTAGACCTAATGGGACTGAAAACCCTAGAAATGACTCTTACAAAATTAAAAACAAAAAGTGAGTGCAGATAATCTTGATGAATGGAAATGGGCCAGCAGGTAAAGGACATGAGGGAAAATTTATAAAAAGCCACTAGCGTCAGATGAACCATGCTCCTAATGGAATGCAGTTGACTGAGTGAGACACCTAATATGCAATGCAACAAGAGAATTTGGATCACTGACGGACGAATGAGGATACCGACACTAACATTGGCTCCAATGGGGATGGTAGCTCCTTGGAGGTGCCAGGAACTACAGATATTTGGCAAAGCATGCAGTGCCTTCATCCATTGGGCTATGGATTCAATAACCTCAAAAAACCAAAATCAGACTCTTGACTCAATTTCAGGACTGAAATCTGACTCAAGAATAACTCAATTTCAAGACTGAAATCGACTAAAAGACCTGACTCAAACAAACGAAACCAAAACTGAAATCAACCTTTAGTTTTATAGCCTTCACCTCGGGCCCCAAACTGAAAGAATGATGACATCACACGCTTGCAATGAAACTTAAACAAACCGGTATGTACAGTGATACATATGACAGCAAAAAACATTTCAAAAATAGTACCATTTGAGTTGCCGACCATTGACTGGCCCACCTGGACAATATTCTCCATTCATTTCTCTGAAAAGGAAAGCATTTTGGCCTCGATATGCAGCAATTCTAAAAGGTCCTTTCCAAAGATTCTCAAACTTGCCATGCTTACCTTTATCTTCCTTCCTTGCCTCCCATTTGAGCACAACTTCTTCTATTTGAAACTTGTCCGCCTTTGCCTTTCCATCATATATCTTCTTGATTCTCTCTTGCAGCTTGAAAGTGTTCTGAAAAACCTCCTCTCTAGTCTGCTATAAATGGATCATTTGATTAATTCTTCGTTGCAAATGATCATCCTCGTTGCTAGCTTCCTGTAGAATTTTAACCGCTAGAACTGTGAGAGAGGTCGGGAATACAGTTTCAACACCATACACAAGCTCAAAAGGGGACATGCCTATAGATTTCTTTTGACTCACTCTGTCTGCCCAAAGTGCATTAACCAGTTTCTTGTGCCAACTTTTCTTGTTCATTTCCAGCAGCTTTTTGATAATATTGACCAAGGATTTATTTGAGGATTCGGCCAATCCATTGCCTTGTGGATGATATGCGGTTGAGTGCCCCAAAGTGATTTGATACTTATCACAAAAGTCAATCATTCTTTTAGATTTAAAGGTTGTTGCATTATCAGTGATAAACTTATTTGGACAACCAAAACGAGACAAAATATTGTTTTCAAGAAATGAAATGATTACCAAATATGTGGCCTGCCTAGTGGGAATCGCCTCAATCCATTTTGTAAAATAGTCCAATGTTGTAAGGATCCATTTATGTTGCGCCAAAGAAGTAGGATGGACCTCGCCAATGAAATCCAAACCCCATTGCTGAAATGGAGCACTTACTTCAATGGGCTTGAGCGGTAAAGGTTGAAATATTCTCCTACCTTGAAAAATCTGACATTCATGACAGCTTTTAACAGCTTTGTACACATCAACAAAGAGAGGTAGCCAATAATACCATGATCTCAAAATTTTGTTGGTCATTCTCTTCTAGAAAATATGACCTCCGCAATCTCCCTTATGAAAGTCTTCCATAACCTGCTTTGCCTCTTCTTCAACCAAACAATTGAGTAAGACACCACCAGGATCTTTCCAATAGAGCGCATTATTCATGATACAAAACTTGGCAGCCTTCAATTTCAGTGTCCTACTTTTGTTTTTAGCCATTCCCGATGGTGGTGACAGATTTTGGATACATAAACAATGTCCGAATACCAAGGAGAAAGAACAAAATTTCTGATACCTGAGCAAGCGAACTTTCTTCATTTTCCTTGGACTTAGTAGCAATGAGATTAATGTCCAAGGCATGCAAATTTGACTCAGCCATTAGCTTAGCTAGCCCCTGTCCTTTGATTAGCTTTATAGGTTTGATCTCCACGCCATATTCCAACAAGGCTGTAATCCATTTGCCACGTCTTGCTTCTAGATCTGTTTGCACTAAGACATCTTTAACAGTAGCATTAGGAACATAAGCAAGGATGTGAGAATGTAGAATATAAACTCGAAAATATTTCAATGCTTTAACCAAGGAAAGAGCTTGCTTTTCAATAATATTATATTTAAAGCTGCATCTCTTATGGTTCTGCTAAAAAATGCAATTGGTTTCTCAAGCTGATCTCTTTTCTGCATCAAGAATGCTGCCATAGTATGCTCCGAGGCAAATGAAAACAAAAATAAATCCTGAGTATAGTCCGGGCTGATCAAAACCAGAGCTGAAGAAATGTCCAATTTCACCAAATTGAAAGACTTTATTGCTTCCTCAGTCCACTTCACTACACTATCTTTCTTGAGCATGTTTGTGATTTCCCTTAAATGTTCTGCAAGATTGGGTACCAAGCGACGTAAGAAATTCATCTTACTGTTGAATGATTGGATCTCCTTTTTATTTCAGGGAAGATCAATTTGCTGAATGGCTTCCACTCGGGCTGGATCAATGCGGATGCCATCCTTTGATATGATATGACCGAGAAGCTTGCCTTCCTCCATGGCAAACAGATTATTCTTTGGATTGAGAGAGATACCATATTTTCTACACCGCTGAAATACAATCTTCAAATGATAAAGTTGCTCTTCATCTGAATTAGAAAAAACTGTCAAGTCATCAAGATAAATAACTAGAAAGACATCTTTTTCATTTTCAAATGCCATATCCATTGCTCGTTGAAAGGTCGCACCATCATTCTTCAATCCGAAAATCATTTTAGCATAATGAAAAGTTCCCCACGGAGTGGTGAACGTTGTTTTATCTCTATCATCCTCATGGACTAGAATTTTGTTATAACCGGAATAACCATCGAGTAGTGACATGCGGTATGCTCCAACTACTCGCTGAAGTATGTGATCCATTTTGGGGAATGGATAGTTGTCTTTCAAAGATACTTTATTCAGATTCCTAAAATCAATACATAAGCGAATCTCACTTGTTTTCTTGCGCACGGGCACCAAATTAGAAATCCAATCTGAAAATATTATGGGGACGATGATACCAACTTTGTACAACCGATTCACTTCCTTCTCTATCGACGACAACAACTTTGGATTTATTCTTCTTAGCTTCTGTTGAAAGGGCTTTTGATTTGGCTTGATCGGGATGGTATGCTGAATTATGTTTGTGTCATATGCCTTCAAATCTGAATAGTCCAAAGAAAATACGTCAGAAAACGAAGATAATAAACTGATATACTTTGATTTTATCTGTGGGGGCAATGCCTTAGACAATTTCACCATTTTAGGATTTTCTGCTGATCCAATGTTCACATCCTCAACTCCTTTCTCGGTTGGCAGCAAGCTCGGTTTTCAAGCTACATCATCTTGGTAGAAAATTTCCTCTAAAGGTATTAGACCTTTAGGAATGACATTGTCCTTGAGCTGCAAAACTTCCATCTAATTTACTTCTATATCCTCCTCACCATCATCATGCTCCCCATCAATAGAAGTGTCTTTGAATTTACCTTCATTTTGCAAAAATTCATAAATTTCTTTATCATCTTGAAACACTTGCCAATACCTTTGATTGTCAGGGACAGTCGAACGATGCTTCACATGAATTTCAAACTTGTTGTTTGAATTCATTGGAATTTTCAAATTACTTGCTGCTGTTGCAAGTGCATCTGCAATGCCATTCTGAATACGAGGGACACATGTCAAAGTAAAATCTGAAAACAATCTCAAGATATCTAGTACCGCATTGCGGTAGGTCTGCATTCGAGGATTCTTAGCTTGTTATTCACCTTTCACTTGCTTGATAACTAACTCGGAGTCGCCATATACTGCAATCCTTTTGGCATTTAACTTTCTAAGAATTTTCAAACCAAGAATTAAAGCTTCATATTCAGCTTCATTATTTGAATAGTCGAAAGCCAATTTATAAGAACAAACCCTTACATTACTTGGCACTTTGTTTGGGGAGAAAATAGGGCTACGTATCCAAATGCCAATTCCAGCACCTTTCCTTCCTACCGTGCCATCAAAATCCATGGTCCACAAACTAGCTTCTTCCTCTTCCAAATGTTGAAATTATGTTTGCTCTTTTACTTCTCCTTCCTGTCCATCAATATTTTGCTGCTGTCGGAAGGCTAATTGCTCAGCGGTACTATCACGTCTTTGTCTTTCTTTCTTTAAGACCTCTCTGAAATTTTTAGTGATTTCTGGAATGTCTTCTACTTCAATTATTTGGCTATTTACATCATTAAAGCTATCTGAGTATAAAACAAATGATTCTAAATCAGTATGTACATAGTTGATTGGATGATTTACCGGTTTCTCCTTGCTAGTGATCATATACTTCATCTTTTGCTCCCGGTATAATTTCCTCATCTGAGCAAATACGAGAATAGTAGCATAGGAGAAATCAAGCTGCAATTTCCCTTTAAGTTTCGCTCCCCAAGATCTGGAAAGAAGCATGCCAAATCTAGGAGGAATATCCGCCACAACCACATCCATCAAAACATTTTTAGTCGGAATCTGATCCAAACTGACCACCAAATATTTGATAAGCCCAATGCATCTTACTCTACTAGAATCGAAAGAATAAAGGTCATGATACTTTCTAGTGATATCCAATCCCAATTTCTCCATGATTTCCCTAGGCATGAGATTATGAGAGGCTCCGGAATCAAACATAGCATTGTGTAACACATAGTCGTGCAACCTAAGGCTGATGTAAAAAGGAGGTACATCACTATCTGGAGACTCACCATCCAATGCTGGACCAAAAATCAACTCAGGTTGATCATCTTCCACGTTTACCATATCAGATAATGGATCTAAACTCAAAATCTTAGACACCTGACCCTTATAGCTACTATTCTTCATCAATTCAGTCAAAGGAATGGATACTTTTAACTTAGCAATTTCATTTTCTAAGTTAAAAACTGAAGTTTTCTCTACCTCTTTAGCTGGGACATGCTTCTTTTCAGTTTTCTCCTTTGATATATTTGGCTGATTGGATCTTTCATTTGCTGAGGCTGGTTTTCTAGTGGTGTGATCAGCTGTCTCTTTTCCCTTTTTCTGCACAACGAGTCGATCATTCTTTGGTGTTGTCGCTTCCTTTATTTTTTGAATTGGATTAATGGGTACATCTCTACTTCTAAGTGAATATTTTCGCTATTGGGCTGTCAAAGCATTCATGCACCCCCTCTGATATTCATCAGACTCTTCTTCAAGAACTATTTCATTCGCCAAGATGAAATTCTCGTCCCTTTGTACAGCTGAGTTCTCAGAATACTCCTCGTCTTCAGTGATAAAAATTGGCATATCATCAGGTGTAAAGAAATGATTCTCTTCTCCAATTACATTCTCCTCTTCATCTGATTCCGAACCATGTACAAAATTCTGCTGTAAGGGTGTCTTCACTTGCTGTTGTACTGCTTGGTCTTGTACTCGTTGCTCTCTTTGCTTGATTCTAAATTGTGGTTGCTACTAGACACGGAAGTTAGGATTTTTGACTTGCGGTTTAGACTTATCAATCGTCAATCTGTCAAACATCTTTTCCATCTTACGGAGCACTTGATCTGAAGTGGAAACCTCTTCCTTTATTGTTACCTTCTTTTCAGCTTTCGTTCTAGCTCTCTTGGCAAGCAGATTTGCTTCGATGCTGACTGCAATTTTCTGCATGTCTTCCAAAGTGGCTGGATCTCTTTCTCTTAATTGATAGGCCATATCAGGATCGAAACCATCCAGAAACTTAATCAAATCCAACCCCATAGGTGGCTTTATATCAGTAGGAACTGCATTGTAAACAGAATTGAATCTAATACAATAATCTTGAACAGACTCACCAACGTTCCACTTGATATTCTCATATTCAGAAAGAATCTGAAGAGGATTTTTCTTCACTTCCCATCGATCCAAGAATTGTCTCTGAAGATTAGGCAATGTAGTAATACTTCCAACCGGCAAAGCTCTGAACCACTTCCTTACTTCACCTCCAAAATTTTGTACAAGCAGTCTCATTGTCACATTTTCCGCATCAATATCATGAAGGTCAAAGAAATTTGTCATCATATCCACATGTTGCTGGGCTGTAACACTTTGAGGGGTGCCATCAAACAATTGAATTTTTCTTTGATAATCAACAAGCATGTTATCCAAATGTTGAGGCAACACAAGGGGTACAAATCGGGCAGCCATTGCTCTAGGTGGATTTACAACCGGTCTTGGGGATATAGGAGGAGTCGGAGTAGTTGATGTATGAGGTGTATGTGGTGTGGATGGAGGTGAAACCACTGCATATTTTTGATCAAAGATAGAAGGCTGCACGGGAATGGTGGGAATGAAAGGAGGCTCGGTAGGAATTTCTGAACTAGATGTAATTGCGTATGACCTAAGAGTTGCAGATGCAGACTCTAAGAATTCGGGAATGTTTGTAGCCACAATAGAAGTATGAAGTTTCAATATATAACTGTCTATTGATCTATTGGCCTTTTCAATTTCAAGATCTTTGACAAATTCTGGATTTAAGGCAGTAGAACCAACAACACTTTCGAACTTGGTCTCAAACAATGATAGCTCAAATTGTTCGTCAAACTAAAGATCTTAAAGATACTAAAAAACAATAGGACATGAATGAGATTTGAACACAGGAATCACAGGACTTTCTCGACGAAGGATTCTCAGAATAAGATTTGGATTTTCATACACAGGAGGTGGATCAGGATCCATATTTTCCCTGGTGTGTCGTTTGGAAGCCAGTGTGTTGAATTATTCCCAAAAATCAAACGGAAAAAATCAACTTTTTCAGCCTATCTGATTCTAAAATCATCACCTAAAAGTCTAGAATTTTCTGATGTATTGGGGCAATTTTCAAGTTAGATGTTACATTTATAAGACTAGACCGGAGATTGACTGAAGCAACATACATCTACTTTCGCTAATGAAAAGCAAGAGTGTTTCGAAGGCTACCTGGCTAACTTCAGGCTCCGTCTGTAGTTTATAAAACAAATAACACTAAAAAACAAACAATCTTGTTTCCCTAGTATGGTCGCCACTATGTTATGGCCTAAATCTACCTCAGGCTAAGAAAGGTATAATCTAGGGTAACATCAAACCACGCTTAAGCTGGTAGCTAGCCCTACCAGATCGGGAGAGGGCTCTCTCCTTGTCAATCTCAGCAAAAAATGATCAGTGAGGCTTGAGATGACTTGAATGAAGGCTGATTTTAGGCTAGGTATGTATGCAAAAGAGTTTGATTGATTTTAAGAGTTTTTTGTTGGATCAAAGGGAAAGGCGGATTTTGGGTCTGGGGAATTAAGCTCAGTTTTGCAGAGATCTGAATGGGGCAAGGTAGGCAATTGATTTGACACTTTATATTTGAAGGAAATGGAGAGTTGAGACAGGTGAAGAGTTGAAGAGGGCAAGAAACCTTCAGGGATCCTCTCCAAACAGCTAAAAACATAGAAAATTAAACAAACCCTAGGTAGAGCACTGCAAATTTTAATGAATTCTACCTTTATCCTTGTTTGTTTAAGTTAAGAAGAAATAAGAGAGAAAATGGTATAACTAAAACACCAGTAGACTTAAATTTACAGAGAGAAACACACTATCAAAACATAATGCCACATGAATCCCATAGAGTGCTGCAAACCCTGGTCTATTCCTTTGCCAAACAACAGAGATGAATGTACAATGGTGCTCAAAGCATTCCCAAAAGTCCAACTATGCTAATGACTGAAAAACCACAAGATATAGACAAAAAACCACTCATCCTAGCTTCTAGAGGTTGAGCTCATGAGTTTAGGAGCTGCTCCAACAAAATCTAAACTGAGAACTAGAAAGTAGGCAGTGGAACAACTTGCCTCTAAAAACTAGGAAACTGATTCATTCAGTTGCCAAATTACCCTTTGATTGATGAATCTACCTCTATGAGTGAAAATTTAGAAAAATTACATCAATATCCATCAAATTACATCAAATTACATCATGAGTTTGACATTTAGAAGTAAGAAATTCAAACAGTAAAAAACTAGGCGAAAAACAGAGTTTCTGAGTCAAAAATAGGCAGAATCCTCCAATGCGCCGCGCCTGATTTCCCTATGTATCGCGCCTGTTTGCAGCTAATTTTGGAGGCCTTCCCGGTGTCCAAATTTTCTCAAAGTGGGCTTGTTGGAAAGGTCTGCCTGTCTAATTTGCAACACAAGTGGAATTTCTGAATTTGGCCTTCATTTTCCCCTCCAAAACTGAGTTCTCCCAACACTGCTTCCTATGTGTCAAAAAAGGGGCAGAAAGGTCATTTTTGGGGTGTTTTTGACCATTTTGGAAGCCCAAAACTTGTTATCATTTCTTGGCCAATGGTAGGCATGCATATTTTTCCACGAAAAATCCAAAATTTCTGATTTTTCATCAAAAGGAGCCCCCTATCAAAAGCGCGCGTCAGGTGGCGTGGCGCATAGAGCAGAAAAGTCTGTTTTTAGACCAAAAATTCAAAATTTGCAAAAAGTGTCCCAATTTTTTTGAAATTTGGGCTGAATGTCCTCCATTAAGTGCTATGCTGAGCCAAGGAAGCCTCAGCCAAGATTTGGAGTCTATCATGCTTTTTCCGTCGCTTTGAGGCCTTCTTCAATATGGCCTTCAAGATCTTTATCCTTGCTTTGCAAACATGGTTTCTCGCCCAATAATGATTGGCCATGTGCCTCAACATGTTCTTTTCCTTGTTGGCTTTCTCCAACATATTTTCCAAATGCATATTTACTCTTTCAAGCCAAGTTTCATGATCAGCTTCAATTTCTTGCTCAAGTGATATCATCTTGGTTTTGCTCTTTTTAGCAGATTGTCGGTTCTCACGTATGTTTTGCAGCTCCATAATGGCTTGTTGATCCTCTAGCTACTTGTTTCTTTGCTCAAGGTATTTGATTATCCACTGGGCTCTTTTCAGTTTCAGGGACAAAGCATTGATATCTGCCCGTTGCTCCCGAATGATCTCTTTAAGCTTTGAGCTTGGTGAGCCCAAATCAGTGTCATCATCCTAAATGAGGATGAAATATGTCTCCTGCCCTCCTGAAGGCCCCTCATCATGTAATGGCCTCTTACCCTTATATTGTACCTGTACTGTTGATGGAGGAAGCGAGAACCCTTCCACCGGGTAGAATGTACTAAGCTTGACAACATAGCTATTCTGCCCCTATGATAGGTGAAAAATGTCGGTACACTAGCATTCTGTGTCACGTGTCTCATGACCCTCTTGCTAATGTGAAGGTTCAGCAAAAGGTTCACTGTCTCATAAAAAGCTTAAATTTTTGAAGGCTGTGAAAGACTCATAAAATGTAATCCTCTATGAAATATCACTTTTTTTCAATAAGTGATGCATAACCACAATTTTGATGAGTGAAAAATGATATATATTGTTATACTACTGCTTAGGAGTTTTATTTTGCACTAGGGTGGTCATATTCTCAATATTTTGGCACATGAAGTAGGGGAGATTCATCATTCTCACCCTGGTAAAGTGCATCAGCAATTGGATGTGATAGGCATATAGGCAAGAAAACCGACCCTCACAGCTGAAATATTTGATTATGAGTTTCATCAAAGGAGCGTATGAATCTTTCAGGTACCGAAAGGGAAAAACTCTGTTGAGTTGTCTCAAAAAACCAAGCTTGATGTATGGGTCATAGTGTTCCCTGTCAATTTTCTTCCTTTTATTCCATTTCTCTCCGACATTTGGAATACCGGTTGCTAGAGAGATAGACTCGGGTGTCAAGGTGAAATTCACACCTACAAGAGTGACTTGGCCATTATGTAAATGAAGCACAAACAATCTGGCCAACTCATGATGGTACTAGACTCTAGCAACCAACTCACAAAACTGATAACAAGACTATTGTTGAAAACATGTGATAGCAAGAGGGCAGGCCTGCAGCTCAGCAATTGAAGTAGGCTCTTCTTGTACATGTTTACCACTCTTGTGAGGTCTCCTTGGTGCATGTAATTCGGTTGTAGAGTCACTATGTGTTTCTTCATCTCGGTCATAAGAGGAATCTGCCTCCATGTTTGGAAAATTTTGTGTTGTCTTAGATGAGTATGAAGAGTTTTAGGTGTCTTTGATCTTTTGCTGCCAAGTGTATGAAAATGTGTGAGAGATTACGAAGGGAGAGGGTAAGAGGGATTTTGGGAATGTTGCCAATTGGAATTTGGGGAATTGAAGGGTTTTAGGGACAGTCTCTAGGCTTTTGGGATAGCAATTGGGATTTGGGAATTTTGTAGCTAGGATTTGGGATAATGGGATTTTGGGATAGGGGTGGATGAATTTAGGGATATGGGGGATAGGGAAATGGGTTGATGAAACTAGAGAAACAGTGAAGGAATAAAAGGTGAGGGAGTGATGGCCACAAAAAAACAATTTACAAACCCTAGGAAATCATGTCTTGAGAAAGGAAGTAGGGTTTGAAATTTTTTTATTAAATCCTCATAAACATCTTAAGACACACGTTTATTGGCATTAGAAGAGTTTGTTTGACTTACTTTAGACCGGAGGAAACCGAGTAAATGGAGATTTGAATGAAATCGTGGTGAAAATAGCTTGCAACCCTACACGTCGCGCCACAAACCCAACACGTTGCGCCGATTATATGTGTCGCGCCTGTGTGTTTTTAACACTGTGGAGGCCAGCCCAATGCACCACGCCACTTGTATGCGTCGCGCCCACAAACTTGCACGATTTTTCTCTAATTTTTCTCCCTTTGTTCAACACGACCTTTTCTTGCTCACTGTTTCTTCTTGGAATGCAAATGAGCCCTTTGAAACATGAAAAATGACTTATATACCAAAGTCTTTAATTTTCCACTCCAAAAAACCCACTTTTGTAATGTTTACCTTTGACACTTTTTTAAACTCTGTTTTAGGCAGTTTGCTTCATTTTGCCTCTGATTAACTGAATGAATTTCTTTTTGTTTGCCTTGTAGGGGATGGATTTGCTGAAGTTTTGACAAGGTGACCAGGGTTGCCATTGAAATTGCTTACATATGAGAAAACTTGAAATTACATCAAATTTATACATAAAAAGATAAAATACTCTATTTTTCCCAAAACAAAGTTTTGAGGAAAAATACATTTCTAGGCATATGATGATGAAATTTATTTAGTACTGGAACTTTATTCAACCTCCTCATGCGCCTGCTGACCATTATTGGACATTTTGAAGACCTTTCTGATGAAACCCTGGACCTACTAAAACTGAAACCCTAAAAAATGACTCTTACAAACTATAGGACAAAAAGTGACTGCAAATGATCTTAATGAAAAGAAATGGGCCAGCAGGTAAAGGACATGAGGGAAAAATCTACAACAAGCCACTACCGTCAGATGATCCATGCTCCTAATGGAATGTAGCTGACTGAGTGAAATACCTAATGTGCAATGCAACAAGAGAATTTTGATCACTGACGGAGGGATGAAGATACCGACACTAACAACTGGCACTAGATTAGACATCCAATTTGAAAATTGAAGAGGAACTATTATACCAGCAGTGAATAATCTATTTACCTCCTTCTGGATAGAGGGAAGCAACTTGGGATTCATTCTTCTTAGCTTCTATAGGAAATTTTTATGATCCGGCTTCAAGGGAATGGTATGATGAATTATGCTCTTATCATAGACTTTCAAATTAGAATATTCCCAAGAAAATACATCAACAAATTGAGACATAAGCGTTGCATATTTACCTTTCATTTCTCCACTCAAATATTTTGAAATTTTTACCATTTTTGGCTTTTCCGGAGTGCCAAGATTGAGATCTTCCACTCCCACTTCTGTCGGTAACATGGTCGGTTTGCGTGCAACATCATCTTGATCAAAAATCTCTTCCAAAGGTACCAAGCCTCTCAGAATGGATTTATCTTTCAGCTGAAGCACTTGCATCTCTGCTACATGGATTTCTTGGTCATCTTCATAGCATTGGTTGTCCATTTGAGAATTTATGAACTCCTCTTATGTCTACAAGAATTTTTTGATATGTTTATCATCTTGAAAGATTTTCCAATACTAAACATTATCTAGGACAGCAGGGTAGTGTTTTACATTTATATCATACTTCTTATTAGGATACAATGTAATTTTGAACATGTTGGTCGAAGTGGCAAGAGAATCAGCAATAACATTGTTGTCTCTTGGAATCAAAGATAAAGTGTACTCAGAAAATGTCTTGAGGATATCTAGCACTGCATTTCAATAAGCTTTCATCCTTGGATACTTTGCCTGGTATTCCCCTTTTACTTGATTTATTACTAACTCGGATTCGCCATATACAGAAATCTTCTTTGCACCCAGCTTCTTGAAAATTTTCAAACCAGCTATCAAAGCCTCATACTCAGCTTCATTGTTCTAAAATTCGAAGGCCAGCTTGTAGGATGACATTCGAACATTGGGAGGGATGTTTAATGACTAATTTATAGGGCTATGAATCCACACTCCAATTCTAGCCCCTTCTTTGTGCAAAGCTCCATCGAAGTCCATAGTCCACAAACTACTTTCCTCATCTGAAAACTGCAAATCGGATGGTTGAACTTTGCTTGTTGTTTGAGAGACCTCTGTTGTGTCAAAAAATTATGATTCTTTAATTTCCCCATCACTTTTTTGAGGTGATTCACTCGGTTCCAAACCAATTGGCACTTTTTTACAAATTTATGCATTTTCCAATTCTAAAACAGAATTTGAAAATTCAGAATTTTCTGCAATTTCTTCAATCAAAACTTCGGAAGACGCTGAACATTCATCATTGAACAAGATAAAGGACTCTAAATATATATGAACAACATGTATAGGATGGTTATTTGGCTTTTCTCGACTGTTGATCATGTACTTCGTCTTACTTTCCCAAAATAGTTTCCTAAGTTGTCCAAAGACAAGAATGTTAGCATAAGAAAAATTAAGTTGTAAGGTACCTCTAAGCTTTGCTCCCCATGACCGAGAAAGTAGAATTCCATATCTGGGTAGGATATCAGCCACAACAATTTTCATGAGGACATTCTTGGCTGGGATTTTCTCTAATGACACCACTAGGTCCTTGATAAGGCCAAGACATTTTACCCTCCCTAAATCACATGAGTAAAGATCATGATAAGGTCTTGTGATATCCAATCCTAATATTTCCATAATGACCTTGGGCATGAGGTTGTGAGAGGCTCCGAAATCAAGCATGGAATTATGGAGGATAAATTCATGGATTTTGAGGCTTAAACAAAATGGAGGGACCATGGAAAATTTTAGGGGCTAATATTCGTAGGTGGGCTAATTTTCCATGATTTTTCCAAAAAAAAGATTCGCAAATTTCCATTTTTTTATAAAAGTAATTCGCCCAAATTTTACAATATAAAATTATTTTACCTTAAAAATCGCCAACATTATATAGATAATATAGATAATATCATTATAAATTTGAATAATTTTACAAATATATCAATAAACATTTTATAGTTTTCATATTAGGGACTAGTGAGATTCGCCAATTTTTTAAACTTCAAAATAATTTTCCATCCTTAAAATTTTCCCTGGGAGGGACTTCACTATCTTCTAAATCGCCATCAACAGCAAGACCAAAAAGAAGCTCAGGATGATCATCACTCACATTAACCATGTCTGAAATTTTATCAACTCTAAGAAACTTAGAAACTTGAACTTTATCCTGATCATTTTTAACTATTTCAGTTAGAGGAATGGATACTTTCAACTTGGCAATTTCATTTTCAAGATAAAAAAGAGCAGAATGTTTTGCTACCTCTTTCAATGGTGCATCTTTATTCTCGGGTTGATCTTTGTGTGAGGACTCTTTCTTATGTCCTCCTTCTTATACTTATTTATCTTTCCTTTGACCACTAGAAGAGGCTTCATTGCCTTTAACATGATTGGGAAAAACATGTCCCTTGTCTTTACTTTGATTCGGGGCAGCAGCTTCTTTGGGATGAGCATCTACTTGAGCGTTTTATTTTTTCTAATTAGAGGTTATAGGAACATTCCTATTCCGAAAGCCATACTATCTCTGCACTTGAGAAAGAGAATTTTGATATCCCCTCTGATAATCTTTTGTGCGCACTGATAATATGTCATCATTTGACAATACAAATTTATGATTATCTGGTGCACAAATTTCTGCAGGAAAATTGATCTTCTTCAGTGAGGAAAACAGTTTGTTTATTTTCCTCAAATGAATGGTTCTTGCCAGAAATTTATTCTTCATCGTCTTCATCAAGGCCTTCAGTATAATTCTGCTTAAATGGAGTGTGAATTTTCTGCTGACTTTGTGGATCTTGGCCCCTTTGTTCCCTTTGCTTGATCCTGTATTGGGGATGTTGATTTTGACCCCTGAAATTGGGATTTCTAATGGAGGGTTCAGCTTGTCGATCAGTGATGGAAATTTTATCCATCATCTTCTCCATGGTCTTGATCAAGGTATCTAATTTTCCTTCAGATGAAGTGGATGTTTCTTCTTTGTTAATGACTCTTTCTTCCATATTGATTTTAGACTTCTTGATGATCAAATTTGCTTCCACGCGCACTGAATTTCTCTACATTTCTTCAATATTTGATGGGTTTATTTCCCTCAACTGATAGGCCGTGTCGAGATCGAAACCATCGGGATAATTAAGTAAATCAAGGCCTAGAGGAGGCTTAATATTCTCAGGAATTAAATCATATATTTTGTTGAATCTAGTTGTAAAGTCTTGGACAAACTCATTGGGGTTCCTTTTTAAGGCATTATGCTCAGCTAGGATCTGCAATGGATTTTTATTCTCTTCCCATTTCACTGTAAACAAATCAATTAGCTATTTTGAGGTACCTATTGAACCAGTTGTGAGTGAGTGAAACCATTTCTTTACCTCTCTGGAGAAACTTTGTGCAATGATGTTCATCTTGGCATCGTCATTGTCGATCTCTTCAAGATCTATGAAGTCAAATACTTTGGTAACATGTTGATAAGTTGTAACCTCTGATGTTCCATCAAAAGAGGAAGTCTTTGACCATAATTCTTAGGTAGTGGAGTGAGCTGAAGCGGTAGGATCAGCGGAGCAAATCCAGCCATGACTAATGGAGGAGGTGGTGGAGGTGTTGATGGAGTGAAAACTTGCAGAGGTAATGACAGAATGAAAGGATGGATTGATGATGTAGTTGTCTAAGATGGTGAGATGATAGGTGGAGAAAAATTCTGGTGTTGATATTGAAAATAGGCCTTCTCTGAAGTTTCTTGAAATTTGTCTACCAAGCCCTTTATTTTATGAAAAAAAGACTTCACTATCGAATTCGGACTTAAAAGATTCAGAAAATGGTGCAAAGGAATCAAAATCGAAAGTATCAAAGGTGGCTTCTGAAAGAAAAGTTTCAGACTTAGTTCTAAACAAGGATTTTTCAAATTCTAGACTATAGACCAAATATTCTGGAACAAATCTCGTGGGCAGAGAATTTTATTTGACAAGTGGAGGAACAACTCTTCCAACCTTTAGAGACTTGGTTTTATTTTTTCTAAAAAGACTCTCGGGATCATACACAATTGGTGAGGGATTTGGGTCTCGATTTGACCTCGTATGCATTTTAGGAGCCAGCTTAAGATAGGAGTTTTGCACTTTGGCTCAGATTTTAGAATTCAGCCTATTTTGAATGCTACAGCTTGTCACGTAAAAGTCTAACTTTCAGAGGATTAAAGAAATACTCCCAAGGAATGTTTAGCAATCGCTCCCCAGCAACGGTACCAAGAATGTTATCACTCTCCCCAACTTCCTAAGGCTTACAGTAGGTTTGGAGAAAGGTAACCACAGACCAAACTTTAGGTCAGGTAGCTAGCCCTACCCAAACCAGAGAGGGATCTCTCTATGTCATTTTGCAGTCAAAGGTATGACTAGATATAATATTTTAGGCTAGTTATGATTCTCAATAGATTAGGGTTTTTCTTTGTTTGGAGTTTTGCTGGATAGGAATGACAGTAAAGAGACTAGGTCTAGGGTATTGATCTAATTTCAAAGGTTTAGTTATAGAGGTAAGGGTGAGGCCATGTAGGTAAGCTAATAAGCATGATTAATTTTTCATTGTGTATAGAGTGAAATGAGAGGGAATCAGAATCTGAATTCATTCATCAAAAGAGCAAGACAATTTCATTCAAATCTTATGAAAAATAGAACATGGAAAGCATGTTTTCTGTCAATAAACTGATAAGGTTTAGCATAAAGAACCATATATGTGAAAAATTAGTAACATAACATTCAACATCATGAGTTTACAGAGAAAAACAAATGCTCAAATGCATACCATAGGAGTCTCAACACTATGTCTACAACATTGTCCTTGATTTCATTAGCAAAAGCTTGTACAATAGATCCATTGCAAATAACAACTATCCAACCCAAAAAAAGACAAAAGAGAGTCTAATTATAGAAAATATAGACCATGACACCTCATCATGTCGAAATCCCATCCAAAATGGATCATAAATGCAAAATATGAGTCATTTCCTAGTTTCTAGGGAGGTTAGAAACCATTCCCTGACTTTTAGCTATAAACTAGGAGTGTTTGTATCTTACACTTATTACAAATTCCTTCATTATAGGAAGCCAAAAAAAATCTAATAACTCTAATGACAACTCATAGCCTCGAATTTGCGACCATTTCTGAGCTTGACAAGTGTCCTGAGGGAATCCAATGTTGATCCGTGACAATTCTGACTAAAGATTTTAAAAACAATTTGCAGAAGTGTCACATATATTTGGAGGAACTTTTGAGGCACTTTGGGAAGTCCAAATCCACTTCTTAATAAATTTTCAAATATCCCTGCGTATCTAGTTTCCAGAACATCTTGAATTTTGCAAAATGGACCACGGGAAGGCCTTCAAAAATTCATTCTCCCAAAGTCACTCAAAAGAGTAACATAGAGGGTCCAAAAAGGAGGCAGAAACATGAAAAATAGGTGGTTTTTGATATTTTTCTCCCAAATTGTAGCTTTTCATGCCATGAGGGTTACTAATCTATGATGTTCTCATCAAAACACATCCATCAATGTAAATAAATCACCATTTGGATGCCTCCAAAACAAAAAGTCATAAGTGTCTGTTACGCTTTTGCAATGAGAAATTTCCAGAATTCTGCCAAAAATCATGTAAAATGGAAAAATTTCTCCAAATATTTCAAAATTGGTTCTTTGACACCTATAATAGATAGGTTACACAGATAATGAAGCTTCAACTAATAAATCCAAGTTGACCTTCTCCTTGAGCTTCATTTGTGCCTCTTTAAGCCTCTTTTTCACTTTTTTTAGCGTTATTTGAGAAATGGTATCCCTGGTACGATAATGACTTGAAATGTGCCTTTGCAGCTTGTTATCATTTTTAGCCTTCTTCAATAGCTTCTCCATATGCTCATTAACTCTTGATAGCCAAATCTCTCTATCCTCATTGATCAATGTGGCAATGAGCTCATCAAATGTCAACTCTTCAGATTCATGAATTTGTTGTCTCTCTCGCTCTAGCACCCTTTTGAGGCCTCTTTTTCTTGGTATTATTATGTGTGTTTCATCCTCCATCTCCTACATTTGGTCAAAAAAAACAATATTCTTTCCTTTACCTTTTTTTGCCTCTATGTCTGATTTGTACTTACTTTTTAGGAGTTGATTCACTTGCAATTGAAAATTTTCCCTCTCAAGGAAAGTAATTTGGGATTGGGCAATGGAGAAGGCATCTTTCAGATATACAATTTCTTTATCTTTCTCTGTGATGATGTCTTCAATTGATCTAACCTCATCATGCTCTGATACCTCAGGATCAAATGGCACTGAATCATAATCATGATGCAAGAGAGGTTACTCCTCTATCTGAGATTGCTCATCATGGGTGCTAAGTGTAAGAAAACTATTGGTAGACTTAGGCACAAAAAATTGTATCTTGCCTCTCTCATATCTTTGATAAAATCCCATAACCCTAGGTATATTTGAAAGCTTAATAGACATGCTAGAAGACCCAATATTCATTGCCTATGGTGATGATGTAATAGGAAAGACGGTAATCCTTTCTGACAACCTCTCCAAGAAGTCTTCCCATGTCATGTTTATGGAGGACAAGTGATGCAGCACAATGAGCTTGATTATTCCATGGTGAAAGAGACTAGTATGATCATCTTCCCTTCTGCTTTGAACCTTATCAACCATCTTAATCAAGCTCCTGTATAAATAATGGGGCAAATCAAGTGTTTTGACTCTGGTAAAATGCATCAAAAGCCTGATGTGATACCTATATAGCCTGGAGAATATTCCTTCGCATGTAAAGTACTTCATTGTAAACATCATCAGAGTAGCATACTTATTTTTTATATTTCTGAATGGAAAAATAAATTCTTGACCATCTCTAGCATGAGGCTTGAGGAACTTCTTGTAGTTTTCAATGTCTAGGTCCATACCCTTGAACCACTGCTCTCCATGAGAGGGGATACCTGTAGCTGAAGCAATTAGGTCAGATGATAAGCTAATATCCATACCTATAAGGGTGACCTTTCCCATATTGTTGTTGGTTTCAAAAAGGCTGGAAAACTTAAGATGATACTCTCCTTCCATAGGCCTTTCACAAAATGTTAAACATTGAGTTCTTTGAAAGCACCTTCTATCCAATGGTGAAGCATTAATCTTGTGCATGGTGAATGGCTCAAGCCTGATATGGCACCCTACTTTCAAGCTCTTCTTGTCACTTTCCATGGTGTTTTTCACTGGAATGATGAAAACCCTAGGGTGCCAATGAAATGAGTGAATGAGAATGGAAATTTTGAAAAACAGGTTGTAGGAAGGTGTGAGTCTGGTGGATGAAATAGAGGGCCTTGAAGCTGAGAAAATTTCTAGAAAAAAATTAGTAGGTATTTTTGTGTGTTAGCTTCAAGTTGTAGGTGGAATGAGAGAAAATGGATGAGTGGAATGTATCAAAATTTCTAAAATACAGGAAATTCCCAATTTTGACTTTGAGAATAGCCTGTGTAATAGTAGGGTAAGTTTGTGAGGTGAAGTAGGGGTGATGGGGTTGAGAAAAACTTCGGTGAATAGGATGGTGTCTTGTCTCCACAATGAAGGTGGAATGAAGGCAAATGGAGGAGTTTAGGATTATGAAAACCTCAAGACACAGTCATTTCCCAATTTTGACTATGGGAAAAAACTAGTGAATAAGTGTTTTTGATGTTTGAGGGCCATGGAGCTTGATAAAATTTTGATAAAAATTCAGTGGGTAGGCTTACACCTTAGATCCACAGTGTAAGTGGAATGAGTTAAAATGGGTATTTTTAGATCATTCAAAACCCTAAAACACAGTCACCTTATATTTTCATTGTTTTTACTGTGTAAAATAGTTTAGAATTAGGGTTTTGATGGTTTGATTCATATTATGGATGGCGATAGGCTTGTGATGATTGAGCATGGGGGTGTAGGAATCATGGTTTAGATGATGGGTTAGGGTTTAGGTTAGGGTTTTTCAACACATAAAAAAATATGTAGACATTGAAAAGCATGGAGAGGAAAATAAAAGAAGATGACATGCCTTTAAAACCTCAAGATTAAACCAAAGACTAGCATAGATGAAGGCTTACCTTTTATTAGAGGCCACACCAAAGATGAGAGGAAAAGAATGAAATTTAGGAGGGTTTTCGAGCTTCAATAACACCAAATACTTGTCACACATAGAAGCATAACATGGTTTTTTCTTTCACCACAAAAACGTAACAACTACAAATTGTCACCACAGAAGCGTGTCACAGTCTTTTCTTTCACCACAGAAACGTAACAACTACGTTTATCACCACAAAAACGTAACACTGTGATTTTATTCCCTACAAGAGAATAACAACTGGCTGTTAAAGACCACAGGAGTGTAACAAGTGTTTTTTGTACACCACAGGAGCGTAACACTGCCTTTTCTTTCACCACATAAACATAACATTGTAGCCCGACAGTGACATATAAAGCCTAGAAGCGTAACACCTTGGTTTTGTGAGGGTTGTAAAATAATTTTGAGAGTATGGAGGGATGAGTGAAGTAGAGAAATGTTTTTTTCACAAATATGAAAGGCTAACAATGAACTAAAAATGAAGTTTCCTTTCCCTTTATAAGTTGATGACCCTTTTACCCTTTCTAATGAAATGTACAATGACTTTTTAACCCTTTTTACACTTGAAAAAATGACATGTTTCTCCTTTAAGTGAGATGAGAGGATAGAGTTAACTTCTTTTGAATTCTTTGACACTTGAGGTGACCTTTTTTGGCATTTTAAATGAGACATTGAGACAAACTTTCTCCTTTTCATGAGACAACAAGACTACCTTTAAAAACTTTGAAATCTTTCACCTATGGACTTTCACATTGGATAATGACTCTTTTCAAAACTAGATAAGATGTCTTTTAAGCTTGAAATGACTCTCTTTGCATTTTACTAGGATAGTAGGTCAAAATGACCTTCCTTGGAGTTCTGACAGACAATGGTGACTTTTTTATCTTTTAAATGAGACAGTGAGACAGAATTCTCAATTTTTCATGAAACAGTAAGACAGAGATGGGATGATTGAAACATTTTTGAAACTTGAGCCATAAGAAACAAGAGAGATGGCTTTATTTGAATTTCATAAACATGCTTTCTCCTTCACTAGGGTTTTATGAATGAAATGGAGGATTATTGCCTTATGTTCACTGAAAATTTGAAGATTTTTCCAAAGGCAGGTTTGAACCTAGACTTGACCTATATGAGATGGAATGACCTAACCCTAGACATCTTCAATGATGATGATGGAGATGATGACCTGGAAATTGATGATGGTGATGACCTTAATAATGGTGATGATAAATGAAATGAAGGACCAACATACATGATTTAGACCTTTTCAGTGACCAAAATTATTTTTGAGAACTAGTTTGAAAAAGTAAAAATGTTGACCTATGACTTTGTGGAAAACAACTGAAAGAGTAATTTGATCACTGACATGCATATGCTAACACTTACGGAGGCATGGAAAGCCACGGATCAGTTATGGACAAGAGGATAGGACTAATGGGGTATATGGTATTAGATCTCATGATGGGCACATGTCAGACAAGTAATATATCGTCGAGGATGGAAAATTATTGGATACACCTTATAGGAGAGGCGGTGAACATGGATTCTATTCCAGTTTTGGTTTAGACAAGCATCATGCTCATCATCGCTATCATCCTTATAGTAGGAATGACAGGGGATATTTTCTAGATGAGTTCAATAAATCCAAGCCACCTACATTTATGGAGAGTTGAAGAAACCAAAAGATGCAGAGGCATGGTTACTCGGGATGAAGAAGTTCTTTGAGTTGCATAACTACAAAGAGAGCATGATGGCCAGGATATCTATTTTAAGCCTCAAATGGAAAGTATAAATTTGATGGGATAATGTGAAGCGAGTTAGAGACATGAGGATAGAGGAGTTGAGTTGGCATGAATTCAAGAGACTTTTCAGGAAGAAGTACTTGTCAAAAAGGTATTATGAACGTAAATCCAAGGAGTTCTATGAGCTAAATATGGGATCAATTAAAGATTAGGAGTACATGACTAAGTTCTTGGATTTGTTGAGGTATGTACCATATCATAAGGATGAGAAGGCTAAAATTCATATATTTTTCAGTGGATTACCATTAGCATTTAAATATCAGATTAAGTATGACGAGCCTCGGTCACTTGAAGAAGTCATTGGAAAATTGAAGCCTTGTTATGAAAATCGAAGCGTAAGACAGAGTCTCAACAAGGTTGGAAAGGGAAAGAAAAATCTAATGGTAAATGGCCACTAAAGCGAACAAGACCTCAGGATGCAAGTGAAAAGAGAGAATTTTGTTCCCTATAAGAAGTTTAATGCAGCTGAAAAGGGATATGGGTCACACCCTCGAGGGCAACAGAATAAAGGCGATGGTAAGGGATAGTTGTAATGTTGGATATGTGGCAAGGAGAATCTCAAGAAGGATTGTTCGTTGTATCAGGGTGGTATTCCTCAGATATACAGTTCACAGGAAGCGCAGATAGTTGGGGATGTTGGGTAAAGCAGTCCTTGGATCTATGCAGCATTGGATAACAGGTAGGTGGATCACCAAGCATCTATTATCGAAATTGATGGTAAGCTTTTTTATCAATTTGTTTCTATTTTTATTGACCCTAGATCTAATTATATTTATGTTAACGCTAACCTAGAGGATAAGTGTGGTTTGAATAAATAAGTACATGCAGATTCTTAGTTAGTGTAGTTGGCTACAGGTACAAAGAAAAGAGTTAATCATTGGGTAATATCTTGGGCATTTGAGTTGAATGGTATGCCTACATCAACGCATGTAAATGTGCTTCCGTTGGGATCGTACAATATGCTATTGGGCAAGGATTGGTTGTATCTTCACATGACTAAGGTGGACTGCTATGATAATTCTATTGAGTGCTTGGATGAGAATGGATAATAGAGAATATTACAGGGTAATAAGAAGGCTACATCAGTTATAATGGTCACAACTATGGAGGAAAAGCGTCGTCGTAGGAAAGGGTGTGTCTTATTTATAGTGCATATTTCCATTGAAAAAGGTAAGGATGTTGAGCATTTTAATTATAACTCTTCCGGGACATCACATAAGAATTTTAGGGAGCAATGCGTTTCGAACTACCAACTGTAGTTCATCATTAGGATAATGAAAATTGGCTGATCTAACATACACATTTATACTAGGAGGAGAGAAGCAACGATCAAACCCAACGGTCCAAAATTAAGATTAAAAATAAAATCAACCCAACCAAATAAATAAATAAATAAAAATAAAAATAAAATAATAAAAATATAAAAAGAACCAAACACCTAACTACCTTCACTTTAAAATCACAAGTTAAAATATAAAATCAGAACTAAAAACTAAATTAACACTCTTTCAAAAAAACAGAATAAAAATGAATCAAGTCAAAAGTCAAAAAGTCAAAGTCAAAAATTATAACTAAATCAAAATTGTAAAAATAAAAATTAAAAAAAAAAGGATTTAATGAATAAATAAATTAATAAATAAATACAATAAAAAACTAGAATTAAAATACAATTAAAAATAAAATAAAATAAAAATAAATTATTTTTATTTTAAATTATACCAAAAACAAAAAATATAAATAATTACAGAATAAAATTAAAATAAAAAGGATATAGTCAATAAATAAAAATAAAAATACAAATAAAAATAAAATAAAATCAAAATCAAAATAAAGGATTTAATGTATAACTAAATTAATAATTAAAAACTAGAATTAAAATACAATAAAATAAATTAATTTTATTTTAAATTATACCTAAAACAAAAATATAAATAATTACAGAATAAAATAAAAATAAAAAGGATAAAAATACATTGATAAATAAATAAAACTAAAAACTATAATTAAAATAAAATAAAAATAAAGGAATTAATAAACAAAAATAAAAACATTAATAAATCAGATTAAAAGTAGATTTAAAATACAAATAATAATAATAATAATAATAATAATAATAAATTATTTTTATTTTATTTAAATAAATAAATATCAAAGAATGAAAAAGGGAAGACCCTTACAGGGAGTGAAGAGATGGAATCCAAGAGCTACTAACTTTCCATCCATCATCTCTGTTCAACGTACAGGGCCTCTTCTCAATCTCAATCGCTTCCCTAAATTTCCGGTGATGGAAATGGTCAACCCTAACAAGGACTCTAGCGTCTTCCATCCAGATATGATGCTTCGTCTTCTCAGCATGCTCAGCTAGCGCTGAGGACTTGGTTCTACCATGCCTAATATCTGCAGAATGCTCCTGAATCCTCTTATTAATTGAGGATACTGAGGTCTTAAAAAGATACACGGTTTTACAGTAGTTTCAGGATGTGTTTCCAGAAGATATCTTAGAGTTACCACTTCATAGGGAAGTGGACTTTTCTATTCGGTTGGTACCAGGAGCAACACCAGCATCAAATGCACCTTATAGAATGAGCACACTAGAGCTAGTGGAATGGAAGTTGCAGTTAAAGGAAATGATTGAAAAGGGATACATTAGGACAAGTGTGTTTCCTTGGGGTGCACTAGCGTTGTTTGTAAAGAAGAAGGATACTCTCAGGTTGATCATTGATAACATGAAGTTGAATAAGGTAACCATCAAGAATAGTTATATGTTACCGAGGATTGATGACTTGTTTCATCAACTGAACGGAGTAACGGTGTTATCAAAGATTGATTTGAGATCAGGATATCATCAGGTATTCATCAAAGAAGAGGACATTTACAAGACTTCTTTTCGGACTAGGTATGGAAATTATAAGTTAGATGCGATTCCTTTTGCTTTGACTAATCCTCCATCTACATTTATGTGCTTGATGAATAGTGCGTTGCATCCTTATCTGTACAAGTTTGATATTGTGTTCATTGATGATGTATTGATATATTCTTAGAATGAGGAAGAGCATGTCGAACACTTAGCAACAATTTTGAGATTACTAAGATAGCATCGGTTTTATTCCAAGCTTAGAAAATGTAACTTATTTCAAACAAAGGTACTTTACTTGGGGCATGTTGTTTCCAAGGAATGCATAGCAATGGATCCAGAAAATATTAGAGCTATCATGGAATGGGACGCTCCTAGAAATGTGGATGAGGTTATATCATTCATGGGGTTAGTAGTCTATTACATGAGGTTCATTAGGTACTTCTCATGGATCGCCTTTCTTATCACATCTTTGTAGAGAAAGGGAACGAAATTTGAATGGACAAAGGAATGTGCGGCGATTTTTGAGTAGTTGAAGCAGTTGCTTACGAATTCTAAACTTCAAAAGATTGTAGATCCAGAGAAATATTTTGTGGTGTGTACAGATGCTTGCAAAATATGACTTGGTGGAGTCATGATGCAAGAGGAATAGGTAGTATGCAATGAGTCAAGGAAACTGAATGAGCATGAGAAGAATTATGTGATGCATGATCTTGAGTTGGAAACAATCATCCATGCTTTGAAGATGTGGAGGCATTATCTCCATGGCAGAAGTTTCATTCTGATGAGTGATCACAGTGGATTGAGATACTTGTTTGACCAACCAAATCTGAATGTTATAAAAGCTAGGTGGTTGGCTACGATCAGTGAGTTTGACTTCGATATTAGGTACATTAAGGGTACAAATAACAAGGTCACAGATGTTGTTAGCAGAAGGGTACAGGTAAATCACACTGCAACTATGAGTTCTTATGGGACAAATTTACAAGATTGTATCTTGCAGGCAGGACAACAGGATGACAGGTACCAACAGCTTAGGCACAAGTTACAGGTGGAAAATATGTGGACTATCATCTCGCGACAGATGGTTTGATCAGGTTTAGGGACTGGATCTATGTCTCATATGACACCGAGCTCAAGAAACTTATCTTGCGGGAATTTCATGTTAAGACGTATTCAGGTCATCTGGGGTATCATAATACATTGATAACAGTTAAGAACTTCTACTATTGGCCGAATCTAAAGACGGAAGTGGCAGAGTTTTTTTTTAGGTGTTTAGATTTCCAACAGGTAAAGGAAAATTGTAAGCATCCAGGTGTGTTATTACAGTTGATTATGATTCCAGAGTGAATTGGAAGGTCATAGCCATGGATTTCATTACAGGTTTGTTGAGGACATCTAGACAGCATGATTCCATCATGGTTGTGGTTGACAGGTTGACAAAAGTATCTCTCTTCATAACAGTCAACTCTACTTATTCAGTTAGTGAGGTAGCATAGGTATTCATCAGAGAGATAGTGATATTATATGGTATTCTGAATATTATTGTGTCAAATAGAGATGCTAAGTTCACTTCTAGCTTCTGGAAAGAGTTATTTGCAGGTTTGGGTACATAGTTGACCGTCATTGTAGCTTATCATCCACAGACAAATGGATAGAAAAAGAGGGTCAACAGGATTCTGGAGGACATGTTAATAATGTGTGTTGTGCATCAGCAACGGAAGTGGGAAGAGTATCTTCCACTCATGGAGTTTTATTATAACAATGGGTATCAAGAATATTTGTGGATGATTCTGTTTGAGGCACTATATGGGCGGAGTTGTAATACTCCTATCAGTTGGAGTGATCTAGTGAATAGAGTGTTCATCGGATAGGACATGTTAGAAGAGATGGAACAAAAAATGCAGGTTATCAATAAGAATTTAAGGGTAGCACAGGACAGACATAAGAGCTATGTAGAATAGCACAAGGCATTTAAGGATTTTTAGGTTGGGGAACAGGTGCACTTGTAAATCAAGCCTAAGAAGAGATCCTTGAGGATTTGATCATGTGCCAAGTTGGCATCTCGATATTGCGGGCCTTTCAAGATTCTTGAAAGGATTGGACCAATGGCTTGTTGACTTGCACTACCCCCGAGTGAAAGTCCATGATGTTTTCCATGTGTCATTGCTTAAGAAGTATGTGAAATATTTTGATCATGTGATTGACTGGTTTGTATTACAGGTGGAGCAAGAAGGAGAATTCCATTCGAAACATCAGTGAATTTTGCAACGAAAACAACTAATGCTCTGGAATTGAGCAATGTAGCAAGTTAAAGTGTAGTGGAAGCACTTTGGGTCCGATGAAGCTACATGGGATATGGTTGATTAGATGCGAGCGATGTATCCTTCCTTGTTTCCCAATTGAGGAAAAGGATTTTTGTTATATGTTTTGGTGTCGTGTTTTGGTTATGTTTATATATGCGTATGTATGATGTAAATATTGCATTGAGTTGTGCTATCAAGCTCCAATAAGTAGTATGTTGTTATTTTTTTTTGTTTTTCATGTTGGTTTTTCTTTCCATTGGTTGTCATTGTAAATATTGCATTGAGCTAAGTTATAAATCTCCATGGATAGTATGTCTTAATTTTCATTAGTTTTTTTGGTTGTAGGTGTCATTGAACACCGAGGACAGTGTTCCCCTAAGGGGGGGGTTCTGTAATAGCCCTGGTTAAAAATCCATGTATAAAGTTAATAAAGAAAAATAAGAACAAGGTCATGGGACATGTATTCCAAACTAAATTTTAGGCAAAAGATCCTAATGGGTGTTCATTTGGATTATTATGACTAAGTAAATTGTCAAAGGCATTAAAAAGGAAAAGAGGCATTATTTGGCATTTATTTATGAAAATAATGGAAAATAGGAGAAAAGGAAGGTGAAAGGTCATAGGTTTCATATGAGGAGGAAATTGAAGGAAAACAATGGAAAATGAAGAAATTAGAGGCATCATTGATAAAAAGGCTTATGAGGATTAGTTCATAGCTTTTTTCAATGTTAGATTTTTTCAGTTCAGTTTTGGATCTCTCTCTCTCTCTCTCTCTCTCTCTCTCTCTCTCTCTCTCGTACTCTTTCACACTTATATCATTCTTGGAGAACTCTAGCAATGGAGAAAGGAAGGAAAAGTCAGGACAAAAATATCAAAGGAAGGAAAGGATCAAGCCAGGAAGAGTTGGATCAAGCGGGTATAACGAGATTACTTGCAGCTAACGAGTTGCATGTAAGATTTTCTTTCTAGTTTTGGCATGCATGGTACATGCATGTGTGTGTTTGGTTCTCTTTTATTCATCAGCATGGGTTCTTCCAGGTGCGATAGGGGTTTTCGGCCTTGCCTTTCCATTTCTGGATAGACATGGTGTGGTGGGGTTCTTTTACATGGTTGAGCTAGATTACCAAATGGATTCGAAACCAAGTGGCGTGGTCTCAGGAAAATTCTCAAAGGCCTAGGAATCCCTTGACCAGTAATGGCAATATACATGGTAAATCTTTAGGGTGGAGACATGAAAATTCCACACGGTTTAGGTGGAGAGATTCAGATCCATCTAGGCTTGTTTAGGGCCTAGTGAACCCTTGACTGGTATATGGCGAGATTACGGAAAAACCCGGTAGTGTATGTTTATTGTTCAGACCTAGGAATCCTTTAACCGATAATGGCGGGATACATGATAAAGCTTGGTTGTATAGATGAGGATTTTGGGCCTAGGAATTCATCGATCGGTAATGGCAGGATAAATGATAAATCCTGAGGAATCCTTGGTTGGTTTTGTTGTGAGTCCCACATTCATGCTTCGAATATGGCACGGGGGTGATTGGTTGAAAGAGAGATTTAGTTCAGCCCAATCTATTGTGGGTGGTATGTGGAAGTCCCTAACTTGGTTGGATTTTAATATGTTAATAAGACCTCTTTCCCTCTTGTATTTCCATGAGTAATTGTACTTATTATTATGTGGCTTTGGTGGTTGTTTTATCATGGTGTATATATTTCTCATTTGCTCTTTATATGTTGGTTATATGATGTATAGTGGATATGGCTCTTGATGTGTTTGATTTGTTGATGAATGGTTAATGAATATTTAATGAGATAATAAATGTTATTTCAGTTATTATGAGAGGGAATTATACCTTCTTGATGGTTCTAAGATAATTATCGGACCCCTATGTTTAAATATGCATTCATAACCTGTAGATTACATGTCCTCCATGTGTGTGACGAAACGTCTAGTGCGTTCTAGGAAGTCTAGGTCAAGTTTTGATTTGAGATTGAATGTTTAGCTTTTCATTGTGTTAATTATGATTCTATGGTGAGCTTATTGAAATAATGAACATATATGTATTTCTAACCTACAGGTACTATGTAGACAAAGTGTTTGAATAAATGATTTATACGAACCTCCAACTTCCCAGGGCCATAACTCAGGCATATGATCTTCGTTTTACTATCATAATACCTTGTTTTGAATATATGCATGAGGAGGCCAAAAATATATTTATAAATTGGTGTAGAACTTTTATGGTCTCTCCGTTTTTTCTCAAAACGTCCTCAGAAGTTTAGATCCCGAAAAAAATCCAAATATAGAAAGTTGTATTCAATTTAATGAAATGAAACTGAAATGAAATAATGTTGGGTCAAATTAGTTTGATAGTAGTGTGATCATGTGTCCCTGGGTGTTTTCAATCAGTCCTGGACATGTGGACCCCATTTTCCATAAGTGCATCTTGAAAATAATGTCTCACACAATAACTCTCATCTCATGTTTATCCTAGCGAGTTTGTGGATTTGGGTAAATGTGGGAAGGGTGGTTACATTGCGCAACTGCGTAATTCCTAAGCCTGTCTCCTAGCCAATCACTCGGTTCCAACTAAGTCATCGGCTGCCATGAAGCATGTTATACTAGGGGTTTATCGGGCTGATATCATCTTGTCATGAGTGGATTTTAGTTGCAGTTATTTTTTCATTATATGATAGTATGATGATGAAGGATATGAAGAAGGAGACCCTGCTATAAGCCACCTTTGTATCTACAAAAACAAGTGGATCAATCAAGAAATACAAAGGGACACCAGATTGCGATAGAAACTGGTAATCAAGATCAAATTGAAGACTCCCTACCTTCAAGCCTTATGGAGGGGGAAGAATAAGAACATGTTCCATATTTCAGGCCCGACACAAAAAAAGTAGCAGCAAAGAACAACTTTACATTGCCATGTCATCATGCAGTCCATTTCATCAGTGTCATGTCATGAGTCATCATTTTTCCATACCATTTGTGTATTATGTAAAATCAATATTGGAGAAATTTAATGTAAAGTGGAATTCCACGAATCATCCAAATAATGTGAAAATCCATGAAGGAGTCAAAAGGTCATAAAGAAATAATACAGCCATGAGGATAGTCCAAGTATCACAAGGGAGGTGAATGGTCACCCCATTTCTTACATATACATCATCATAGCTCATGCAAAAGACTTTTCGCCTTCGCTCCTCCTACCAGGCATTACAGAGGAAGATAGTTCTTTTGGAGGATAAAATGGTTGCTTTAATGCTCTATTATTCGAGCTAGTGATGTTCATTGTCTTCATGTATATTAGAAATTTTGCTTAATTTCAAAGCTCGTTGAGCAAGCACACTTTCATGTGTATGTCATAAATATTGTAATATTTTCTTTGAATTTTTGTGATGTATGTTGTTTTCATCTATACTATGGAATTGAACTATTTTGGTGGCTTTATTACTTATCTTGTTGAAGGTGTGTTTTATGTGTTTTAAAAATCCTTGCTTCTATGTGAACTATTTTTCTAGTTGTCCAAAGATTCATTTATATGTATCTGCTCATGTGCCTTTATTAGATTAGTACTATTACTTGGCTTTTAAAGGCTCACTCTTATCTCCCCTTTCGGTAGAAGAACCTTGATACATTTCGTAGTTGAACATTCCACAAGGCATACTCACTTGCTAATCTAAAATTGCCTATGCATTGCTCACTCGTGCTGAAAATTTTAGCTAAGGAAAATTTTTAAGAATATATGGCAGTCGAGCCTTATGTCTAGAAGGGATCCGACACCAAATGGTGTGAATTCTAATTAGGACTTTTCATTGGGGATACCCCCTTACATGTTGGCAGTATCCATCACTATCAACAAATGGCGCTAGAAAAAGGGCTAGCTGAAAAGAAGTGCCCATTGAGTCTATTTTGAATCTCGCATCTGAAATGGCTCATCCCCAAATCATAATCCCATAATGTTTCTCTAACCTATCCCTTAGTGAACTTTTCATCTCCCAAAAAAACTTGATGACTTGTCTCAATGTAATTTTGATAGTGAGGGTGATACATCCATTACCGAGCATGCATCTCTTTTTCTTAATTTCTGTGAATATTATGAAATTGATTGTTAATATGTCGCTTGTATTCTTTTTTGCCTCACACTTGAAGGTCGAATTAACCGATTATGTCATACCCTACCACCTGCTTCCATTCATTATTTTGAACACCTCATTAAGGAGCTTCATTTAGCGTTTGATAGGTATGATTACTAGGATTTTCTTAAAAGAATTAATCAACTACAAATGAAGCCTAATGAATCGATTGAGGATTTCTGTAGTCAATTCATTTGTCATTGTTATGAATTTCCTGAAGAAGATAAAAATTAGGATTTCTTGAAACAAAAGTTTGAGAATTTGGTTCATATCTCTTTACATGGTGAATCTAAAACTCCTGATATTTTTGCTTCCCCAACTTTTTTAAACCATGAGACACCTCTAATTTCAAAGGAGAAAGCTATTATTCCCATTGTTCCTTGTCCTCCTCCTTTTTCAGTTCTGATGTGGGTAACTCCATGTGATGATACTGAAGTTGGGAAATCTGAAAATCAAATGACTAATTTATCTATTCAACCTTAATCCACTTCTCATGATCCATATCTGATGGAGACTGGGGTGAAGGCTAATCCTTCCACTCCTCAAGATGATACTAGCATTCTTAACCAAATATTGAATCTAGTTCCACTGAAATTATTACTTATTTAAGGGATATGTATCATCATCTATCATCTACAGGCCATGATTATTTGTATCATGATCCACTTAATAAACCTTCTCCACCAACTAGTTCTTAACACTATCTTTATTTTCAGGTTGCTGGTTCAAATTGCGATCGGGTACAACGCAATCACATTACACAGGTATAGGAGCGGGAAAGTGAAGAGACTTTTGATATCTCTTCCCTCTTTCAAAGTCCCCCATGTCAAGTTGATGCTCTTCCATTCTTGGATGATTTTCAATCTCCTAATATCGGTAATGAATCAAATGTAATCAATTTGTTTAGATATGTAGTCTTGGGAAAAAATAATTCTAAATATGACAACCTTGTTGATGTATGTGATGATGAATTCCCAAGTGCACTAATTTATATTTCAGTTCCTCAAGAAGATTTTTGATTTGAAATATTTACATCTAGAATATAATCCAGCCAAAGAAAATGTTCTTATCGAAACTTCCTCTTCATCTTAATATCCCTTGTGCTCTATTGTTTATGATGATCTACCTGCGATGAAGATACTCCATTCTCTTCAAGCTCTTCATTCGATGAATTAAATTCTCAATTGACACAAGGTAGTTAGGTTATCCATGTTGAAAAAGGAAACAATCAAATAATTGAATATCATTTCCATTATGTATCATCCCTTGTTTTGCATGAGGACAACTCTTCTAATCAGTTTGCTCATGGGATTTATTTGATTTATACATATCTAGATTTGTGATTAGAAGAATATTTTCGCTTGAGTAATTTGGTTGTTGAAGTTGTAAAATCCAATCAAATTAGCAACAGAGATGGTTGTCATCCGATTCCAGAGATGGTTTCCATCTGATCGAATTCAAGATCCTATTTCAGTTAGGTCATCCCCATGTAAGGCTATTGTACTTAACTCAGGTGAGTGTGTATCTCACATGAAAGCATGGAACTACCAAGTTTATCATTGCAAATACTATATTTTATCGAAGGAATCATTTCTGTCAGATGAATTTCATAATAGTCAGCTCTTTGTTTATCTTATGAATGTTATACTACTAAAAAATTTATTCATTCTACCTAAAATCCTCTTGAGTGATAATGAATAAATAAGTTATCTGGCGAATCAAATTCTTCTTCATTAATTGTATCTTGACTCATTTCATGTCTTTTATATACTAGCATTCCTTTTCACTTCTTTTGACAATTACGATGCTAGTGCAGTGTGTAAACATCTACAAGGAAACGGTTTGTCATTTTTATAATACGAGGGAGATGAATCTATGTTTCAAGGGATTTGTAAAGTTGTTCAAATTTATCTATATTTGTTGTATATTAACTGAGAATATCATGCCAAAAATTCTCCATATGATCATAATATTAATTGTCATTCGATTTATAATTCTCCCACTAACATATCTAATGACAATTGTTTCACATTTATTAATCTGTATGTTTTATCTCACTATTTGTATACTTGTCAAGCAATTGAGGCACTTCGTCCTTCGTTAATGGTTATGGAAGACCCTCACTATCTTGACAAGCCTTCTAAATATTATCAAATTCATTTTCCCTCACAAGATTCTCATCCTAATCCCATACTTTTAATTTCATGATCCAATCGATAAATGGTTGGAGCAACCTTACCTAGAAAGCTCTGTCGCAAATAACAAGTTTTGATCTTTTCTCATGTTTGCTAAGCAGGACAATGTAGATGAAGATACATTTGCAAGAAACTTTTGAGATTTTTTTAATTATGATTTTCATAAAAAATGTAAGAGTGTGTGCTGGTTAGAAGTAGTGGTTATGATATATCTTTCTACTAATAGGAAAGGCTTTCAATTTTTTGTGTGAGTTGTTCAAGCGCTTATCTTTTCTATTGCACGTTGTTTTAAATTTTTTTAATCGCTTGTATATTTATGTATGCAGGTCGGAAGCAATGATGGTGGCTACATTAGGCTTGATAAGGCTAAGGGAATTGAAAAAATGGAGATGAAAAGAATGAGATGCGCAGCCTTCACACTGGCTAAGGTTTCCTCGCCTGGCTACCATGGACAGGAAGCTATCTCTGAAACATTACATTCCCTAAAGGTTTGAGACCTGTCATGCATGGGAGAAGAATGGCCCTCCCTCCACCATGAAAACAAAAAACCGGCGTCGATCTGCAAGCCTGTGACAGGTGACCTTCCCAGTTGCAGATATGTGCGCGATAAGAATAGAGGTAGCTCTCTTCAGACGAGTCATGTTGTGCAAGGGAGGATGATGGCCTACATCTGCACTCGTGCGCACCCTCTTGCAGCCATCGTATCTTAGATCTGTCATGCAGCGCTACATGACTAGAGCCCAAGCACGTCATTGTCCAAGCACAAGACCTCCTCTACCAGCAGTGGCGAGGGATTGATGGAGGTCGGGCTCCGCCTACCTCCTCATGATCTAACCAAACCCAAACTCTGAAAAGCGGTGTTAGCAACATCCTAGGCAGATCTTAGCCTATTTCACTCCATATTGAAAGACCCCAATAATAGTTACGCAAATCAAAAAAGTTCCCCTTTGAAGGCTATCAGCATGGGAGAAAAAATTTCCATCCACAGCCTACCTTCAATCCATAGAGGACCCTCGCTCCATCACGCATCTCTCGGAAAGGTAGATGTGACCCCCTCCTTCTAGATCTAGATCATACTTCTCAGTGGAAAAACCCTGCTCTGTTGGGTGCGATCTGTGGATCTAGTGCATATTCTAGCGCATGTCCTCAAACTCAAGTTGAGGATCCCTTCTACCATGCAACGATTCCTTTACATAGGTAAACAGCTCGAGAACACTCTCTCGCTCTCCTTTTACAATATTGTGAAAGATGCTACTCTGGTTTTATCCCTTCGTCTGCGAGGAGGGGCTTCTGAGCATCCCTCCTCTGCTCAAGCTTTCTCTTACAAGGATGTTGTCCATGCACAACATCCCAAGAAATATGCATATCCTCCTGACGCTCCAAAGCCTTTTTTAGTGGATAAAACATAGGACATACCATCGATTGAAATCTGCCACCCAATATTGGATGACCAGTTTCAGTTATATGCAGAAAAGGCCATTATCTGTCGATTCAACGGATTATGGCCATGCTCAGCAGATCTATATCAATGGGTTCACTCCCCTTGGACCAACAGCAGCAGGATTTTCTTCTACTCAAAGGGTTTCTTCATAGTTTTGTTCACTTTCGAGGAGGACTATCAAAAATCCTTAATAGGAGGACCTTGGTTCTGGGAAAATCTGGGCTATTCCTCACACCACGGTTCCCAGACTTCAACCCCTCCATGGTAATCATTACCAAGCTTCCTATTTGGGTCAGGCTCCCAAAATTACCGGCCCCCTATGGCACTTTTCTGTCTTTCAAGGAATCGGAAACACCCTGCAATGTCACTTTTTGGCAACGAACACCTCCAGGGGGGAATCAGGCATATACACCTACGATAGAATATGCGCTAAAATAGACATCATAAAATGCCTTCCATATCAAATCAATCTCAAAGTGGGAGATTTCCATTGGACACATACCCTGTACTATGAGAATACTGCCTTCTGATGTCGTCAATGCCATCAAATAGGACACCTTCAAAATTCCTACTCATCGTTCCTTGCCCAAAATAAGAAGAGAAACCGCAAATAAAACTCCAAAAGTTGGAAACCATGTGTACCGCCTCCCATGGATGATATCGACTCCTACAGCTTGGATGAGGAAGAGATCGAAGCAGATGTGGAGGTTGCAAAGCAGGAGAAGGGCATGACCTCAGCAGACCCTGAAGTGCCCACCGGTCCCTTAAGTGCTTAGAAACGATCTCATGAAACCTCCTCCTCAAATTCAGATAATGAGCCCACTCTTTCAGACACCAACAAGCTCCAAGTGGTACTAGCCCAACAACCGCAGGATGGCTGGGTCAGAGTTTCAAAAAAGAAAGGAAAGAAATGTCGTATTGAGGATGCAACCCACTCTGGGTAGTTTCCCGTGTTTATCTTTTGGCTCCCTTGCTTGTCTTCTTATATCTCTTGCTTCTCTCTTGGCTACTCAATGGGATCGAGGTTGACTGTTCTTCATTTCCAGTCCCCTGCTATCTAGCCTCTCCTGTTTGTAAACCATCTTGTACCATATGATTTTCTAATATAAATAGTTTAATTTACAAAAAAAAAATGATGGTGGCTACATTAGAAATCTCATTACACTTTACCGTGACCTTATAGTTGGTTAGGTTAGGTGTAGGTCTAGCTACATACCATTCTCCCTTGCACACTCATCCTACACATGTTATTTGTACTTGTTCTTGTGTTTTATTACCTTTGTCTTGCATCACATTTTCAGTTAGCATCCATTTTCTTTGTCCTTTTGATTTTGTTGTTTTAATGTTTCTTGTCTCTTATTTCGTGTTTTGTTTAATAATACTTCACATGAAGGATGTTCCCTTCAACTCGAAAGACAACATGGAAAAATAGAAAGGGGTCTTATGACACTGTAACATTTGGCTAACCTTTAGTCCTTCATCATGTTTCATACCTTTTGGTCGATGATGTTTTGATGGAAAATATGATCCTTGTGTAAGGAGAGGTTTGTGTGAAACCATGGTACCCACATCTATTTTAGGAGCCTCACTTCTATGCTCAATTCTCTACGTTTCAATGTTTTCCATGTTGATCCAATCAAGTAGAGAAGGACAACGGTACAATCTAAATGAGCAAACTCATATGAGAGGTTTTATATATATGCTTCTCTAAAGGAACAACCTCTTCTGCTCTCAATATGTCGACATCCCTCTTCCACCCCATGAAATGAATAAGTGTCAATGCACAATCATATATATAATAAATAAATAAAGGGTGAAAGAAGAGAAAGGATTCATGCACAGTGAGGTGAAGCAAGTAAATTTGTAGGGGTAATTTCCAGGCTCCCTGGCAACAAAGAAATGCTTATGTTTCTGAAGTGACTCCGTCGGGGTATTGTCCAGACCTGTCGGAAGTGGAGCAACACCAGAGAAAAAAAGTTGTACTTTAAATATCTTAAGCTCGTGAATAACATTTCCCTTCTCCTAATTCTAAACATTGTGATATGGTTGGATTTATGATTGTGTTAAACTGAGAAAGGATGAAGGGGACTATGTTAATACATGGGGTAAGTTGGGAAGCCAAAGTAATCTAAACAATGAATCAATGATTCCTAAAAAACTAGACCCTGCACATAATATTTGACCAAGGAAGAGAAGCTAGAGTTCTACCATTGTGTAGCCAAGGTTTTTCACTATGAAAAACACCCTCAAAATTTTGGTCTACACTTGAATTTTGGAGCCTACTGTGGATCTTGCGATCATTCGTTCCATATTCACTTTATGTTCGATTGATCAATGTAAAAGGCACATGCTCACACATGCTCAGTCCGCAAAAAATTCATGAGTGCACTCTTTTATGCAAGCTTGAACAAGCACCAAAATAGTTCATGTGCAATGTTCAACCTATGTCGAGAATCAATGTGCACTTTCATCCACAGTCTCTCACTTTTGGTTGTGATTGTTCTTATATTTCGGTGAGTTTTTCCAACTGTCGCTTTTGTGCACCTTCGATTTCACAAGTGTCGCTTTGATATTTACAACTGTCGCATTTTCTTTTTTTCACTGTAATAATTTTAATTTTCATGGTTCCTTAATTTTAGCATGTGTCGCTTTCAATGTTTTTCGCATTTTGCAAGTGTCATTTTCACTTTCCTCTTACTATCATAAATTTTGTCTTTTGGCATGGAAAGCGTCACACATCACACAAATGTAGTTTTGGTTTACTTCAAGGGGTAACCTTGGAGCTAATGAGTCATTCTTATCATTTATATATGTATCGCACCCATTCCCAAAGTTTAAATCATTGTCGCACAAGTGTCGTCACCATCGTCGCAAAGTGTACCTTTAGTGTTGCACTTGGGGAAAGTTGTTTCAATGTCGTCGCACTAGGGGTATTATGTTTTTCATGTGTTCTGAGTGATCAATGTTTTTTCATAAACTATTATAAGTGTGTGATCATGCTCGATTTTTGTCATTGTTCACTTTGGCCTCACTGATCCCACACTTATCCAAATCCGGAAAAGTCCCTTCCATAGAACCTTGACCTCACTCAACCTTACTCAACTTCACACTGTGCAGTCTCGGCCCTCAATCTTGGACATTGCCTCTTGGAATTATGTAATGTGTATTCCCTACCTTTCATAATTGTGCATTACATAGTCTTAGTGCTTAGCCTTGACCCTTGAGCTCCAAAACTGTGCATCCCTTGCCTCCAGTCACCCTATTTTGTGCATTGCGTAGTCTCAAGCAACAAGCCTCAACCTTGACCTCTTGAACTGCGCAATTTTGAAATCCCTGGGCCTTTTTCCCTCTAGAACAGCGCAGTGGGAAACCTCAAGTCCCAAGCCACAATCTTGACCCCTTGAGCCCCTCAACTGGACAGTTATCTTTCCCTGACCTGCATGAACTTCACATTGCACAGTCTCAAGGCTCAATCCTGGTCATTAACCTCTTGAGTTGCTCAAATTCACAATTATTGAGCCTATATCCCTGCTTATCACCTGGTTCCAACTTATTTAATGGCTACCATGAATCATGTTAGACTAGGAGTTTATCGGACTGATGTCATCTTGTCATGAGGGGATTTTAGTTACAGCTATTCTATCACGTTATGACAAGTTGATGATGAAGGAGACCCTACTATAAGACACCTTTGTAGCTACAAAGACAAGTGGATCAATCAAGAAAGATAAATGGACACTAGATTGCAAGATCAGCTGGAAATAAATATCACATTGAAGACTCCCTACCTTCAAGCCTTATGGAAGAGGAAGAAGAAGAACATGTTCCATCTTTCACGAGACACAAAGAAAGCAGCAGCAAAGAATGGCTTGACATTTCCATTTCATCATGCAGTCCATGGCATGTCATGTCATGAGTCATCATTTTCCAAATCATTTTTGGACTCTGTAAATTCAATCATGAGTAAATGTAATGTAAAGTGGAAGTCTAAGATTCATCCATAGAATGTGAAAAGTCATGAAGAAGTCAAAAGGTCAAAAGAAGTCAAACAGCCATGAGGGTAGTACAAGAGTCACAAGGGAGGTGAATGGGCACCCCATTTGTTATATATACACCCTCATAACTCATGCAAAGGAATTTTCACCTTGGCTTCTCCTACAAGGAATTAGAGAGGAATATATTTATTTTGGAGGAGCAAGTGATTTCTCTAACACTGCACTATTGGAGCTAGTGGTGTTCATTGTCTTGATGTATCTCGAAACTTTTGCTTAACTTAAAAGCTCATTGAGCTAGCACACTTTCATGCATATTTCGTTAATATTGTAAGACTATTCTTTGAATGTTTTCGATGTATGTTGTTTTCGTTTGTACTAAGGAAATTGAACTATTTCGATGGCTTTGGTACTTATCTTGTTGAAGATGTGTTCTATGTGTTTTAACAATTGTTTCTTCTATGTGAACTATTTCACTAGTTGTCCAACGATTCATTCATATCTATATGATCATGTGTCTTTATTAGATTAGTACTATTACTTTTTTTTTAAAGGCTCATTTTTCTCTCCCATTTCGGTAGAAGAACCTTGATACATTTTGCAGTTGAACATTCCACAAGGCATACTCACTTGCTAATATGAAATTAGCTATGCATTACTTTCTCGTGTTGAACATTGTAGCCAATCTCTAATAATATATGGTAGTCAGGCCTTATTTAGGGAAGGGCTCCCACACAAACGGTGCGAAGTATAATTGGGACTTTTCATCAGGGAGATACTCTTGCATGTTGGCAGTATCCAACACTGTCAACAGGTGCCTGTGTGGTATAATTCAATATGGTTTGAGACATGTCTCAGGTGGTAAAGTAAGGTTGCAAGGATATATGTAATAGAATTGGACTGGGAGTGCAGAGGACAAAAAAACACCTTATAGGTTCTTCTTCAGCTCGGGATATATTATCCTAGTTTAGCAGGAAGCATTATTATGTCACATTGAGTTCAATAGAGGTTGAGCATATGATCCAGGGGATCAAAAATATCCTCATAACTCAAAATTCTCAAACTTGTTTGAAACCAATGCCAAGTCGTATTGTATGTCGATTTGATTCCAACGCCACTTGAATCGCCTCAATCCAACATCGTATGCGAAAGTTATCACGTTATGAAGTTTTTGGAAAACAACTAAAAGTTAACTTGCATGGTTGATTGGGCTACTGATTGGGAAATTTGTACGATGACATCATTAGTTGACTGTGCAGGGTATGGTGTTAGACTGAACAATCTCGTGTTGACACGTGGTAGGGTCATACATGTCGAGTCGGCATTTTGTGATTGGTTGATTGGTTGTTACGTTGCCCAGTGAGGAGATGTAATGTGACCAAATGAGAGGGTGCCACATGGCCCTCGGTGATTGGAAAAAAAAATTCTAAGTGCTTGGATGGCCTCGGCAAGGTTTGACCCCGACACCTCTGGCATAGAAACTCTTTTCCATACGATTGGACTGCACAGTGGTTCTTAACTAACATTATGTGTTGTTTATAATTAAATTAATGTGGCGCCGTAGTTGGGCAAAGGGGGTGGGGAACTTGGCCCTAACCCTTGGTTTATTGGTGGCACAACACTAGATTTTATGGAAGAAGGGGCAGGGTCGCCAAGACCTGGCCCTTGGTCTTATGTATTTTCCACATGACCAAAAACCAGCGGCGGGAGCTTAGCTGTCAAGGGCAGGCGGTTAGCCCAGCCCACGGTCACACTTAATGCCCCATGTGACCACAGCAGAGTGGAACCCACCCGACCCCCAGCCATATGTGCCTATGCAAATTCCTTCAGAGGCTAAGAATTCAACTCTAAGTCCTTATTGGTGTGGTTAAGTAGGCTACATTTTTCACCTTTTTCATAGGAATTATGCCAGTTCAAGGCGAAATTGTCGCTTGTTGGTCAGCGAAAATGTGGATTTCTTAGCACAGTTAGCCAGTTTTGTGAATTTACATAACATATAGAAAGGAAATGCATAAAGAGGCCTAACTTGGTCATTATTCGGCCTTTTTGAGCCCAAGAAGAGCCTAGACATGGGTTTTTGGGTATTCTTGACACAATGGCAGTGTCATTTTTTCAATTTAAGCTTGGTAAACTGATGTAGTTTCATATTTGAGCATATAATTTAAAATCCCAACATTGGAAGCTAGACCCGAAGAAGTAGCCCAAGAGGGGTGAAATTTTTTATCAAATTGTTGTTTGTGTGATGTTGTTCATGGTCTACTTTTCTCTATTTTATTTTTGTAAAACTTAACTAAAAACACTAATTTTATGTGATTTTGTAAATTGATCCATTTTCCACAAGACATAAAATTGCTTGCAAACTTTTTTACGAAACCTTCAAGTTTTTTATTTCAGATCAGAAAATCATAGCCATTGTCACAAGTTAGGAAGCAGTGTGGCTTTAGAAGCTACTTGCAAGGTTATTTTATAAGGCAGAGATAAAATATCACTTCATCTGACACATGGTGCAAAATGGAGTATTGAAGCTCCAATACATATACACAAACGAGCAAATTTTGAACATTCTCAACAAGCCTCTCTCTAAAGCAAAGTAAAACTTGGCGTGATACAAAATGTCTCCCTCATTGAGAGGGGGTGCTGACGTCTTTACAGGATTAGGAAGACTATCTCATGCGAATCCAAAAGGACTTGGTTGGGTCATGCTAATTTTACTAGAGGAGATGAATACATTCACCTAAGAATCCACAAGAATTTAGCTGAGTCATTTTGATTTTACCAAGGGTGAATCTCCCAGGAAAATTGCAGGATTGGACAAATCTTCTCTTGAGAATACAAAATGACTTGGTCGAGCCATGTTGATTTTACCAAATGAGATAGATGTAATTCACCTAAGAATACATAAAGGACTTTGGTTGGGCAAGTTGACCAGGGGTGAATGGTCGAGGGGCATATATTCTCATGAGAAGCCATAAAGGACCTTGGTTGGGTCATGCCAATTTGACTAGAGGATGTTGATACATTTACCTTAGGAGCCATAAAGGACTTTGGTTCGGTCATGTTGATTTTTCTAGGGGTGAATGGCCTAGGATACTCACATTTCCTACTCCAATATGGAGTGATCTATAGACATGAATGTGAGGCATCACATTTCCTACTTCAATATGGAGTTATTAATAGACATGCATGTGAGGAGTCACATTTCCTACTCCAAGATGGAGTGATTTATAGACATGCATCAACATAGCAAGCTCGTGAACTTTTCTTATGAAGGAGAAATTTCAACTAAGGAGAAATCTATCGGAGTGAAAGAGAATACCTCCCCCACTAAAAGGGAGTGTTGATTCTTATGTAGCATTTGGAGGTATTCCCACGTGCCAAGAGCTCACCTAAGTCAGCCTAGAATAATTTTGAAAATTAAAATTAAAATTCTATTTTTTGGGGCATCATGTAGGCTCAAACAAGCAAAAGTCAACTCCACCATGAAAGGGTGTATCCCTTGGTAAAATTTCAACTCATTCGTAAAGTATATATACATGATGTGAAATTCCATTTTTTATCATCAATTCATCAACATATTTTCTCTCCTAAAGAAGTTGTATGTGTGATAGAAGAAGGCGGAATTTTGACTGAAGTTGACCGAGTGATTTGTTTAATCATTTAGCAGGTTGTAGACCACAGAGACGTAGGGGTTGATTTCTGAAGGAGTTGACCAAGGTTGACTGGTATGAGTTTGACCAAGTTTAACTGGAAATTGACTTGGATTATTGGCACAAATTTCTAGACAAATTGTTGATTTGTAAACCTTTCTCAATTATAATTTCTCCTAAACAAAATTTGTTGGGTTTTATCCCAACGTTGGGTTTCTGAGAGTAAATTTGTTTTCTCTATTTTGCACAATTTTATTTCTCTGATCTTTACTATTTCTATTGCACTTACTGTCGAAATTTTTCAGAAGTGTAATTGCTTAATGATATTAGTGAGGATATTGTGTGGGGAAATCATTAGTAAGTAATTATCTAGTAAAAAATTGTATTCTACTATGCATTTTGTAGAAAATTTAGCAATAACTGGATGAGATCTTGCAAGGATATCAAGACAAGTGCAAGCTTTCCTATATGGAAAGGGTGCCCAATAAAGAGAATAAAATACCATAATTTGATTCTATGGATTTGAGGAAAAACGATTCTTATTACCCAAGTTTTACATGGATAAATATTTTGTTGTTTAAATTTGCAGGTAGTATCACCCTTGGTTAATTTTATTTGAGATCGAAAAAAGAGGAGATTTATATCATTTCCTTTTACTATTGGAGAAATAATTGTAAAATATGAAACCCATCTTGTATAATTTTCTCAGCTTTAAATTCATTTAATTTAAATGAAGTAAAGGCCATTCAGGGTTTCAACCTAGAAGGAATACTTTCTAAGCATCTAACTACAGTTAGATATGGCCGCATATTTACAAGAGTTACAGAAGAAAGTCACATTAGTCCATCAAGAGACAAAGAATTGTCTATTCATACTGAAGAAGCTATTGTAGGGACCAGCACAAGCATGGGAGGAAGAAACAAGTAAAGAGGCAAGAAGTCCACTGACCCACATCCAACCTCCACACCCCAAACTCATTTGAGTTTGTACTAATCTCAAAAAAAGAGGAATGCCACTTTGGGTGTAGGGAACACTAATGATAGACTCATGGGTGGAGGAGGCAAGGAAGAGATTCCTCCCAGATTGACCCCTGAAAGGTCACACATTATTCAGTCAGTTATAGCTAAAGGTTAAAACAAAACAAAAAGAATGAAATAAATCATGGATATTGAAGTTTATAGTACTACGTTACCTGATTGGGTTACAACTCACGACTGAGAACCAAATAATGATAGAAGAAATTGATGAAGGAACAAGCACTTTTGAAGACCACCCTATAACCTTGCAGAATGCAAGTTATGACAAAGGTAAATAATTGAGAGGGTGAAGGATCAAAATAAAAGAGTTATTGTTCAGACTCAAATGCATGTCGATGTTTCTAAATTCAGATCCATTACGCACTTGAAATTACAACAGACCACAAGAGAAGCATTGGATCACTCATTCACTAAGAGAGAGGTTGAAAATATGAGGTTAAAAAGAAGAATAAAAGAGCTCGAAGAAGCTCTTAATCACATTCCTGTATTTGTGACTCCTCTTTCCATACAAGCACCAAGAGCAGCATTATCCACCCTCGATACACCTCACAAGATCATAAAAGCATCCCACCTTCTTAATGGTGTTAAATATTATATTTTGAATAATAATAGATTTAATATTATTGAAGATGTTTGGGAAACAACTTCCATTTAAGAAATTTGGCACTAATAATTTCCTTCTTTATTGACTAGTTGAAGAAATACCTTGAGCATCATAGGAATTTTGTAGATAATGAATTATCTACTTTCATTCAAAGGGTTAGTTCACTCAACAAATTGGATAGGTCACAACAAAATCTCCTTGGACCTAAGAGATTGAAGCAAATACAAGTTATATGGTCTCCAAAAATCAATATACTATGAGATTATTTCTAAATGCAATAAAATCAATTATAGAATAAGTGATGTCGTTCTCAAGGCAATCAAAGTTGCTGATGATATATTTGGTCCTTGCAAGATAAGAATTTCCATGTTAATTTTGAAGGAAATATTGAAAAATGAGTTGAATGAAATAAAGGAGTTCACGGGGTCGGGATTCAATAACATAAATTATTTTTTTAAAGAGGAAATCAAAAATTATTTGGATACTTTTGTCAATGTAAATGAAGAACAATTTTCCCAAGTTGCACAATTGCAAGGAGATGCCCATGAAATCGAGGAGGAAATATTTAATCAACATGTCAAAATGGACATCACTATTCCTCTAATGAAATATTATAGTGAAGAGTGGTTAAGGAAATCACTCAAAGAAGTTGTTAATGCAAAATAACTATTAAAAAATTATTATAATGACTTCATCTTCAACAATAAAGAGCAATAGAGACTTCAACATTGAGAGAATCCATCCTTCCACATTTTGTGAGTATTCTAAAATCTTGAAGTATTCCCTTTCTTTCTCTTAGTGTTTGGTTGTTTAGCTTTCTCATTTGTATTATTCGTCATTTAATTTGATTGTTTTCTACAACTTTTCTTTTCCTCTAGGTATCTTATTTACATTATTGATCTGAATTTATTCAGCTACAGGAAATATCCAAGATCTTTTACTTTGTGATGTTAATAGAATTGCATTTAAAATATCATAAAGAACCATGTGTGCATGCTTAAATAAGACAAAAAATAATGACGATCAGCAAATCAAGAACATGACACATTTGATAACGGAGTTCACCTAGTGTTGGTTACGTCTTCGGGCCCAGTGTTAAGAGAGTGGAGTTCACTTCATTAATTGTTGCAAATGATGATGATGTACATGGCATGTTATTTGTCATAAAAAGGACAAATACCCTTAACAAGAGTGGTGTGTCTCTCCACGAGACATTATTCCTATAGGAACTCTCACTCAAAATGGGTCTTCCTTCAACATGACAAGCAAATAAATTCTCACAATAATGTGGAAACAAGCATCCCTCAACATAGTGTCAAACAGGGATCTCGACAAGAGTAACATAATCCTAGGAATAACAAAAGGAAGCATAACATAACTGCATCATATACCTCCACTTTCGAATATTGCCTAAAAATGCAAATCTCGACTGTTGAAATGGACTACACTACTGAATTCTTTGCGATAAGTGTTGTAAAATCGACTGTCAACTTGTCCAATTTTGACACCGTCAAATTCTGGGCCTTCGAGAATATTTTAGATTCCTCATGATTCTAAAGATTTCTCTCCACTAGCTAACTGGATATTGGCTACTCAGATGAAAATTTTGATCTCTCCATCATTATCCTTGCGAAATTCTGAGAAAAATGAGTATAAAGTCAGCCACATTCTTACACTGGAAAAATTCAGCCTCCAAGGGAATATTTTAGATTCTCAATATTCTTCAAAGATTCCTTGCTACGGGGCACCTACAATCCTACTGCTCGGATGGTGAATCTGACTTTACCATTGCACTCCCTGCAAAATTTTGAGAAAAATTACTATAAATCTGATAACATTATGTCACTAGAAAAATTTACCTCTCGGGGAATATTCTCCAAGTTTAGGGTTCCACACCCTCTTTTCCTGGGCAAGGTTCCACTCTATCATGGTTCCATAGGCTCGCGGTTATGTCCCTGACTCAACGATCAGTGTTCTTCTCCTTCGTCCATTCTGCACTCCTCCAATCCATTCGGTGCTCCCATGGCTTGGTTGAATGGGAAAGTATGTTTAAATACTAGTTTCGCAACAAATTTTATAAAGGCATCGTTTGGCGCGTTGGTGGCAAGCTCAAATGGGGCCCGGTGGTTACGGGGCTAAACCCCTACAATTGAAAATGGTGTGCATTTGTTTTTACATATTTTTTGGACCAATAATTAACTATTTTAAACGTTAACAAATGCTTTAATTAGAACGTTGTTGTTAACCGTGGCGGGTTTGGTTATGGTGCAGTGGCACCATTACATTATATGTGGTATTTTGGCTAGAGTTTTGTGGAACCTCCCGAGTGGTGGGCCGGCCCCATTGGGTCAGGCAGGTTCAAACCCTGCTAGTTTCAGTTCATATGGCAGTCAAACCACATACTTGTTTATGGTTGGTCGTGGAATATATATATATCTGTGTGTGTGTGTGTGTGTGTGTGTGTGTGTGTGTGTGTGTGTGTGTGTGTGTGGTTGTAGTCGTGGCTGTGGGCGGGGTGCGGGTGACGCGGCCCCAACCCGTGGTACATTCCCTGCTACATAATAATGGACAGGGGGTGGCACGGGTGGCAACCCACCCCGCGCCCCCCCGCCATAACATATATATTTGTTATAATATGTTTGTGTGGGGTGGTGGGACTGGTGACCCACTACTACCCCTTTTTTTAAATATTTTTTATACAGGCCGTATTGGTAAAAAATACTCCAATTGGAAAATAGGGGACATTAGACAAATTAACCACCCAAAAAATTCTCCTGCTTTCGGGAGCTAGGTTCCATGCCCTGGACTTGGTCAATTTGTAGGACCATTAATATTGGCCCACTTTTCCACTTTGACCAACCCTATCTTCTTCATACAAACTCGAATTGGAGTGTCATTCACACCGTTGGAATCAAGGTGAAAATAATTTTGATATGGTCCTGGTTCAAGAGAAATCTGACCACTTTGAATTTTGAGCTATTATAATCCCTCTTTGACCTCTGAGTGTTTTTGGAGCCACCCGGATCATTCCTCCCTGATGAGGAGATTTGGTCCTCCAAAAGCATGGACATAATCTGCAATTGTCGTGTACATTGTTTTCACCATAAGTGTCCTGATAGGTCAGCCTTCCTTCTCCTTCACATTTTTTCTTCGGAGCCATAAGCAATGAGTTGACACCTGCATCCTCTACAAACCTATAGTACAATATTTTCAAATTACATGCTCAATTACATGACCAATTATGACTCAAGCATCCCATACTTGCCACGTGTTTATAACACATACTCTGCGGTCAATTTTACATCAAAATGGAAACAAAACAAGGACAAAACATCATCGTTGCTTAACAAGTGATGGAAAACACATCATCACTTTTACAGTTATGTTGCAACATATGATTTACAAAAATATGGCCACGACAAACTAACACATCTAGAAAAACCGTCTCTCACTTATCAAAGTGAATGGGTCATCTCCTTATGGCATATTCGCTTATCGAACAACTTTTTCAACTAGTTCATGCACAAATTCTTTGTCCTTGAGACGTTTCTCTATATGGAGCCTCCAACACATGGCTCTCTAATGACCACCTATGTTACAAAGACTGCAAAAAGTCTTCTTCCTCCATACCTGCTTAACCTTCTTCTTTCCCTGATGTGGAAAAGGAATTTCATGTCTCATCCTCTTTCGTGTTGCCATTCTCTTCCATCACTGAGCAATTACATGTTTATGTAAACCAAAAAAACTACATATTTTGTTATGCCATGATTTATGTTCATAATTTACATCATGCTTGTAATTAAAATGAACTCTAGAATACAGAGACTTGTTATAACTTTCCTGGTTGTCTCTTGTGAAATTATGGTGATGAGAGCTTGCCTTAGCTCTTCCAGTGCAATATGCATTGTCATGGGATGATAGTGATATGTTCCTATCTTTCTCTTTGCTCGGGGGTTTCAACAATGTCTTGGAAGCTTATGACACCTTTGAGCACTCTCCTTCGGTGTATCCCAAACCCACGAATTGAGGTCTTTACATGACCTCCAAAGGTTGAGTCATGCCTTGGCCATTAACACTAATTCCTCCTCCTTTATACCCCATCTTGGTAAGAATTCTCATGCCAGTTCCTGTAATGGGTACCTCTATGTTTCCAATAGAAATATCATAACGTGAAGATGAAACTAAAGAACGATCGACATTGTTTACCTTAGATGTCAATTCAGAAATAGGTGATTAGGGCTTCTCTCTAAGCCTTTGTTTCACTTCAACTCCTCTAAGGCCTCTACCATGGCTCGTAGTTGAAGTTGCATTTCATGCTTCTCCTCTTTCTCTTCTTGTAGAAGCCTCCTTATTTCAGCATCCTTTTCTCAAGGCTCTAGTTGTTGCGCTTCAATTCTTCTAGGTCCTTTCTGTGGCTCGCAATTGAAGCTGCAATCTTTGATTCCCCTCTTTATCTTCTCGTAGAAGCCTCTTCAATTCAACGTTCTCTACTTGAAGGCTCTGGTTGATCTCCTCATTCGAATGATGATAAGACGATGAAGGCGATGAATTTTCACTGGAAGGTGTAAATGGAGCATCGTTCTCTTCTCCTTTTTCTCGTTCCTCTATTCTCTTCTCATAAGCTTCATACATTATGTCCACCATTTTATACATCCTGAGGAAGGACTCCTACATTTATTTGTCATACTCCATTGTTGCATGTTCAATCGTTCACACTCACAATTCACATCAGCGAGAAGACCACTCTAATACCAAACTTGATCCGGATTTCTTCAGCTACCAAAAATATCCAAGATCTTTTACTTATGTGGTGTTAATAGAATTGCATTTAAAATAGCATAAAGAACCACGTGTGCATGCTTAAACAAGAGGAAACATAATGACGATTAGCAAATCAAGAACACGACACATTTGCCACAAGTTTATAACACATACTTTGGGGTCAATTTTACATCAAAATGGAAACAATACCCGAGCCATCAATACAAGGCCAAAACGTCATCGTTTCTCTAACAAATGATGGAAAACACATCATCACTTTTACAATTATGTTGCAACATATGATTTACAAAAATATGGCCATGAAAAACTAACACATCTAGAAAAACCACCTCTCACTTATCAAAGTGAATGGGTCATCTCCTTGTGGCAGATTCTCTTGTAGAACAACTTTTTCAACTAGTTCATGCACGGACGCTTTGTCCTTTAGACATTTCTCTGGATGGAGCCTCGAGCACGTGGCTCTTTTATGACCACCTTTGTCGCAATGACTTCAAAAATTCTTCTTCCTCTATACCTACTTAACCTTCTTCTTTCCATGATTTGGAGAAGGCCTTTCATGCCTCATCCTATTTCGTGTTTCCATTCTCTTCCATCACTTAGCAATTACATTTTTATGTAAACCACAAAAACTACATAGTTTTTTATGCCATGATTTTCATTCATCATTTACATCATGATTGTAATTAAAATGAACTCTAGAATACTGAGACTTGGTATACCTTTCCTGGCTATCTCTGGTGAAATTATGGCGATGAGATCTTGCCTTAGCTCTTCCACTAAAATATGCATTTTCATGGGATGATGGTGATTTGTTCCCATCATTCTCTTTCCTCGACGGTTTTAACAATGTATTAGAAGATTTTGATACCTTTGAGCACTCTATTTCGATGTATCCCAAACCTGCCATCGAGGTATTTTCACGACCTCCAAAGGCTATTTCATGTCTTGTCCATTAACACCAAGTCCTCCTCCTTTATACGCCATCTTGATAAGGATTCTCATGCCAGTTCTTGTTATGGGTACCTCCATTTTTCCAACAGAAATATCATTATGTGAAGATGAAATTGAAGAACGATAAACATTGTTTACCTCAGATGTCGATTCAGAAACAAGTGATGAGGGCTTCTTTAAGCCTTCATTGTGCTTCAACTCCTCTGAGGCCTCTTTTGTGGCTCATAGCTGAAGTTACAGTTTCTGCTTCTCCTCTTTCTCTTCTTGTAGAAGCCTCCTTAATTCAACATCCTTTGCTTCAAGGCTCTGGTCGTTGCACTTCAATTCTTCTGAGGCCTTTTATGTGGCTCGCAACTGAAGCTGCAATATATGCTTCTCCTCTTTCTCTTCTTGTATAAGCCTCTTCAATTCAGTGTTCTCTACTTCAAGGCTCTGGTTGATCTCCTCATTTCAATGGTGAGAAGATGATGAAGGCAATGAATTTTCATTGGAAGGTGTGGATGGAGCATCATTCTCTACTCCTTCTTTCTCTCGTTCTTCTATTCTCTTCTCATAAGATTCATACATTATTTCCACCATTTTGGACATCCTGAGGAAGGACTCCTACATTTCTTTGTCATCCTCCATTTTTCACGTTAACTCATTCACACTCGCAATTCACATCAGTGAGAAGACCGCCCCAATACCAAACTTGATCTAGATTTCTTCAGCTAACAGAAATATCCAAGATCTTTTACTTCTGTGGTGTTAATAGAATTGCATTTAAAAGATCATAAATAACCATGTGTGCATGCTTAAACAAGAGGAAGCATAATGACGATGAGTAAATCAAGAACAAAACACATTTGATAATGAAGTCCACCCAATGTGGGTTACGTCTCTGGGCCTGGTGTCAAGAGAGTGGAGGTCGCTTCATTAATTGTTGTGAATGATGATGATGTACATGGAATTTTCTTTGTCATAACAAGGACAAATACCTTCAATAAGAGTGATGTTTCTCTCCACAATACTTTCTTCCTACAGGAACTCCCACTCAAAATGGGTCTTCCTTCAGCATGACAAGCTAATAAATTCTCACGATAATGTGGCAACAAGAATCCTTCAACATAGTGTCAAACAGGTATCTCAACAAGAGTAACATCAGCTCAAAAATAACAAAATGAAGCATTACATAACTACATCAGATACATCCACTTTCGAAGATGGCCGAAAAATGCAAAGCTTGGTTTTTGAAATGGACTACACCACTAAATTCTTGGTGACGAGTGGTGTAAAATCGACTGTCAACTTGTCCAATTCTATCACAATCAAATTATGGGCCTTTGGGAATATTTTATATTCCTTATGATTCTACAAAGATTCCTTTCCACCGGTTGACTGGAGATCTGCTACTCAGATGACAAATTTTATCTCACCATCATGATCCTTGCGAAATTCTCAGAAAAATGAGCATAAAGTCAGCCATATTCCGACACTGGAAAAATTCAACCTCAAAGGGAATATTTTAGATTCCTAAATATTCTTCAAATATTCCTCGTTGCAAGGCACCTGCAATTCTGCTATTCATATGGTGAATCTGACTTCACCATCACGCTCCCTGTGAAATTCTGAGAAAAATGACTATAAACTTAATAGCATTATGTCACTGGAAAAATTTACCTGCTGGGGAATATTCTCCAAATTCATGGTTCCACACCCTCTTTGCCTTAGCAAGGTTCTGCTCTGTCATGGTTCCATAGGCTCGCGTTTTCACCCCTAGCTCGGTGCTCAACATTTTTATCCTTCGTTCTTTCTGCACTCCTAAAATCCGCTCTGCGCTCCCATGGCTTGGTCGAATGAGAAATTATGTTTAAATACTAGTTTCGTAGCAGATTTTGCAAAGGTGTCATTTGACGCGTTGGTGGAAAGCCAAAACGGGGCCCAGTGATTATGGGGTCGAACCCCTACAATGGAAAATGGCATGCTTTTGTTTTTACATGTTTTTTGGACCAGCAGTCAGCTATTTTAAACGTTAAAAAATGTTTTAATTTGCGCGTTGTTATTAACCGTGGCGGGTTTGGTTATGGTGCGGTGGCACCGATACATTATATGTGGTATGTTGGATAGTGTTTTGTGGAACCGCCTGAGTGGTGGGTCGGCCCCACCCAAACAAGTGGGTTCAAACCCTACCAGTTTTGGTTCATATGGTTGTCAAATTTCATACTTGTTTGTGGTTGGTCATGGCATATATATAATGTGGTTGTAATCGTGGTTGTGGGCGAGGTGCGGGTGATGCGGCCCCAACCCGTGGTACATTCACTGCTACATAGTAATGGACCGGGGGTGGCGGGTGTGAAAATCCTCCCCCCACCCCCATAACACATATATTTTTATAATATGGTTGTGTTGGGTGGTGGCGATGGTGGCTCGCCACTCCCCCTTTTTTAAATCATTTTTATATACACTGTATTGGCCAGAAAATCCTCCAATCAGAAAATAGGGTACATTAGACAAATGAAAAACCCAATAAATTTTCCCACTTTCGGGAGCCAATTTCCATGTCCCTGGCATGGTCAATTTGTAGGACCATTAATCGTGGCCCACTTTTCCACTTTGGCTAGAACTTTGACCATCCCTATATTCTTCATACGAACTCGTTGGAGTGTCATTCACATCGTTCGAATTAGGGTGACGAGCACTTCGATCTGTTCCTAGCTCGAGAGAAATCTAACCACTTTGAATTTTGAGCTATTATAAGCCCTCTTTGACCTTTGAGTGTGTATGGAGCCACCTGGATCAATTATGGTTCACACGAGCCCAATCCTAGTCCCCCTTAGGGTGAATGCATTTAATTTGTGATTACATATTAGGATTTTGTTGAGTAATTTAAGAACCGTATAGTTTTTTCTAAACTTAAATCTATAATATTTTTTACTCTCATAGATAGCTCCATTTTGGGAAATCAGTTCATCTGTGATTCAAAAACTTGATTTAAAGTTGTATGTGTCTCATGAATATTTTTCCCTTGCTCTTTACGATTTTACAAGAATGAAATTATTCTATAGTTCTATGATATTTGAACTTTGTTATCTTGTGTCTACCCTTTTGATATGCTTTAGTCGTATTATCATATTGCGATGGAATGGATGGATATCATGCTTAAATTTGAATATTTATATTTCTAAATTTTCTTTTCTTTACATTCTTGAAAAAACACTTGGTCCACCTTCACGTGCATTTTTAAATTTTTTAATCCTACTCCAATTTAATTGAGAGTGTTCATAAAGAGGAGTACCACCTCCTTAGCAATGTATAGGGACTTCCAGTTAGGCCCTAGGAGGTTGATTTAGATCAACATTTTTGGAAACTCCACTGACGACGAATAATCAATATGCGCTTAACAATAAATGACTCAAACGAATTATTTCCAACCACATTTTCTCATTATATTTTATGATTAAAGACGAATTTTGAATCAGGTATACGATCTCGTCTTACAAATAGCAAGAAAAAAAGAAGAACTTGAAATATCTTGGGACGTTTTAGCTCGAGAAGAATCACCAATGCCCACCAATGCCCAGAAATCTTGATAAACAGCTTTGCAATGACAGTAGACTTTAAACAAGAAAAGTACGACAAATTTCAAGGATTGTTGACAAGAATTCATAGCAAGAAAATTGCAGAAGAAAAGGAAACTTCCTCCAACAAATCAAAATCTCTCTTCTTTCCCTCAAGTGACAACAAAATGGAAGAAGAAAGAAAAGAAGATTGAGAGGACGGTGAGACTAAAGAAGTCCAAGAAGAAGAGTTAGAGCAAGCCCAATTTCACTATAAAGTGAACAACACCCACTTCCTATATTACCTATTGGGGCATTGTTGTATTTAATGGAGATGGTGACATGGATCTAGACAAACATATGGAAAAATTCCTAGCGATTTGTGACATTCATGGAATTATTCAATATGATGTAATGGTAAGGGTTTTTATCCAAACAGACAAAGAATATGCTTATCATTGGTACTTGTCCTTACCTATTGGTTCCATTACCTCCTTTGATGATATAAAAATTTATTTCATTGGATGATATGCTCACCTGATAGGGTAACACACTTTTCTCACTCGGTTTACCCAAATCAAACTTCAAAATAATGAAAAAATAAGAGTTTTCAACAATCTTGTCCTAATGAGCATGTGATATTTGGTAGTTATATGAATGATATGCCTTTGAATGTCAAGTATGTTGTGAGATCGACATGGATAAAGACTTTACTAGACACAATTATGAATGCTCAAGATATGGAAGAAGACATGTTGCAGAGTGATGTTGATCCAAAAATAATTTTGGAGAAAACAAAAAAGGATAACGCTCCCCTCACAATCACATATTCAAACAAACCAACTCAACAACGAAATATATGAGAAATCAGTGTTGGGAGACATATTTTTCAAGGCATTCCCCCAAATATAATAAATATTCTAAGGCGTGAGGAAGTATCTACTACGAATGTTGATTCTGAGATTGCTCAACTAAATAGAACAATGAAGCAAATGAAAAATGAAATCATTTGGCTAAGGAAAAATGATGGACAAAGGACTCAATAGCAATCGACCATTGAACACCTAGAAATCAATATTGGGTAGTATGCACCTAAGAGATCTAATGCTCCTATATATCAAAATCCAAGTGGGCTAATAATTGGTGACAAATAAGTTCAAGAAGAGGGTTCTTCCCACGCATTGATATATGAACCTCAAGAAAACAATTATCCTCGAGAAGCAATGGAGATGGGAGATAATCCAATATTTTCCTTTGAGGAACAGTGTGTACAAGAATATCAAGAATATGTAGACCGAGAAAATGTGGTCCAAACTCGAACTCAGATGAATAAAACAAAGGGGAAATTAAAATGACAAACCAAGTCCATATCAAGAAAAAGTAGCAGCACGATCCATCGAATCACAAGATAAATTTGTACCATCTCAAGACTTGACCAAGATGACTTACAATATAATGTATGATTTGAAAAATTCAAAACTCACCTTGTCCTTTTCTGAGGTTATCAAAATTCTTCAACAAAGATAAATTATTATTTAAAATTTGAAGGGTGAAGAGTTCCCGAATACAAGGATTGAAGCTGCCACAATGAACCAGCCACAAGCAAATCCATTTATCCAAGTAAAATCACGTGGAAATGTACCCCCCTTTTACATATATCTCAAAACTCCTAAGTTCATTTTGCCTAATTGTCTGATTGATAGTGGAGATACTAATAACATCATGCCATTGCACATCAAGAAAGTCATATGCTTGGATTGTACTAAATATTATGAAACCGGGGAGAGTATATTTCAAATTGATTCAAGGAATGTACCTAAATATGGGGTGAAAAAGAATATTTGTGTGAAAATACAACATGCTCTTCATATTACAATTGTTTTCACGGTTGTTGTTGATCTGTCAGTTGCATATGGACTAGTTTTAGGATGAGAATGGAGCTTCCCACTCAAATTTTATTTAATGAATGATGGAAGTTTCATGATGATCCCGGGAAAGGATGATAATTTAAAAAGAATACCATGAGAGCCATGAAATCCTATTTTCTTTGAAAATAAGTAAATTTAAGCTTTAATCGAGTATGAAGACACATGTCTAGGAAATTATGTCACTCTCAATGATGTAGATGTTGTACAGAGTAGTGATCAAGATATAGATCCTGGCACTTGGAAAATGTTCTTTGGTGGTGTTGTATCAAGTAGTGGTTTAGGAGCAAGAGTTATTTTGGAAGGGCCACATAGAGAACATCTTCCAAATTCCTTTTCATTGTTGTTTTATTATACAAATAATGAAGTAGAATATGAAGCACTTATTCAAGGATTAGTGATAGCCCACAAAAAGGGAATAAGAAAGGTCCAAGTGATGGGATATTTTGAGTTCATTATTAATCAAGTTAACAAGAAGTATAATACTAAAAAGGGAAACTTGAAACTTTATGGAAGAAGGGTGTGGGACCTCATAAAATATTTTGAGTCATTCGAAATATCCTTCATTCCAAATCATAAAGTTGATTCATTAGCCATTTTTGCTTCTCTTTTTGTTCCAAATTCATAAATTGATTCTTTTAAGGTTGAGAGGTTGTTTCAACCAACAATTCTAGATAATCAAGAATACCTACAAATGTTTTACAGTGAAGAACGCATAATTAAATTTTTCGTTGATGAAGAAAGTGAAGAACAAGATATTAACAGTAAAATCCCAAAATCAATTGAATCATTTTTTAATCAAAAAGATCAGGTGGGACCATCACAAATCACTAAAGAACTATCTACAAAAAAATGTACAAAAAATTAGAAGAATCAATAACAGGGATAAAGAAAATCCCAAATGGCTAAGCCTTGTAGTGGATTGTTCTCAAGATGAAATTGAAAAGTGTTTGGATTTATTTAAATAATTCTAGGATGAGTTTGCATGGACTTATTGGGATCTGAAGCAATATGAAAAAACGGTCATCCAAAATACAATTCCATTAAAGGAAAATGTGAAGTCAATGAGACGAAAACCAAGAAGAAAAAAAACCCAAGCTTAAAGCAATGGTTAAAAAGGTAATTGATAAAGTTGGGAAAATTTTCAAGATACATCGTTTGAATGGATATTGAACCCTATAGTTAGCTAAAAGTAAAATGGAAAAATCGAGATTTGTATTGATTCTCGGGACCTAAATTTTTGGGTATATGTTATATTCCTTTTACAACTAGTTTTAGGTGTTGCTACGTTGTGCTCAGTGTAGTGGGGGGGTCGTAAGCGGGGCGATAGCCCCCCTACATGAGCTTCAAGACAATGCCCCAAAAAAAATTAGAGGAACCCAAGGATGGTTGGGTGGACCCAAGGATGGGTGATAAGCCCAAGGATGGTGGGTAGACTTACCCATTGTTTTTGCGCATGGGTTTGGGAATGATGGTTTTGTCCATGGTAGTTTGTATATCCAATCAAGGGAACTACGGTTATGTTCTAATCCAGGTTTAATAGCTTGGGGGCTTATGAATGTTTCTGCATGTATATAATGTATTGTAACATTGAAAGGAACATAATGAAAAAATCAATCTAGTTTCCCAGTTTTGAGTTCAAGGAGAAAAGTCTCTATGTATATTTTTTGTTCTTGTCATTGTATATTTTCTAGTTTTTAAGAACTTGTTTTCGGGTAATTTCTATATAGGGTTAAAACTTTCATTTGGTATCAGAGCAGTTTTTCCTTCAACGGGATGCCTTTTTCGCTGAAGGGTTTTGCTTGGGCCTGTGATATACCCTATTACAGTGGGAGATCTACGAGATCAATTCTTACAGTGAAAGGAGATGGTGATAAGTGGAAATATAGAGATCAATAAATTCAACGGATAAATTTTTGAGTTGTGGAAGCTCAAGATGGAGGATCTGTTGGTGGATAAATATCAGTGGATCACAATGGATCCAAGTACTAAACCAATGGAAATGTCAACAAAATACTGGACCAAGTTGGATCAGAAGGAAAATAGCACAATATGATCATTTGTCTCAAATTAAATATTACTGAATGTTTCAAGAGAAGATATAACGAAGGCTTTTTGCGACAAGTTAGGGGATTTTTATCATTTTGATTCCCTAGTGAACAATTTGTTCTTACGGAAAAATTTGTATAACCTGAGGATGAGGGATGGAGACTCAGTCACAAATAATTTCAATGCCTTCAATATTGTGGTAAGTCGACAATTATTTGTTGATGTTAAAATTTCAGATGCAGATAAGTGTATCATTTTGTTGTGTTCGCTACCAGACTCATGGGATAGTATGGTTGTTGCCATAGGTAGAAAAGCAACTACCTTTACATTTGACGAAATAGTCTCAGCCTTGTCGTCAGAGGATAAGAGACGAAAAAATCTAGAGAGCCATAATTGAGAGGGCTTGTCTATAAGAGGACGATCGTAGAACAAAAATAGAATTAAGTCCTCAATTGGGAAATATAAATCTAAAGGGAGATCTAAATCTCTAGGAAAAATTGTAAAGGTATGTTGGAAATGCATAAAAAAGGGCACGACAAGAAAGACTATATTTCTAAAACTCCTGAGAAATGAAAAGGATTTGATCATGCTCCTTCTGTAGAGGCGAAAACCACCTCAAATTAATATGGAGATTTGTATGTGGCTTCTCCTTCAAGTACACACATAGACCATGAGTCATGGTTGATTGACTCAGGTACATCATTCCACGTGACTCCTCATACGGAGTGGTTATGCAATTACGAGAAGTATAATGGAGGTGATGTCTAGGTGATGCAAAGAAGACCAGAATCATAGGATGAGGAAAATTCAAGCTAACGCTGATAGGTGGAAGGATTATAACACTTCCTAGTGTTATGCACATTCTTAGATTGGCCAGAAATATAATTTTTGTAAGAAATATGGATGATGTAGGTGTAAAGACATTTTTTGAGAAAGATACATGCAAGATGGTTCAAGGAGCACTAGTATTGATGAGGGCAATTCAAATCAGAACTCTTTACAATCTTCTAGGAAGTATTGTTACTGATGGGTGGAATAGTTTCGTCGTTCCTAAAAGTGGAGTAGAAAATGTTGAGGTCTCTGGTGAAAATATTGTGCCATGACATCAATGGCCGAGACATATTAGAGAGAAGGGACTCCAAATACTATATTGTAATGGTATCGTAGAAATTATGTCTAATTTATCTCTATATTTTGATTTTTTTAACATTGTGTATATGGGAAGAAAAATTAAGTGAGTTTTCCCTATGGTGCTAAGAGGGCATAAGGAATATTAGAGCTTGTGCACAGTTATGTGTTTGGACTTGTTTCGGTTCCAGCACTGGGTAAATATATGTACAATGTCTCATTTATAGATGAATTTTTTAAGAATACATGGATATATTTCCTCAGTAAGAAATCTAAATTCTTTGAGAAGTTTAAATAATTTAAGGCTCTGATGGAAAATCAAACAGAGAAGAAGAACAAGGTGTTGAGGACAAATAATGGTGGAGAGTCGTGCAAGAAGGAATTTAAAGAGTTCTGTAAGAAGTGTGGTATATCATGGAAGAAGGATTTTCCATACACACCTCAAAAAAATGGAGTTGCAGAAAGAATGAACAGGATGTTGATGGAAAAGGAAAAGGAAAGGAGCATGCTAAGTGGTGTTGGATTAGGATAGGAATTTTGGGTTGAGGCAATGGATATTGAATACTGTCTGTTTGATAGATCACCTTCATCATCCTTGGAGGATAAGACTCCACATGAGGTGTGGATTGGTAGGAAATCATGACTCTCACATCTCATGGAATTTGGTTGTGATGCATATGTACTTGTTTCAAAGGAGAAAAGAACCAAGTTGGATAGTAAATCTAAGAGATCTATCTTTATTGGGTATAAAGATGGTTTAAAATGTTAAAATATTTGGAACCCAAGAATAAGTAAGGTTGTGTACAATCGAGATATAGTATTCAGAGACGTGAAGGATGTCATGAAAAAGGAAATCCTACCAAGGCAAGAGGAACCAGAGAAGATAGAGTTTGATTTGAAGAATGAAAATTCAGACTCCACAGAAGAACAAGGATCATAAGAAAAAAAACCACAAACTCGGATTTTGAGGAAAGAAGGGAACTAAAGAAGTATAGTCCATATGATTTCTATACAAATTTTTCTTTATATGTTATCAATCATGTCCTAGAACTGTCAAGGATGTAGTGGATTACGAAGATGGAAAACTCCAGAAGAAGGCCACAGTTGAATAAATGGTAGCTTTGGAAAAAATAAGGATTGGGATCCAGTAGAGTTGTCAACTGGAAGAAAACCCATTGGAAATTGATGGGTGTTTAGGAAGAATATGAATGCATAACGTAAAGTGGAGAAATACAAAGCTCAATTAGTAGGGAAAGATTATTCCCACGTGTCATGAAGTGATTTTTATGATATTTTTCCTCTTGTTGCCAAGTCATCTTCTATTAAATTACTTTTATCTGTTGTTGTTGCTTTTGATTTTGAGGTAGAACAGATGGATGTGAAGACAACATTCCTACATGGGGATTTGGAAGAAGAGAACTACATGAAGAATTCATAAGGCTTTGTAGTGAAGGGTAAGAAAGAAGGTTAAAGGAGTCTTTGTATGGGTTAAAGCAATCACTAAGCATGTGATATCAAAATTTTGATATATATGTAGGGACTTGGCTTCACAAGGAGCAAAGTGGATCACTATGTGTACTTTAAATTAATTGGTGATCGTGTTATTTATTTGGTCTTATATGTAGATGATATGTTGTTGATTGGAAATGACAAATAAATTATCCAGGATATGAAGACCCAATTGTCCTCTAAATTCGACATGAAGAATCTTGGTGTTGAAAAATTAATGTTGGGCATGGAAATTAAAATAGAGCAGGCAAAGAGGGAGGACGCTCTGGTTAAACCAAAGGAATCATGTCGAGAAAATATTGCAAAGGTTTAATATGCACGATACTAAACATATGAAGGTTCATGTTCTTATAGGTGTAAATATAATAACAAAACGGTGTCCCAAGACACAGTAAGAGGACATGTATCGTGTCCCAAATGTGAGTGAAAATGGTAGTTTGATGTATGTAATGGTTTGTACCAAACTAGACATTGCACATGTAGTGGGATTAATGAGTAGGTTTATGTTAAAAACATGGAGGGAGAATTGGAAAATAGTAAAGTGGGTTTTTAGGTATCTGTGTGGCACTAGTGATTATGATTTATGCTACCAATGAAGACCAAGATTGGAAAAAGTGTTAGACATACGTCGCTTTGTTGATGTAGACTAGGTTGGAGATCTACATCATAGAAGATCTACAAGTGGGTATGTGTTTAGCCTATTTGGAGGAGCATTTAATTGAATGGGAAAGAGATAATCTATAGTGGCACTTTCAACAACAAAGGCTAAATACATGGCAACCACTCACGCAAGCAAGGAAGCAGTTTGGTTGCAAAGATTATGTTCAGGTATGAGGTTGGTATTGTTAGGGTCCTACAATATAGGTAATCAAAGTCTGTCTGTACATTTATTTATCTAAAGGATGAAATGTATCTAAGTTATTTTTTATAATTTTTATTTTAAATGAGATTTAATTTTATAAAATATATATAATTATATGTTTTTTTAATTATTTATTTAAAAGATTAAACTTAATTTAAAAATAACAAATCAACCCAATCTCTAAACTATAGGAACCACATTTATTATCATTATAAATACATCACCCAATAATAAATTCACAAGTCAAAATCAAAATTAAATTAAATTTACAACCCCACCCCGCACTTCATACAATAAACTTCCCTAATATAAATGCCTTGAGATATGTGAATAATTAAATTAATGGCTATCGATGGATTTCTGGGTGGGGGGGGTTGCCTATTCGATTTTTAACCTACCCCCTCTCCAAAAAAAAATGGGTTTCATTTTACCTCTTTTTACATTTTTCATAGGTTGATGAAATGAGTTTACGGGTAAAAGACTGAGGTAAACTGAGTAAAATGACGTAAAATGAAATTTTACAGAGAAAAGAATTTTTTTTTTTTGCTATGATATAAAGAGGAGAAATGCACGAAAAATAAAATTTGGATAAATACTTATCCACGGATTTTACAGGAGAAAAAGGGGAAAGTAAAAGATAATTTTACCAACCATGGCAAATAAGAGAAGGTTTTTAAAAACCATGAGAAGGAAATTAGTCAATGGTTTTTATAAAATATGTTTATGAATATTATTTATTCATCAATATATAAATCCAGGGAAACAAGAAATGGATTTCAAAACAAGAGGATGGTTTATAAAATCATTTAAGGGAATATTTTTATTTATGAAATTCATTACAAGTTTAAGCAAAATATTTAGAAAATATTTATCAAAATATTTTCTTCCCAAATATTTTGCGACAATGGTGAAGTATTTAAAAGATGATGAAGGAAAATACTATGGGAAAAAAGGTCAACATATAAGTTTGGTTTAACTCCAAAATACAAATAGTTCATTGATCAACTAGGTGGAAAACATAAACAGGCATTCAATTATTTTCAGATTTTTTACTAAGAAATAACATTCAAAGGGACGGCTAGTTGATACAGGTGGCAGAGTTAATCAAGTGTGAAAGGGAAGCTAACAAGTTTTGTGAAAACAACTTCAACCACTCCAGATTCCAAGGCAGAGGATCAACATTAATAAACCAATTTCCAGATTTGAAAGTTGAATATTTTCCAGCAGTTCTGAATTTCCTATAGTTTCCTAGTGATTGTTTTTATCTTTAGTTTATTATTTTGTAATCAATTCCTTTCTGGAATCCAAAGTAAGTTCAATAGAAAGTCTAGAAATATTTTGTAATAAGAATTAGAAATGGTTGGATTATGTATGAATAAAAGAGCTCTATCTTGATGTAAGTTGTGAATGTTTGCTCAAAGTAATCAATTTCATAAATACAGAGGTAGTTTTATTCGAGGATTCTTGTGTCAAACAAATGGTGATGTTTTTCTTCATGTTGAATTGTTCTTCTTTCTGGGTTTTCAAATGGATTTCCCTTCTAAGTTGTTGCAACAAGATTAAGAATTGAATTTACTTAAGTGTACTCTTCTCTGGCTTGTTTAAACAAATCTTAATGTTTTCCTTTTGAAATTAAATATAAAATTCATTTAAATATGCTTTATATTTAATTGATTATCTACCTTTTTCATCTCAACCACACCATAAGTATCTTAAGATCCAAGAGTTTTCCTACCCTGCCCTGTTACAGCTACTCTATCAATTTGTGATTAATTACCGAGAAGTTTAATGACTTTGTGCCCAATGGAATTTTCCTACATTCTTCAACAAAAATTTTGAAAAACCCAACTTGAACTCTTATATCTAGCCTAAAACCTTGAAAGCAGAAATTAAATCATACAGAGAGAGACCTCTCTGAAGCTGGAAGGGCTAGGTCCCAACTTTAAAATTGGTTTGTGGTTACCTTTGTAGTTTTCTTCCTCAGCCTAGGAAAATTATAGAGTGCTAACAGTCTGGCAACCATACTGGGGAACAAAAGGTTTCATCTTCCCCAAGAAAGACTATCAAGTTTCAGATTTGATTGTTGATGGTAGACAACAGTCAGACACATATGAAGTCTGAACCATCCACTTTGTGACTCCATTGTCAAAGAATCCATATTGCAGAAACAATCATGGCGAATACATTATCCGAAGAATGAGTCAAGAGGGATCCAATTCCTCTGACCCCTAAAGCATTCAGAAGGATGTTTAAATTGCCATAATTATATGAGTTATTAAAGTTGTCTGAGGCTGATATTTTCTTGGACTCTCAAACTGGTGCAATGGGCATCGTTCATGAATTCATTTCACCGGCTTCATAGGTTCATTCCGGCATTTCATTCTTAGATATTTCTATATTTGTTGAGGCTTACAGAGATTTTTCCTAGCTTTTTTCTTGAGTAATGGGGTGAGAAACCACAACTAATGTTCCAATGTACATACTCTATGTCCTCTATTATTCTTATAAAAGGGACTCTTCATTCGACTGGTTGGATCTCATTTCAAATGAGTTATCCTTCTAGTTAGTTAATTTATCAGACACCCATAAGTTTTTCAAGATGATGTATTTGATAATTGCCCTTGTATCTTATTATGATTGTTGGCAATATGATTCTTATGTCTTAATATCTTGTCCTTGATGGAAACTCTCTGGAAAATAATGCAGTATATGTCTTCTGGAGAAGCACGGTAGTTTGCAGAAGGTCTAATAGAAGAAATATGTAAATTCCAACAGAACTTTATTATTATTCATAAATGAAGGTTATATACACGGGCTAGTACAAGCCAAGTCGCAAATAAGAACAATCCAAATCGCATATGCCTTTTTCACTCTAAAATTATAATACCAGGGGGCATTACCATGGTTTTAGCCCACATTATTGAGTGTTGTGTCGTCTATTTGATTCCATCTAAGAATACCATCAGCACTTGTGTGGTTCTGGCTCAGGGTATTAGGAAAGGTTAAATCTATATAAGGAGAAGGAGATGATAGTGCAAAGTGTGTGCATGTGTAAGAGATGTGATTGAATACTTCTCTCTGAAGTATATCTACATGGGATGGACTTTGTTTTATTGATAGATCTGAATCTATGATGCACCCTTGGATACAATGATGGATCAGAATCTCTAGACCTGAAATGACTATCTACTTGCATGATCTATTTATGAGATGATTAGATCTGTGACCTAGCGCATATTTGTTGGAGTGAAGTGAAGAAATCTGGGTAATTCTATAGATCTGAATCATTCTGTAAAATTAATATTTACAGATCTATACGCTAGTTCATCTCAGTGAGAGTGCGTATATACACGGCTTTGTCTCAGCTAAATCGCGTATGGAAGTCGGGGTTTTCTGAAGCTTGCTGAAGAGGTTATCTGTTTATTACTGCTATATTTCTGTTGTTTGTCAATGAAGTCTTCATGTAGATCTGGGTTGCTTGAATACTTTATATGCTGCTAAGTTGAATATGTACAAATATGATCAATGAGTGATTAAATATGAATAAGGATGTTGATTGAATAAGGGTTCTGAAAATCTGAAAAAATAAATAAATAAATTAAAAAATAATAATAATAATAATAATAATAAATAAATAAAAATTAAAAATTAAAAAAATAAAATAAAATAAAAAAATAATAAATAAAAATAAAAAAATAATAAATAATAATAATAATAATAAATAATTAAAAATTAAAAAAAATAATAATAATAATAAACTAATAAAATAAAATAATAAATAAATTAAAAATTTAAATTAAAATAAATAAATAAAATTATAAAAAAATAAAAAATAAAAAATAAAAAATGTTTGAAAGCCTTAGATCTGGTTCTGAGACTGATCATTTTCTGGAGATTCAGTATTAACAGATCTATACGCAGGTTGGTGTGAAGGAAAGCGCGTATAAACGTAGGTTCAATAAAGTGAAGTAGTGTATGCATTTTAAGATAATGAATAATCAGGGTTGAGATTGATTCTTCATGCTCATTCTGAAATATGGTTTATTACTATAATATGGTTACAATGATCTCTATGTTCTGATTAAAGTTTGGATTGAGTTTATTGGTTTTGATATTTATGTTGAGTTGTGTATAAGCTGTGGGATCCAGTGTGAAAATTGATGAAATGTGGTCTACGGTGGTTCTGAGGGTTGAAGCCTTTTGTATGGAAGTAGAAGTTGGTGCTCTGATCAGGGGGTTGTAGCTCCCTTCCAGCAGTGGCTGGAAAACGAGATCAGGGGGTTGGAGCTCCCTTCCAGTAGCCGCTGGAGAATGAGAGAAGGTTGCAGACTTCTACGGGTAGATGCCTACATACTGATATAAGTCTGCATCAGTACAAGATTGTAAGAAGTTTTCTTTATAATAAATATTTGAAGACAAAGACGACAGCAGCGGTGGTTTTCTCCCGAATTGGGTTTCCACCTTAAATCCTGGTGTTCATGTGTGTTGCTTATGTGTGATGATTTATTCTATTATTACAGTACATGCTTACTTCTTACTAAACATCTTATGAATGAATGATGCAATGATCTAAGTAAAGAATTATCTGCATAATAAGATCTTTGGACATACGCAAGTTTGCTTAAGGATAGCCGAATGTATACGCTAGTTGGGTTCATTAAATTTGCGTATAGAAATCAGTAAAGAAAAAGTAAAAGTTTACAGTGAGTTGTACATACTGATTCACCACCCCAACCCCCGCTCCACCCCCCTATCAGTATTTTTCTCAACAATTGGAATCAAAGCAGGTCCTTCTAAAGAAGCTTAATCGCTAGAAGGAAGATCATCTAAGATGAGAAATGAAGATGGAACAGCATATATCAGACCTCCACTCTTCAATGGAAACAATTTAATCTTCTGGAAGACAACTACAAGATCCTACCTTTAGTCTCTTGGAGCAGATCTATGGGTTGTAGTTGAAGGCGGTTATCAATATCCAGCCTCAATTGCAGCAGCAATAAAGAACTATGAAACTAATGAAAAGGCGCTCAATGCATTATTGGGGAGTTTGACTGAATAAGAATTTTTCAAAGTCATGCAGTTGAATACAACAAAGGACATATGGGACAAAATCATTATGAGCTGTGAAGGTGATTCCAAGGTAAAAAGTGCTAAACTCCAAACTCTCATAATTCAATATGAAAAAACTCAGAATGCATAATGATGAAAGCATTTCTAGCTTCTTTTTACGTCTAGATGAGATTGTAAATCGTATGAGAAATCTTGGTGAAACTATAACTGATACTACTCTTGTAGAAAAGGTTTTAAGATCTCTAACTCCTAAATTCGAGTCAAAAGTATCTGTTATTGAAGAGAAGCAGGATCTTCAAACTCTTACTGTTGTTCAACTTCATGAGATCCTAACTGCATGTGAAATGAGAAAAGGAGGTCCATCTAAATTCAAAGAAGTTGTTTTTAGAGTTGCTGCAAAAGGCAAGGATATAGAAGAACAAGAATAATCAGGATATGTTTCAGAAGAAGATGAGATAAACTTTGTAAAGAAACTACAACTTGGAATTGGGAGGTTTAGAGGTAAGCTTCCTTTCAAATGTTTTTCTTATGGAAGAGTTTTTCATTATGCTATTAAGTGTCCTCATAAAGATAATCATGAAAAAGGGAAAAAAACTGGCAAAAACAAATAAGAAACGGTTCATCAATAGAAAAAAGTTATTATACTCATGAAGATAGTGATGGTTTATCAAATAGTGAAGAAGGAGAATCTGATCAAGATATTAGATTACTCATGGAATTTGAAAATAACTCTAGTGAGACCAAAGATATATTTATGATGCTTTAGGAGAAAATGATTTTCTTGAAGAAATCATTCTTCTCAAAATATGTCTGGAAGAAAATAAAATAGCCATAGATACTCTAAAGAATCAGCTTATAGAAAAGGATAAGCACAATGAGAAATTGTAATGTGAAATAGTAAGTCTAAGAAAGGAAATTGAGAAAGTGAAAAACTTAAATCTTAGATTTGCTAAAGGATCTGAAACCTTAGATGAAATTATCAAGGTTCAACGCTCTCCTCTTATAAAGATAGGTCTTGGATATATTGAAGAATCTTCTCAATCTTCATCTCCAAGCTATCGAAATGCAGCTAAAGCCAACCAACAACACTTCATCACTTAGCAAAAGAACAAAGAGAATACTCAGGTAAAACATGACCACTTCAATTCAAGGATGAACAATAACAGAAGTATCAATCAGTAGGTAAACAACAATAGAAGGTTTCATGTTCGCAGAAAATTTTTCTTTAATGGACAATGTTTCTCATGTCATAACTTTGGTCATAAAGCTGCTCAATGTGTTGCATACAAAACCATCATGACCAGAGAAGAAATGAGACTGGAATAAAGAATAATACTTATAACAAATTTTCTCCTCTTCAAAATGAAATTGAATGTTCTTAGTGCAATAACTTTGGACATGAAGAATCTGAATGCGGGAGCAAACTTCAGCCAAAAGAGCATATACCCTCAAACTCCAAGGTATGGAGAAAGAAGGACTTACAGGTTGAAAGTTGTGGAATAGATTTATTTGCAGAAGGGGAATAAAATCAATGGTACATTGATATTGGATGCTCAAAACACATGACAAATGATAAAAATAAACTCCTTTCATACAATGCATTAGAAAAGGAAAAGAATATTACTTTTGGAAATGACTCTCCTGATGTCATTAAGGGTAAAGGTTTTGTATTTCTAAAATAAAAGGTGAAATCTAACAATGTAATGTATGTGGATGGATTAAAGAATAACTTGTAGAGTGTGAGTCAAATGTGTGATCAAGGAAATGAAGTTGTCTTTAGTTCAAAAGAATGTGTAGTATGTGAACTTAACACAGAAAAAATGGTAATAAAATGAACTAGAACACCAAGTAATCTATATATATTGAAAGGTGGCCAAGATCAATGCTACTTAGGTAAATATATAGAAAATTTGTTATGGCACAGAAGATTGGGACATTTGAGCTTCTCTCAAATAAGAAAATCTAGCAGACTCAAAGTTGTTCGTGATCTTCCCAACATCACTCTACTTGAAAGTACAATATGAAAATCATGCCAATTTGGTAAGAAAACCAGGGTGCAATTCAATGCCAAAGAAGGATCATCAAATAAGCCTCTTGAACTTATACATACTGATCTATGTGGTCCTGTAAGGAAAAAGTCACCTTGTGGAGAACAATACTATATTTTATTTATTGATGACTTCTCTAGAATGTGTTGGATCGGTTTACTAAAACATAAAAATGAAGAATTTGAAAAATTTAAGATCTTCAAAGCTTTGGTTGAAAATGAATTAGATCTAAAAATAAAATTTCTTAGATCTGACCTAGGAGGAGAATATATATCAGATGAATTCTTTGATTTCTGTGAACATCATGGCATAGAAAGACAGTTTTATGTAGCTGGAACCCCACAACAAAATGGTGTGGCAGAAATAATGAACAGAACAATTCAACAAATGGCTCATGCTATGCTTGATGAATTTTTGAACTCCCAATACCTTTTGGGGAGAAGTAGCACATACTGCAGTAAATATTCTTAACAAGCCTCGTGTTCGTGTGAACAGTGATAAAACTCCTTATGAGCTCTGGTATGGCAATCTTCCCACCATGAAACATTTTAGAGTTTTTAGAAGCAAATGTTTTATCAAGAACAATGATGAAAAACTTGGTAAGTTTGAGCCTAAAGTAGATGAAGGAATATTTCTTAGTTACTCTTCTAGAAGTAAAGCATATAAATGTTACAATAAAAGACTTTGGAAGATTGTTGAATGTATTGATGTTGTAATTGATGAGTCTCTCTCAGCTCCTAGAAGGGAAAGAACAACAACGATTGAAGGTGATGCTGATGTATACTTTCCCTCATCAAATAACAAGAATATAAAAGGAGAACCCAATGAAGCATCGGAAGAAGATATATCAGAAAAGGCCCCATCCAGGTATGTTCAAAAGAATCATCCAGAATCTCAAATATTAGGAGAAAAGGGATCAGGTTTCAAAACAAGAATAACTCTTGTAGGATCCCCTAGTTATCTGGCATTCTTATCCACTATTGAACCACATAATGTAAATCAAGCTAGTAAAGATGAATGTTGGATTCAAGCCATGAATGAAGAACTTGATCAGATTGAAAAGAATCATACTTGGGAATTGGTTCCAAGGCCTCATGATAAAAACATTATTGGAACGAAATGGATATTCAAAAAAAAGTTAAATGAAATTGGAGATGTCATCAGAAACTGATCAAGAGATCATGTGTTATGCTCAAAAATGAAAGTGCTCCAAACAGGACTGAACCCTAGCGACCAGAAAGGTCTCGTCGTTGTGATTCTGGCGCCGTGAACAGTTCGAAAAACCGATGTCATATGAGGAAGATATCATGTTCTATCCATTTTATCAAACAAACAAAAAAATTGTAACTGGGATGCCCAATCAGCATGCAGGTACAGTCATCAGGTATATTCTGGGAATATTCCATTTTCCTAAGTTAACAAGGTTTCGCCACGTGGCATGTTGTGGATCATTGATCTTGTGGTACGGAGATGTGTATTGATTGTTGGATGGTTTTGTTTTGGACCGTCGGATGAGCGACACGTGGCAAGCCCGGAGGCCGCCACGTGTCCTTAGGATGCAGTGGTAAAATTTTGTTGGAGTCGGTGGGGGTCGACCCCGCAACCTCCTGCCCGCCACAAAGACCTTCGACCAGTCTGCTTACGATGTGTTACTTAACTTTATATTCTGTTGCATTCTTTTATCGTGTTAAAGTTTTATGTTTGGGGGGGGGGGACCACCAGCGGTCCCAACCCGCTGGCAGCCCCAAAGCTTGTAGTCACATGGTATATGACAATCCCGCAGCATTTAAATTAACCGTGGAAACATACCTTAACTCCTGGAAATACATCCGTTCACATGCCACAGTAACATCTAAAGGTCGCAGTTTACGGTTTCGTTTGGGCAGCTATACCAACAGAGTATTGAAGACCTGTCACATGGCTTTAATACGATGGTTAATGCGACGGGTTTGCGGAACCGTAACTCCAGGTTCCATACCACTTTATTGCGGAGTTCAAACTGTAAGACCGCGAAGATAAAAACGGGGGATCGGTATGTGACCACCCCGCCCAAACTATTTAATGCCATGGTTAACGGTTCGTTAAATTTGGAGTGCCCCCTTAATTTTAGGGCTTTTTATTAGATTTCACTTCAGTTAAGTGCCAGTCTCCACTTTTAGTGGAGCTTTTCTAGCTGACATTAGGGAAAATGCATTGGGAGGTGAATTTTCGACCAATTTGGTTGAAACAAGAGTCTACCTAGAATAATTTGAGCATTCTGGAGCCATTGGTGCAGAGAAAATAGCCATTAGAGGCCTGTAAACACATGTAATTTACAATTTTTATCATAATGACAAAGAGGGACATGCCATTGGGAGCTGGACCAGCAAATGTAGCCCAGGAGGGGTGAACTTCTTCATCATGCATACTGTGTAAAACTTATGTGTGATTGTATTTCTCTGTCATACACTATTGTTCAGTGTTTTTAAGGCTTATTTTCATGCTTAAAGTTCACAAATTCATCTATGTTTCATGGTTAAAACACTCATTCCTTAAGCAAACAAATGGAGACAAACTGTACATGTTTATATTACTGAAAGGACATTAGCATAGCAAAAATAATACACTCATTTCATATCAGGTTGGTATCAAATATAGAGTTTAATCTCTGGTGTTTTTATGTGCAAATATTTGTTAATTTTTTGCAAGGGTTTTCATGCTTAATAGGCTCAAGCTTAAGAGAGGAGTAGGAAAATCGGTGAAAACAAGAGGTTCTCAAAGTGAGCCACAACAAAGTAGGGAAATATTGCCACATTCTCCACCACCTAGTTCACCTCCAAGAGAAGCAAAAGAAGCAATAAGCATGCCTCCAAGAGAAGAAGAAACCCATGAAGAGGTGGATCCCAAAGAGGAAGAAAGAGTGCACAGAAAAGCATTTCTTGACTTGACTGAGATGGTTAGAGTCCTTTATCAAGAAAGGAATGATAAACTAGAAGAGGAAAGGTCCAAACTTCACAAGGAAGGATAGGGATCATCAAGAGGCCGCAATGATGAAGATAAATCAAAGAAGAGAAATGGAGGAAATGGAGACAGTGGAAAGTCACCATCATCACCCTCATCTTCTTCCTCATCATCCTCTACTTCATCTTCAGTACATCAACCATACAAGTCAAAGAACATGGGTAAAATTCCTTTTCTAAAACTTGATGTTAAGTTTGAATTGCCAATGTTTAATGGTGAGGTTAATGTAGAAAATCTAGATAATTGGATTAGGCAATTGGAGGTCTATTTGAGAATCCAAATTTTTCATGATGATGATACCAAAATCCAACTAGCTTCACTGAGGATGGAAGGTGCAGCTCTTGTTTGGTGGGAAACCAAGATAAAGGAGGAGATCAAGAAGCATGGTAAGATTATTTTATCATGGACTGATTTCATTTCTGCAATAAAACAACAGTTTTATCCAATAGCTCACATGCAGAAAACCATAATGGACTGGAAAATTTTTAAACAATTGAAAGGACAAAATGTACAAGTGTATACTCAAGAATTTAGGAGAAGAGCTCTTTAATTAGGAGTAGATTTTCATAGCCAAGACACTTTTCTCAACTATATAGGAGGCTTACATACCTACCTAAGCCATACTATCCTCATGTTTAACCCTACAAGCCTAGATGAAGTTTGTGTACAAGCCACACATTTAGAGGGAAGGGGAAAAAAAACCTAGAGGAGAATGAGGAAAATGAGTTTAAAGGCAAATGGAAGAAAAAGATAAATGAAAATATCAAAACAGGCAAACATTGTTCTAAAACTAGCCATGATGAAGACCATTGTTGGAAACTTCATCTAGAGTTGAAACCAGAAAGTTTGAAGGCCAAAGAGAAAGCCAAGGAGAAAGGCAAAACTGTTGCAATAGCTGAAAAAAAGACTTAGGGTCAGATTCAGGAGATGAAACAAAAATCATAGCTATGGGACTAAAGAACTTGAAGGGGAATGAGATTCAAACTAAACCCAGTTTTGGTATATCTAATTGTCACATACAAGCTCCAAATGAAGAAGAGAGAATTGAACTGTTTCATGTGAGAGTCATTTCCAAACATACCAAGGTTGACACATTGTTTGATAGTGGGTCACAAGAAAATTTAATCTCTGAAGACTTGGTCAAGAAACTTAATATTGAGACTATTCCACATCTGAAACCATATCCACTTGGTTGGATTTGTAAGGATGCAAATTTATAGGTTTCAAAGAAGTGCATGTTGCGTTTTGAAATAACTACACATTTCATTGACACAGTTGAATTAGATGTTGTTCCGCTTGATATAATAGGTATGGTGTTGGGCAGTCCTTACTTGTATGACAGGAAAGAAATATTCCATCACGATGAGAACAAATACCATTTATTCAAAGACGGCAAGGAGAATATTGTGAGAGCTCATCGCAAGAAACTAGACACTTCTTTAGTTAATGCAGTTCAAATGAAGAGGCTAGTCAATGCAAGCCAAAACTTGACATTGATGATGATTAAAAAAAGAGATGGTCTACATCATCCTTTTCAAACAAATTCTAATGTATGTAATGATTTTTTTCAGTTTGAAAGCAGGTTGTCTTTGAAAGAATATGACAAGCAGTCACAGCAGTCGACATTGGTGTTGAACGGTGTTGAAAACAAGGTGTCACTGCAAGAAGTTTCAAAGGTCCAAGAGAGGACAAAGAAACTTGACAAAGAAGGCACGAGATTCATAAATGTTCCTTGATGGTTTCCGAAAGGCATGGTACAATGGAGAAGAAACTTGGTCAAGAGTCGACACAAGTTCAAGGCAAAAGTAGCAAAAAATCGCCATAAGGACAAAGTGCAAGGTGAGAACAATTCCAAGCTTCCTTTGATTATAGACCAATGTAGAAACAAGATGTTTACTACAAAGTTAGGTTGTTGTTCTGCAAGTTCAGAAAATGTGCAGCATGACAGTGTCAAAGACAGCAATGGTTGGTCAACGGAATCAAGGAAAAAATTGTATTTTCATGAAAAGCTCCAATTAAATAAATTAGGGAAATTTCAGTGGATAAAGATTGGAAGAGTGGGGACACAGTCTCATCATCTTCATGTTCAGTAATACAAAGAGATTTTGGGGTCCAAAAGCTTCCCAGTGGGGAGGTGTGTTCAGGAGATCATGTGTTATGCTCAAAAATGAAAGTGCTCAAAACAGGACCGAACCTGAGCGACAGAAAAAGTCTCGTCGTTTTGATTTTGGCACCATGAACGGTTGGAAAAACCGACGCAGTATAAGGAAGATATCGCATTTTGTATGTTTTCCCAAACAATTAAAAATTTGTGACTGGGATGCCCAGTCAGCATGTAGGTACAGTCATCAAGTATATTCCGAGAATATTCCATTTTCCTAAGTTAACAGGATTTCGCCACGTGGCATGTTTGGATCGTTGATCTTGTGGTACGAAGATGTGCACTAACCGTTGGATGGTTTTGTTTTGGACTGTTAGATGAGCGACACATGTCAAGCCGAGAGGTCACCATGTGTCCTCAGGATGCAGTGGGAAAATTTTGTTGAAGTCGGCGGGGGTCGACCCAGTGACCTCATGCCCGCCACAAATACCTCCAACCAGTCCGCCTACGATGTGTTACTTAACCTTATACTCTACCGCATTATTTTATCGTGTTAAAGTTTTATGTTTGGGGGGGGGGGGACCACCAGCTGTCCTACCCCGGTGGCGGCCCCAAAGCTTGTAGTCACATGGTATATGACAACCCGGCAGCATTTAACCCCATGTCAAAAAACCTTAACTCTCGGCAATACATGCATTCACATGCCACAGTAACATATAAAGGTTGTAGTTTACAGTTTTGTCTGGGAAGCTATACCAGCGGGTATTGAAGACCTGTCACGTGGATTTAATACAACGGTTAATGTGATGGGTTTGCGGAACCATAACTCCATGTTCCATACCACTTTATTGCGGAGTTCAAACTGTTAGACCGCAGAGATAACGGCGGGGGGTCGGTATGTGACCACCTCGCCCAAACTATTTAATGCCATGGTTAACGATCCATTAAAGTTGGAGCATGCCCCTAATTTTAGGGCTTTTTATTAAATTTAACTTCAGTTAAGTACCAGTCTCCACTTTTAGTGGAGCTTTTCTAGATGACATTGGGAAAAATGCATTGGGAGGTGAATTTTAAACCAATTTGGGTGAAACAAGAGTCTACCTAGACTAATTTGAGCATTTTGGAGCCATTGGTGCAGAGAAAATAGCCATTATAGGCCTGTAAACACATGTAATTTAAAATTTTGAGCATAATTACAAAGAAGGACATGCCATTGGGAGCTAGACCAGCAGATGTAGCCTAGGAGGGGTGAACTGCTTCATCATGCCTACTGTGTAAAACTTATGTGTGATTGTATTTCTCTATTATACACTATTGTTCAGTGTTTTTAAGGCTTATTTTCATGTTTAAAGTTCACAAATTCATCTATGTTTCATGGTTAAAACACTCATTCCTTAAGAAAACAAATGGAGACAAATTGTACATGTTTATATTACTGAAAGGACACTTAGCACAGCAAAACTAATACACTCCTTTCAGATCAGAAACAAAGCTAGACATGTTTATAAAGGGTATGCTCAACAAGAAGTTATAGACTTTGAAGAAACATTTGCACTATAGCCAGACTTGAAGCCATAAGAATGTTTCTTGCTTTTTCAAGTTTTCAACAGTTCAAAGTTTATCAAATGGATGTAAAATCTTCCTTCCTCAATGGTGATCTAGAAGAAGAAGTTTATATAGAAAAACTAGAAGGATTCATTATGGGAAATGATGAAAAACTTGTTTTCAAACTTAAAAAGGCTTTATATGGTCTCAAATAGGCTCCTCAGGCATGGTACTATCGTCTTGACAAATATCTTCAACAAAAAGGTTTCACAAAAGGATATGCTGAGAGTAAATTATGCACAAAAGTTGAGAATGATAAACTATTGATTTTTGTTGTATATGTTTAGGACATCATTTTTGGAAATAATGAAGAGTCCATGAGTCAGAAATTTGCTTCGATTATGCAACAATAATTTTAAATGTCATTACTTGGGGAACTAACATATTTTCTTGGCTACAAGTACAACAAGCAACATATGGCATATTTTTATCTCAAGCAAATTCTAAAGAAGTATGGGATGGAAGAATACAAACGTGTAAGTACTCCAATGGTAATTGGATGTAACCTTAGCTATCATGATGATTCTCCCATGGTGAATCAACCATAATATAGATCTATGATTGGAAGTCTGCTTTATCAAACCGGGACAAGACCAGACATTATGCATGCAGTTAGGATTATTGGACGATTCCAAGCTAATCCAAAAGAGTCACACCTTCAGGTTGTAAAAAGGTTATTCAAATATCTACAAGGGACTCGAGACTTTGGTCTATGGAATCCAAATAATGTTGATCTCGCTCTTCATGCTTACACAGTTGCGGACTGGGCTGGAAATGTTGATGATTGAAAAAGCACTAGTGGTGGTGCATTCTACATGGGGCCCCGATTAGTATCTTGGTTCTGCAAGAAACAAAGTTCTATTGCCTTATCTACAGCAGAAGCAGAATATGTGGCTGTCGCATCATGCTTCACACAACTTCTTTGGATGATGCAAACATTACAAGATATTCAAATCAAATGTTCACCTCCTATCTCCATATTATGTGATAATACAAGTGCCATCAGTATCTCAAAAAATCTTCTTATGCATTCCAAGACTAAGCACATTCCTATCAAGTATCACTTCTTACACGACCAAGTGCTTGAGCAAAAGGTTAAATTGGAGTATGTTCCCTCCAAAGAACAAGTTGCTGACATGTTTACTAAACCTCTTCCCAGGGAATCATTCGAATATCTTAGACAGAAGCTGGGAGTTTTCTCGGCCTCTCTTATTAATCCTTCTTAAGCTCAGAATGTTAAATTCAATACGTTGGTTTCATAAAGGCGAATCGCTTATATACGCGAGTTTCTATGCATAAAACAGCGTATGGTTTGTGCTGATAGAAATTCTATGGATCATCTTTCAAAACAATCTGTGGTGTTGTTGGCTAAATTATGTTGTTATGTATTTTTCTTACAGTACCTTTCTTTGATACTTATCTCCTTGATGAAGATGCCTTGATCAAATGGTTGTTGAAGGTGTTCAGGATGCACAAGTTTAAGGGGAGCACTTGCCTTACTGAACAAAAAGTGCATTGTTGGCACTATGATGGTTGATGTTATGATCTCCTGTTTGAGATTCTTTGGTTTTTGCTTATACAAAAGTCATATATGTTATTAGATGAAAATTTCAAGTTGAGACCTATGATGTAAATTTGTCATATTCATTTAGGTGTAAGGACTTGTTCAAATTTTGTAGACCCACTTGGTTGGGTAAATGATTCTATATGTAAATCCTCTTGGTTGGATCCTTGATGTAATTTTGATGTCCTTGGTGATAGGAAAGGTCATACTATGTTGAGTAGAAGAGTCATGTATTTCATTGAAATTATGTCTGCATGTGCTCAGGGGGAGCGATCGTCCACCATTTTCTCTTGATTCCAAAGGGGGAGAATGTTTTTTGTTTGAATAATGTTTATGTATCTACAGGATGTGGTGATCAAACTCCATCTTGGTTTCCATCAAGTCTAAAGGGGGAGATCGTTGGCAATATGATTATTATGTATTAATATGTCGTCCTTGATGGCAACTCTCTAGCAAATAATGTAATATATGTCTTCTGGAGAAGCATAGTAGTTTTCAGAAGGTATAATAGAAGAAATATGTAAATTCCAGCAGAAGTTGATTATTCTTCATAAATGAAGGTTCTATACGCAGGCTAGTACAGGCCAAGTCGCTTATACACGTGGATAAGAATGATCTGAATCGTGTATGCCTTTTGCGCTCTAAAATTATAATACCAGGGGGAATTACCATGGTTTTAGCCCACATTATTGAGTGTTGTGTCGTCTATTTGATTCCTTCCAATAATACCATCGGCACTTGTGTGGTTTTGGCTCATGGTATTAGGAAAGCTTAAATCTATATAAGGAGAAGGAGATCATAGTGCAAAGTGTGTGCACGTGTAAGGGCTGACTGAATACTTCTCTCTGAAGTATATCTGCATGGGATGGATTCCATTTTAATGATAGCTCTGGATCTATGATGCACCCTTGGATACAATGATGGATCAGGATCTCTAGACCTGAAATGACTATGTACTTGCATGATCTATTTATGAGATGATTGGATCTGTGACCTAGCGCATGTTTCCTGGAGTGAAGTGAACAAATATGGATAAGTCTATAGATCTGAATCATTATGAAAAATTAATATTTACAGATCTATACGCCAGTTCTTCTTGGTGAGAACGCGTATATACGTGGCTTTGTCTCAGCTAAAGCATGTATAGAAGTCAGGGTTTTCTGAAGCTTGTTGGAGAGGTTATCTGTTTATTATTGTTATATTTATATTTTTTGTCAATGAAGTCTTCATGTAGATCTGGGTTGTTTGAATATTGTATATGCTTCTAAGTTGAATATGTACAAATATGATCAATGAGTGATTAAATATGAATAAGGATGTTGACTAAATAAGGGCTTTGTAAATCTGAAAATATATCTGTCTGAAAGCCTCAAATATTGTTTTGAGACTAATCATTTTCTAGAAATTCAATATTCACAGATCTATATGTAGGTTGGTGTGAATGAAAGCACGTATAAACGTATGTTCAGTAAAGTGAAGTAGCGTATGCATTTTAATATAATGAATGATCAGGGTTGAGATTGATTCTACATGTTGATTCTGGAATCTATTTTATTATTGTAATCTAGTTACAGTGATCTCTCTGTTATGATTGAAGTTTGGGTTGAGTTTATTGGTTTTGATCTTTATGTTGAGTTGTGTAGAATTTGTGGGATCTAGTGTGAAAATTGATGAAATGTGGTCTGTAGTGGTTCTGAGGGTTGAAGCCTTCAGTATGGAAGTAGAAGCTTCCTACTAGTAGAAGCTGATGCTCTGATCAAGGGGTTGTAGCTCCCTTCCAGTAGTGGCTAGTAAACGAGATTAGGGGGTTGGAGCTCCCTTCTAGTAGTGGCTGGTAAACGAGATCAGGGGATTAGAGCTCCCTTCCAGTAGCAGATGGAGAACGAGAGAAGGTTGAATCCTTCTGCAATTAGATGTCTGCGTACTGATATAAGTATGCATCAGTACAATATTGTAAGAAATTTTCTTTATAATAAATATTGAAGACAGAGACAAAAGCAGCGGTGGTTTTCTCCCGAATTAGGTTTCCACCTTAAATATTGGTGTTCATGTGTGTTTCTTATGTGTGATGATTTATTCTATTCTTACAATAAATGCTTACTTCTTACTAAACATTTGATGAATGAATGATGCACTAATATAAGTAAATAATTGTTTGCATAATGATATCTTTGGACATACGCAAGTTTGCTTAAGGATAGTCGTGTGTCTGCGCTAGTTGAGTTCATTGAAGTCACATATAGAAATCAGTAAAGAATAAGTAAAAGTTTACAGTGAGTTGTAAACATTGATTCACCCCCCCTCTTAGTATTTTTCTCAACAATGATTTCAATGGAATACCCCATAAGAGTAAGTTCAGTCCTTATGAAGAACGAATTTAATTTTGGTATCCAATATTATGGAGACACAAATTCCCTTCATTTTTCTCAAAATTTGGATTTATTGTGAAAGAGGTTAACTACATTATAACTAGAGGATAGCCTACAAGGATATCAAGACAAGTGAAATCTTTCTTATGGGGAAAGGGCATCCACAAAGAAAGAGAAGATAATACCATAATTCAAATCTATGGATTCGAGGACAAACCATTTATGTTACCCAAGTTTGTCATGGATAAATATTTGCGGAAATTTGCAAGCAACATCACCCGTAGTTAAATTTATTTGAGGGGGGGGGGGGGGGGGGAGGTTATTTATTTCATTACCTTTTACTGCTGGAGAAATAACTGTAAAAAATGAAACCCATCTTGCAAATTTTCTTAGTATTTAAAACTTTTTAATTTAAATGAAGCAAAGGCCATTCAGGGTTTTGACCCAAAAGGAATATTTTTTAAGCATCTAACTATGGTCATATATTGCAACATGTTTACTATAATTATAGAAGAAAATAAAGAAATTCACATTCGTCCATCAATATACAAAGAATCTCCTAGACATATTGAAGAAGCTCTTGTAGAGACCAACAAAAGCACAAGAGGAAGAAACAAGGAAAGAGGAAAGAAGCCCATTGACCCACCTCAAACCTCCACACCCCAAACTCGCTCAAGTTCATCTTTAACTCGAAGAAAAAGAAATGCTACTTTGATTTGAAGATAGATTAATGATAAGCTCTCAGGTGGAGGATTCAAGGAAGATCCCCCTCATAGATTGGTCATTGAAAGGTCACACATTGTTTAGTCAATTGAAGGTAAAATTGAAAGGAAACACAAAGCATGGAAGAAATCACAGATATTGAAGCTGATAATATTACATTACGTGATTAGGTTATAGGCCGTATGGTTGAGAACCAAAGAATGATAGAATAAATTGTTGAAGAAACAACCGCTTTTGAAGACCACCATGTCACCTTGCAGAATTTAAGTTATGACCAAAATAATAAAAGTTAAGAATTGAGAGGATGAAGATTAAAAATAAAAGAGTTAGTGGTTAGAATCAAAGGATGTTGATGTTTATAAAGTCAGAGCCATTGGGCTCTTGAAATTACATCAAACCACGGGAGAAGAATTGGCTCACTCGGTCACTGAGCAAGAGGTAGAAAATATGAGGTTAAAAAGAAGAATAAAACAGCTCAAAAAATCTCTTAAATCTTGTTCTTTTATTTATGACTCCTCTTGCCATACAAGAACCAGTAGCAACAATATCTGCCCCTTCCACACCTCATAAGATCATAAAAGTGACCCACCTCCTTAAGGGAGTTAAATATTATATTGTTAATAATATTAATGAGAGATCGAAGATTATAGAAGATGTATGGGAAACAAATTCCCATTTAAGAAATTTCACACAAAGTATTTCCTCTATTGATTAGAATACGAAATACCAAAATCATAATAGGCATTTGTAGATAATGAATTGTCCACTTTCATTCAAAATGTTAGTTCATTGAGTGAATTATGCAGGTCACAACAACATATCTCTCGACCTAAGAGACTAAAGTAGATCCAAGCTAGATGATCTACTAAAAATAGTATACTATAGGAGATTATTTTTGAAAGCATTAAGATAAATGATATAAGAAGTAACGTATTTCTCAAGGAAATACAAGTTGTTGATGATCTATATGGTCCTCGAATGATAAAATATTTTGTGTTAATTCTAAATGGCATATTGAAGGATGAGTTGAATGATATAAAGGAGTCAATGGGATCGAAATTCGATAACATAATTGATTTTTGTGGACAGGAAATCAAAAGGTAATTAGTTACTTTTATCAATGTAAATGAAGATCATTATGTCCAAGTTGCGCAATTGCAAGGAGATGCCCAGGAAATCAAGGAGGAAATATTTACTCAACGTGCCAAAATGGACATCAATATTCCTCCAATGAAGGAAGAGTGGTTAAGGCAGTCGCTCGAAGAAGTCGTTAATTCTAAATAGCTATCAAATTGTTATCACGGCGAATTCATCTTCAACATTAAAGGGAAACAGATACTTCAACATCGAGAGATTCCATCCTTCCACATTTTGTGAGTATTATAAATTCTTAAATAATTCCCTTTCTTCCTCCAAATCTTTGATCAATCAAATTTATTGATTATATCATCATTTAAGTTGATCCTTGGTTGCAACTCTTCTTTTCTTCCAGGTATCTTATTTACATCACAGTTAAAGGGAGCCCAATCCTAGTCCCCCTTGCAATGAATGCATTTAAATTTTTTATTAAGTATCAGAATCATGTTGAGTGCTTTAAGTACCATACATTTTTTCTAAAATTGAATCTGCAATATTTTTTACGCTCACAGAGAGCTCCCTTTTGGGAAAGTAGCTCATTTGTGATTCAGAAACTTGATTTAAAGTTGTATCTTTCTCGTGATTGTTTTTCCCAGGATTTTTACGATTCCATGTGCATGAAATTATTCTATAGCTCTCTAATATTTGAACTTTATCTTGTATCTACCCTCTGATATGCTTCAATGGTATTATCTTATAGTGATGGAATGGATAGATTTCATGCTTAAATTTCAATTTTTCTATTTTGTAATCTTCTGTTCTTTTAATTCTTGAAAAAAAACACCTGCTACACTCGTAGGTGCATATGTTAATGTTTAAATATTACTCCAGGTTATTTATATGTGTTCATAAAGAGTAGTACCACCTCTCTAAAAAAGTAGAGGGACTTACACTCATGCCCTAGGAGGTTGACTTTTTCCCTAAATGGGAAAAAAAAATCAACATAAGGGTAGGCCAAAACTATCAAGTTTGTAGGATCTTGTATGTTGTTATTTTGGCTATAAAATTCCCTCTACAAGACCCATCAAGGTAGGCTTGTACAATTTCACACAATTCATCTTCTCTTACACCTCTTCTTAGGACCTTATTAGACCCCATCTTGAACAACCAACCTTCAATCCATGTGCAAGAGGTACTTTTCCTGATGATCTTGCATTTTTCCCTATAGGATAGATGAGGGGGGAGTTTCCTCATTGTCAGAAAGTTTTCTATGTTAGCAAACCAGGGAGTATACGCTAATATGGTAAACGGGTGTTCATTGGGGATGTGATCATCTACGATGCCTTCATTTGCATGAAGAGTTAGCTTGGAAAAACCATTTGCAACAACATTCTCATTTCTAGGTTTATCAATTATTGTCAAATCAAATTTCTACATTAACAATTTCAATCTATTAATTTTAGCATTGACATTATGTTTTTTCATTGAATAATTAATGTTAGCATGGTTAGTGAGTACAAAAACTTGGTAACTAGTGATATAATTCTTAAAATTATTCAAAGCATGAACAATAGTGATAAACACTTTTTCAGTCACAATATAATTTAATTTGGCATTAGCAATGTTTTTGCTAATGAAATGGATTACATAAGGAATCTTGTCTAATCGTTGCCCAAACGCTGCCCTTATGGCCTTCTTTGAGGCATCAATGTGAATATGAAAAGGTAAATTCCAAATGGGGGCTTTTAGGACAGGTGTTTATACAAGCTTTTCCTTAATGCTTTCAAAGACTTCTTGACATTTGGATGACCAACAAAAGTACGAGTCCTTGGCCATTGGTGAAAACAAAGGAGAAGCAAATTTCCTAAAATCCTTAATGAACCTTATATAGTACCCTACACAACCAAGGAAACTTCATTTATATTTTCGTTTCTAAGGGATAGGGATATATTTGATGATGTTTACCTTGCTAGGATATACCCCGATCTCCTTGGAGGACAAGTAACGTCCTCGAACAACCCCATCATTCATTAGAAATTGGAATTTTTCATTACCCACTGAGAGATTCATTTCTTCACATCTTTGAAGGACAATAATAGCATTGGTGAGGGATTCTTGAAAAATGTTTTGATAAGGTGTAAATTCATCCATATATATCTCTATTGCATCATGAAAAATATCAGAAAATATGCTAATTACTACCCTTGGAAAGAGGTTGGGGCATTTCATAGCTCAAAGGGAAGAATTTTGTAAGTAAATGTCCCCTAGAAGAAAGTGAAAGTGGTCTTATCTTGATATTTTAGGCTGATTTGAATTTGTTTATAACCACTAAACCCATCTAGAAATGAGAATAATTGCTTCCTTGCAAAAACATCTAGGACTTGAACAATAAAAGGTGAAGGGAAGTGATAGTTTCTATTGCCTTTGTTTAACTCATGGTCATCCACACATATCCTCCTTTTTCCATTCTTTTTTGGAACAATAACCAAAGGAGACACCCACTCACTATCATAAATACGATAAATGAACCCAACATTGAATATTTTTTATATTTCTTCCTTGAAAATGTCTTTTAATGCAAGGCTCATATTTCTTTGGGGTTAGAAAATGGGCTCGTGGCCTTATTTATTGTAAACATGATTGGTGAAAATAGATGGATGGATCCCCTTCATCCCCTTATAATTCCAGGCAAAATCATCAATGTGCTTTCCCAAAACAGGGATGAGCTCTTGTTCTTGATAAATAGTAAGGGAAGTGTCAATTTTTTTTAGTTTGGAGAGGCAAGTTTCAATTGTATTAGTATTGTCTTTTTCAAATACAACATTGAATAATTCTACCCATGTCTTTTCCCTTGAACTACTAGGTTATCTTATGGGTTAATCATGGTTTAGGCCATTAATTTGCATAATAGTAAGATATTGATTTTTCATATAATTGTTAACTAAATCATCTTCATCAACTTGTTAATTGTTGAGGGATTTTCCAATTTTGTAGATAGGACATGATGAGGAGAAGATGGAATTATCTTCCTCTTAAGCTTCTACCTAGATAGGAAAATCTTCATCGACCAGAGGTTGAGTGGGAGTATAAAATACAAGTTGATTTTGGGATTTCCCATTGGTGATATTCATATTACTAGCACTATTGTTGATATTGGAATTTGCTATAGCTAATCAATATCTACCTAAAATCAATGGAAATTCATTGAAATCGGACTTTACTTTCAAGACTAGGAAATCAATGGGGTTATCCTAAGAATATAGGGATACCATGAGATATTCTATTAGGCCCTATGCCTTTATTGTACATGTATTAGCTACTTTGAGCACAATAGTGGTTTATCTTAAGGAATCTTAAAGATTAAGTTTGAGCATGGTGTCCTAGTCATGATGTTGATAAAAATACCTCGATTGATCAAGGTGTTTCAGACTACTATCTGATTGATATGTACATATACAATAGGGCTACTAGGATCAAGATACTTGGGAACAATCATCTTTCTAATCATTAAATCAACTACTTGTCCTATGACATTGACTGTGGGGGCATCCCATTTTCTTCTTCTAGGCCTTTTGAGATATTCTTCCTTAATAAACTTGTTGTATATGGGAACATTTTTGATAACCTGTAACAATGGTATCTTAATACATAAATTCTTTAATTCCCATAATAGTTCAACCTCTTCAGGTCTATGTGTCCTTTTAATAATTAATTTCTTAGAGAAATGAGGAATTTGTTAAAGTGCGCGTTTCTCTTCTTCCTTATTTTAATATTATTGTGGGGAAGGTTAAGAAGGTTATTATAGGACCTTCTCTAATATAATGTTTATCTCTTGAACTTCCAGGGAATAAGTTTGGTAAGTAGTATCACAATTATAAATAGGTTATGCTTGCTTATTATTGGGGTTTGGGGTATGTTGGGTAGGAAGTCGAGGTTGATTTGGTGGAGTAGTCTTATGGGGTATGCTAGGTTTTTGAGGAGGAGGCATTGAGGTTAGTGGTTGAGCCAAAGGAGGCCTTTAACCGTGGAAGAATTATTCCATTGATGACATTGACTCTAGAATGGATGGTAAGGAGGGATGATAGGTCGATTTGGGTACTTCCATGGGGTAGGCATGGACCAAGGTGAAGGACCAAGTTGGCACCAAGGCTAAGGTTGAAGTTGTGTAGAGTAATTGTTGAAATATTGTGAAGATTTATAACCCAATATACCTTCTTAATATGGTCTTGGGGCTACTGGTTTGTTCAAGTTAATTGAGCATATTGACTCCATCCCCCCTTAAGCTCCATGGTAGATAGATTTCAATCCTAGTAAGGAAGGAAATTTTTCATTAAGGTTTTGTTCTCCAAAAATAACACATATTTCTATATTATTAAGTGCGCGCTCATTTTGAGGGTGCCTTTTAGTTAACTTAGAACAAAAAACAACCAATGTTGTTTTTGCCTCTTCTTGTTTTTTCTTGGCCTACAATGTGTCCATCTATAGGCCTATTGGGTGCAAGATTTATGTTTTCAAATCTTGTAGTATTTATCCAATTTCATTATTTGTAACCACAAGGGAATAAGTAGTAGGACTACCAAAGTTCTACTATATCTACCTTGTTTCTTGTTAGACCTAGAATGATTTTTGAAAATATGCTTAATAACAGTATAACCCAACTGACAAATGTCTCTAATATCCAAGAGATTCAATGTCTCCATCAAGTGTTCTCTTACTCTTACTAGAATAGGTTTTAGAGTCATCGTCCAGGGTGTAATTGTGTGCTCTTTGATAACTCAATTGAAATCCTTCTTCAAAATCCTCCAAGGATTCATTGTATCCTTGGTTCATACAAAATATTTCATCCCTTGTATCTTTGGATCGACAAAAATCTTTATATTTATTGTTGAAGGCCTATTTCATTCACCCCAAGTGGTAATCATGTTCCCTTAAAGACTCATGAACCACCTTAAAGCCACATCCTTCAAGGTAAATGGAAGAGATTTAGTTTTCATTCATTTATAAGATAGCCATAACTCATCCACACCACAACAAACTCAAATAAAAAAGTTTCAAGATCCTCAGTGGTTAGTCCATAGAAGTGGGGAAGTACAAATGGACTGATATTTTTCATCCTAGCTTTCCCATTGGTTTCTATGATAGGAAACTCAAAGACCTCCTACAGGTCTGCATTTTCAGCCATTGTATAGTGAGATGGGGAGCTACCTCTTTCTGAAGGGGTTTCAAATGCTCTGGCTTACTCTTCTAGATAAGTCTCAAAGCTTTATGTTGTGGAAGTTAATGTTTCACAATCAATTGAATATTGTTGATTTCTACTTGGAGCCTCAAAAGTGGGGTTTTTAGTAGAAATTTTCCCAATTCATCTTTGAGTCTATGAGACATGTATGCTTTAAAATAAATGTTTTGATTTGATTTTTGCTTGATTTTTTTTAATGATAAGAGAAGGAAAGAAAAATTGCAAACCTTGACACCTCCCTAACAATGATGCCAAAAAATGACGGCCCTCAGCAATGTTGTAGTCTTATGGGTCTTCATTTTAATATGTCAACCTAGGGTTCATATGAACTTAAGAGGTATCATGCATTGCACATGTAATTCATAATTTTCTTCTTTTTCTCAATTCATACTAATCTACAGAAACAATTTCCTTCATGATCAAGTGAAAACAGTGGTTATGCTAATTATTAGTCAATTCATTTGGCCTAGCTTAGTAGGAGGTGAGAATGTAGGGATCAAAGTGAAAGAATTGAAATTATAGAAATAAAGTTGCAGAAAGTAGAGGAAATAAAGCTACAAAATGGAAATTCATGAAAGTAAAGTTGCATAGATTCAAACCATACTAGTTGCAATCGAAGAACTACACAGTGTTGCAAAGAAATCAATTCTACTCTATTATTGCAAGAAAGTAAATCAAATCACATAGCAAAAAAATAATAGGGAAATTTGTGATCTTGTGGGTAATCCTATAGATCTGACAACCTTTTCTTCAATTCCTCGTCATTCACTTAAGGATGCCAATTTGGCTAATCAAGATGTTTTGCAGACAAATTACATGAAACCACAATAAATGATACAAAACCAAAGCTCTCAGGCCTATTTTATATGAAGCCCTGTAATTCTATAGGAAGACCTATAGCCCTGCAGGAAAATTCCCATAACTAATATAAGTGTAACAACCTAATTGAATTATATAGATGAAGTTGATTCTAACTAATTAATTTTATGACTGTCTCTCAACAACTAAGAAATATCATATTCCAAGCATCTACAAGAACATAAAACTATGCTAATGTTATTGTACTTGACTAAAAAAAAATAAAAAAAAATGATAACAACTTAAGGAAACATACATAAATAGAGTACAAAAAGTACATGAAGGGTTTCGAGTGCGCCTGTGGGAGGGCCCTACCCAAGGTTCTCAGGAACCTTGAATAAAGTCAACACATAATGCTTTCCAAAATGAATTTCCTTTCCATTAATATAAAACTGACATTATAGAAGTATAGAATTAATGGTTGTAAGACTACAAAACAAAAATGTTGCTATTTTCTCTCCAAAAGGACTCTTTTTCACTAGCTCGAGTTCCTCTTTTATACAAAATGTTGAGAGGGAAACCTCCTCATTAGAAGGGTTGTTTTCCCTCCAAAATTCCTATAATCATGGCAATTGGTTCCTTAGGTCTTGTTACACAACCATATCTTCTCTAACTACTAATAAATCCAAATTCTTAGGGATCTTGTAGGTGTACAGTGACAACCGAGGGGACAAAATCCCTATTTCATTGTATGTTGTTGGGGAGTTGTTGGAGGAGCTTGATGTTCTTTAAAAACCTTCCCAAATCAGGATTTTAAGGCTTCCAAGGGTCACACAAGTCATTAGTATGGTTAAATCTCTTAAACATACACCCAATATAAGGTATAACATGTAAAATAGCAAAATGCATAATAATCAAGGTCGTAAATGCATATTGTTCCTTGGTGATATAGGTTATAGATGAGCATTTAAATGTACAATTCAAGGGACCACTGGGAAGTATGAAGGGTTTTATATTATTTGCATGTGATGACATTTTGCTTACGCTACGTTCTTTTGTCTATATATTATGATACGATTTTGATAATCTTAGTGATGTGGGTAACCAATTATGTGAATAATGAAAAGGGCATTCGTGACAATCTCAAAGAACTATAGGGTGGGAATCTACTAGGAAGAACCATGGAGATTGACCTGTAATGTAAAGTAGTCAAGTTCTATTATATATGCTTATTAAACTACCTAATATGTGTGTGCTCATGCATGTGTGGGACATAGGGTGATGCCTTGCCATATTTCCAACATATGAATGTGGGATATGACTAAGAAGCCTTGATACATGCATGGAGTCTCTCTTTACAGAATACGTGGTATGAGGAAGGTCGATAATATATGAAATATATCTATTCAATATCGAGGGGATTGCATCTATTTTAAGTACTTATACCATGGGAGTAAGAGCATGGATTTCTTATTTCATAGTTACGATTAGGGGGAATTCAATAGGGGTGTGGAATCCTTACTTCCTTATAACTAACCTTCTAGAGTCTAAGCCAAGTGAACGTAGCTTTAAGTGATCATGGGATGGAATTAATTTATAAGAATTTTATCATCTATGAGTGGGCTCTTTGGAAATATGTTTATTTTATTTAGAATGAGACAAATCATTAAAGGAAAAACAAAGGAAATTGGACAAATTCATGAAATAGACACATTGGGAGGGTTATTATTACCCAATCACAAAATTAAGAAATTGAGGTTTTTTGCATGGGTTGTGGTGGATAATATATTTAAGCATGTACATATAAGTAAAACCAATGGGTTTTTTGGAGGAGGTTACTAAAATTATAAATAAATGTTGTTGAAATTGTGTTGGTTGAGTATTGTGGGAGCTAAGTCACTCATTTATCTAAATATGACAAGGAACCTAAGTGGTTTTACTTTTCAAATCCCATTAATAATAAATGAAAAAAAAATTGTAGGTGGTCAAACCACCACTAAAACATATTCCTTCTATTGAATTATTTATCAGTTCCTAGTTGTGATCCCGTATAGATTAGGTGCATTAGGGAAAGAAGTTATCCTTGGGCATGGTTGGATGGAAACCATTTGGAATCTAGTGAGCTGGCAAGGGAAATGATATCAAAGATTAGAACGCATTCAATAATTGGAATCAAATTACTAGAACTTATCATTTGTATTTGGTTTCGTGTAGATGTTTTATGGTTAAAATGGACTTCCATGTCTATAGAGGAAATTCTTTAAATTTTTGAAATTTGGTTTTATAGAAAACATTATGTATGGCTTTAAGTTGGAAATGTTAGCTAACTTGTAGTTGTAGATGAAAATTGCATGCTTTCTAAGATTAATGGAACATGGTTTCTGATGTTATATTGCTTAACCACAAAAGACGAAATTAACTCACTTATAAGAAAGAAAACAAGTGGGTAACAAAGATAATTCCTATTAATGTTCTACTTTCATTAGTAACTTATAATTTGAGGGCAACAAAATCCATTCATGGGAATGCTCCATATTTTTTGTTGTAATTTTTTCATAGTTTCCTCTAAACTAAACACAAATTTTCTTTTGTGTTGAAAGTTGGATTGTTTGCATACCATGTTTTCCTTGTTGAGCCATTGATTAATGAATCATTTAGTTTAATTTCAAAGTTTCTAAATTTCCATAGCTAAAAATGCAATCCTAGTGTGTAGTTGCAACAAGGCTCATCAAATTGCACTTTTGGCATGTATAGTGTTTGAAATAATTGTTAATATTTGGAGTAAAAAACCCAATCATACATGTAGATGAAAAAAATGTGGCTTATCTTGAAAATATGGAGATAGAATGGGTGAATATGGGAAGTGAATATGGGAAGTAATTGTTTATCTATGTAGAGATAAGTAGGAATGTCAAGTAATATATGTATTTGACTAGATTTTGTTTTATAATTTTAAGTAGTTAATAAACAAAGTTTGTAATTGCTTTGAAGATGTTGTTGATGAATGTCCCTAGAAAATATACGTTGTTGTATTTATTATTCTTGATCTTATCACTCATTGGAATTATTTTGGATGGGGGTACTTTTGGTTATGTAATGATTAGAGTTATGCACTATGGTAATTGGGTCAAATTATCAAAAATCATAGTTTTTAATAGAGTTTCTAAATGTTTTTATTTATACATAAACCATGCATTAATATCCATGAATGATATCCTGTTAATTTTCTCCATGGGAATTGTAACAAGAATGGAAGTCTACTCGGTCAAAAGCATTGGCTAAGTTTAGCTTTAAGATGAAGCCTTTCTCATTTCTTGCTTGACTGGAGTGTATAGCCTCTTGGACAAGAAGGATGGAGTCCGAGATTTGTCTATTGGCCAAAAAACCCCCTTGATTTTCAGAAATGAGAGAAGGGAGGAGAGGTTTAAGAAATGTAGCCAAAATTTTTGTGAGGATTTTGTAAGATGAATTACACAGCGATATGGGTCGAAAACGAGAAAAGGACAAGGGTCGATTTTCTTTAGGAATGAGGGCAAGATGGGTGGCATTGGTAAATCCTCCTATTTTGCAGTTGCGTTGAGTCCATCTTAGCATCTTGATAAGATCTTTTTTAATTGTTCCCCAGTAAGTTTTGTAGAAACAGATTGGGAAACCATCTGGACCTGGGGCTTTATCTGGCTGAAGCGTCCAAATGGCACTTTGTATTTCTGCTTCAGTGATTTCTTTAGTCAAATTTGCATTGATTTCCTCACTGATTCCTCTGGGCATGTGCTGTAGGAGATTGGAGTAATCCTATGTTTCCTTTGTTTCTGTTAAGAGAGAGTGGTAGTATGCTGAAGCTGTTTGTTTGATGGCTGCTTGGTTTTTTTGAGGGAGGCCTTCCTCATCATTGATCATGGTAACATTATTTTTTACTTTCCTGACAGTTGCTTTCTTATGGAAGAAAGCAGAGTTTTTATCTCCTCCATGAAGCCAAAGCTGCCTTGACTTTAATCTCCATTTCTGCTCTTCTTCTCGGTTGGCACGGTACAGCTGATAATATAAATCACTTTCAAGTGCTTTATCCTCTTGGGAGAGCCCATTCTCCTCTATTTTTCTGTGATTTTCTTTCAATTTGTTTTTTATATCAGCTTTGGTATTTTCTGGTTCTTTATAATGCTGCTTCACCCATTCCTTCAAGGCATATTTTGTATTTTTCAATTTACATTCCCAAATGAAACCCGGTGATCCTTCTACATGATGCTGCCAAGCTGCTTTAAATATCTGATCCATAGTTGGGTTGTTGTGCCATAGAGAGCTATATTTAAAAGGCAGCGGCCCCAAGGGGCAGTGAGTCTCAAGGACAATGCTGGTGGGGTAATGATCGGAAGCTAGATAAGGAAGAATTTCGGCATAAGTTGTGGAGAATTCGGAGAGGAGGTTGGTGTTTATCAGAATTCTGTCAAGCCGCTCCATAATATTATCCTTGCCCAATCTGCGGTTATTCCAAGTATACCTCCGATTTTTTGGAATGATATCAACTAGGTCATGTTCTTGCATGATGTTCTCCAGCTTTGCTCTATAAGGATCAAATGTAAAGATACCTCCTCTTTTCTCATTGGAGTGTAATATGAGGTTGAGATCTCCCCCAAGAATGATATTGCTGTTGTTTTCAGCTTGGATGTCTTCTTGTAGAGTGGCCCAACACTGCTCTTTGTCTCTAAAATGGTTCGGTGAATAAATATTATAGATGACTATTTGTTTGTGCTCTGCTTGCTTTTCTAATGTGACTTTAACCCAAAATTGACTGATAGTGTTGGATGTGCATATCCAAACATTTTTGTTCCAGATAGTGGTGATTCCACAGGAGGCTCCTCTTGCTTCACAAATATGTCCATCATAATGTCTAAGTTGATCTATAGTTCCTTTTATCTCTTGCAGTCTTTGTTTTGTCTCCTGAATCATTAATATTCCTGGCTTCTCATGATCTATAAGATCCTTCAGGGCAGCAGTTTTTGAGGGGTGCGCCAGACCCCTACAATTCCATGATATAACTTTTATCATTGAGTATGTGGGGTTCGGAGGGATGCTCGTCCCCCTTTCTCCTTTTGTGTTGTTTCTTTGCTATTTTGACTCAAGATATAAGTTTCTATGGGATTTTGTGTTCCCATAGCAATATATTTTTGGGCATTCTCATCCCTTTGTTGTTTGCTAGTCTTTCTTCCAGGTCCTTTTTTTTGAGATTCTGAATTAACCCCATGCTCTTTCGAGGAGCTCCTGGTAGATCGGGATAAGAGGGGATTAAGGGAGTGGGAGGGGGAGGATTGAGAAAGGGAAAATATGATGGGGGGGTCGTTTTCAAGGGAATTCGGGGGATCATTTTCAGGAAGAGAGAGGGCGCTAAAGGGGTTTAAGGAGTTCAAAGGAGGGTCAGAGGGAGGGCTCGGATTGGTAGGGCCTAGGGAAGAAGAGGAGGGAGTAGCAGCTGAGGGAGAGGTCTTGGGAGGTTCATAAGTGGGGGATGGTTTGGAAGGTGCAGCTTTGGGAGGAGCAGCTTCAGGATTTGCTTTCATGCCGGTACAATCTGTAGAAATTTGCTGAATAATGATTAATTATCCACCGAGACTATCCTGATCACATATCAATTCGAATTCATATGCCACACATAATCTCTTCCACTCAGATCATCACACATGCGGAAATAAAACAAGCGATAGCACATCAATTCATCATACACATTAACACAGTATGTATGGGGAAAGCTTATAGCTGAAAACCCCACAGTTATTGTGTATATTATAATGGATAAATCATGTAACAAACTCAGTACAATACTCCTCACAAGTACTCAGTACTTTCTCATAAAGTTACACACAATCTAGCTCAGTTTTGAACAGGTTACTGGTTCAAAACACACCTCCACCTAATTACTTGCCTCTGTTAACGCGATCAAGGTGGGGTCTAATGAGAGATCCAAGGTTCGAATCTCCTTGGCTTGAAAACGCAATCATCATGGGAAATTCCTCCAAGTGTGGTGCAAATCTCATGCACAACTGATGTCACAACTGATATCTATCTCAACCCTTTCATCTACCTCTTTCACTGGTCTCCACTGAACTGTCCATGCACTGTAGTGAACTGATGTGTTCTTGAGTTGAATAATGAGTTAATAATTAGTGAATTAAATAATATTTAATTCACTCCACTCATTACTAGTTGATTAGTTAGTTAAACTAATCACAACTAGTTCAACTAAGTTAAACCGAACACAACTCCACCAACTGTCTCATCAACTCCACCAAACTTCTGCCACTGAAGTCCTAACTGAAGTCAACCATGCATGATCTCACCAAACCCCAAGGAATAGCATAATTCCTTCTGTCAGATGCATGGGCCACATCCGTAGCTCCAACTGAAGTGCTGTAAGAGAATAAACTGAAGTTTAGAGTCCAAATATTATTAAGGGTAAATAATATTTGACTTCCCTATTTTAAGGAGAGGCGGTCTAAAAATAGACTTCGACCTATAGGTCCAAAAAATAGAGGTCCATCTATTTTTACCAACATGACCAATACTCCAAGAATAACATAGTGCAATCCTCGGACCATGCTCCATATGTCTAAAAATAGACATAGTCTAAAAATAGACTTTGCGCCAGAATTTGCCTGCGGGCCCACTTAGTGAAGGCGACTTCATTTCACTAAGCTCCATCATCTTGCTGCATTCTCAACACTCCCTCTCGGCAAGATATGGATTATCTGCAACCCCTATCCTGCCTCTGTGGAATTCGAACTTGCTCCTGGTGAGCGCCTTCGTCAGGATGTCGGCATCCTGATCCTCAGTGGGAACATATGAAAGCATCATGATTCTCCGCTGAACACAATCTCTGATATGATGGTACCTGATGTCGATGTGTTTGGACCTATCATGAAATACTGGATTAGCCGAGAGTTTAATGCAACTCTGGTTATCACAGTAGATCACTGTGGGCTCCAAATGCAACCTGAACAATCCTGCGAGGATCTTCCTCATCCAAATAGCCTCGCATGCAGCCAAGCTAGCTACCATGTACTCGGCCTCTGCTGAACTGAGTGCCACGGATCTGCGCTACTGTTGTACCGGCTTCTTCGTGACCCAATGCGAAAACTCCTCCGCGGTTTATAATTGGGTCAGTTGGGCTCACACTGCCCAATCTGCATCGAAGTGGGAAAGCTTCGCTCCATCCTCCCCCAATCGCCACCATAGACCATATCTAGATGTGCCATAAAAGATATCTCAAGACATGCTTCCTCGCCTTCCAAAAAGAGCTTGGTCGGCTTAACCATAGCTTGACTAAGCTGGTTAACTGTGTAGCATATGTCTGGTCATGTGTTCACCAAGTACATAAGTGAACCCACAAGTTGCTTGTAAACAATAGCGTCCACTACCTCCGCTGAAGTAGCATCCTCCTTCCTCCAACCTCCAGGAAGAGGAGTATCAACAGGCTTGCAGCCATGCATGTTGAACTTATCCAGTATCTCCCGGGCATACTTACCCTGAGAAACAAACAGTCCACCACTGCGCTGCCAAATTTCCAATCCCAGGAAATAATGAAGGAGACCCAAGTCCTTCATCTCAAACTCCTTTGCAAGATCATCCTTGCATGAGTGTATCAATAGCTCATCACCTGTCAAAATCAAATCATCTACATAAAGTACAATGATCAGCAACTTACCCTCCACCACAATCTGGTATAGGTTAGGATCCACCTCACTCTTGGAGAATCCAAGTCCGGTGAAATAACTGTCTATCAGTGTGTACCAAGCACGAGGTGCTTGTTTCAACCCATACAGTGCTCTCTTGAGTCTGCACACATGCGACTCACTGCTGAAGATCTCGAAACCTTCAGGCTGCTCTATGTACACCTCCTCCTCAATGACTCCGTTGAGGAACGCAGTCTTCACATCCATCTGATGGATGTGCCATCCCATCTGTGCTGAGAGAGCTAGGATCGTCCGTATGGAAGAGTACCTTGCGACAGGTGCAAAGGTCTCCTCATAATCGATCCCCTCGATCTGTGAGAAGCCACGAGCGACAAATCTCGCCTTGTACTTCTCCACACTCCCGTCAGCCGCCTGCTTCACTTTGTAGATCCATCGCGAACCTACAACTGATTTCCCAACCGGTCTTGGGACAATCTCCCATGCACTGTTCCTGATGATCGAATCATATTCTTCGATCATGGCATCAACTCATGCGGGTTCCTCCACGGCTTCCTCAAAAGAGGATGGCTCCGTCACAACACATTGACTCACAAGAGCCATGTATCCAGTGTACCGATCCGGTGACTGTCTCTGTCTGCGCTGTGCTGTGGGTGGTCCTACAACCTTCTCTGCATCCCGAGCCAGTCGCTCAGCTTCTGTAGTGCGCATGCGCCCTCTGATGGTTGGCGCTGCCTGGGTGGTTTCTTCCACCTCCTGAACCTCCTCTTGTGGCTGATCCACATCCGGAAGCTCCTCCTTGGGAACTAACAGCTCCTCATCTGCATGCAAGTGTGGCTCCCTCTCAAGCGAACACTGCATGGCTTTCTCCTCCTGAAATTTTATATCCCGTCGCACAACAGTCTTGCGACTGTCTGGCACATACACCCGATAGTTGTGAGGTGTATCGGTGTACCCCACAAATATTCCAACTTCAGCAGTTGGATCCAGCTTCCTTCTCGCATCCTTCGTCACATGCATGTAGACAGGAGATCCGAAAATCCGCAAATGGGAAATATCGGGCCTCTTGCCAGAATAAGCCTCCTCTGGTGTACTCATGCCAAGAACCTTGTGAGGACAACGGTTCTGCACATACACTGCTGTATTGCATGCCTCAGCCCACAAGTGAAGGGGTAGGCCCTGATCATGCAACATCGCCCGTGCATCACCCACGATCGTTCTGTTCTTCCGCTCAGCCACCCCGTTCTGCTGTGGGTTATGGGGTGCGATGAGCTCTCTCCGAATCCCTTCTACGCTGCAAAAGTCTTTGAATTCAGCCGAGATGAATTCACCACCATTGTTGCTCCTAAGAGCCTTCACATGCTTCCCCGATTCCTTCTCAACCAGCGCCTTGAATTCACAGAACTTAGAAAATGTCTCGCTCTTCTTCTGCATGAAGAAGATCCAACACTTCCGAGAGAAATCATCAACAAAGATCACATAGTACTTGTGCTTTGCTGTCGAAGCTATAGATAAAGGATCACACACGTCTGTGTGAACTCTCTCAAGGATCGTCGTGGCGCGACTATCCTTCTCGTGAAAGGTGGCTTTCACATACTTCCCCCAGGTACACCCCTTGCACTGATCTGACTGCGCAAGAGTGCCCTTAGGAAGCCCAGTAGAAATCTGCTGCAGTATCTTCAAAGCTCCATGGTGAAGGTGGCCCAATCTCCTGTGCCACATCTCACCATCATCATCCCGGCTCACCACTTCTCCCGCCTTGCATGCCATTGCTGCGCAACCATCTACTTGCAACTGATAAAGGTTCTTGACTCGAACCCCTATCTTTCGGGTCTCACCAGTAGTCTTACTGCGCAGGAAGGCTTTTCCTTCGCTGAAGACCACATCATACCCCTTGTCTTCCAACATCACCATAGAGATCAGATTCTTCATCAATCCTGGAACATGCAAAACTTCCTTCAATATGAAAGGTTTACCAGACTCCCTCTCAAAGGAAATGGTACCGATACCAGTCGCACTGTATCTACCATCATCGCCCATCTCCATGTGCACTCCAAGATCTTTTTCCTCCCGGATACGACGGATCTCGATCTCTCGAGTCATGTGAAATGGCCACCCGCCCCGTCAAGAACCATACTGATCCGCCACGCCGAAACCAAGCATGCGATCGGTGATACTAGTCGAATTGAGAAGCCAATGCCTCTCCGCTGAATCAAGGCGGCCTTCTTATTTTTCTTCTTCTACGGACAATTTGTGGCATAGTGTCCGTGTTGGTGACAGTGAAAACACTTCACCTTGGACATGTCTTGCTTCTTGCCTTTCGCACCAGACTGAGAAGCCTTCTTGCTCTTCCCCTTCTTTGCTTTGGCAGCCAAAGCGCAATTTTCTTCATCGGATACCTTTGATGAAGATCCGTCCCTGGTAGTCCTCCTTATCTCCTCTTGCATGAGATCCGCCCAAAGGCGCTCCCATCCCGGCAACTTCTCCCGACCATTGACACTATCTTGATATGAATGCCAAGCCTTCGGAAGACCAAGGAGAGCCAAGTCCACCATGTCCTCATCTTCGACAGTCACCCCCACACTTCCCAGCTCATCTCTGCATTGAGTGAACTTCGTGAGGTATTTGGCGATACTGTCGCCTTTCTCCATCTTGATGTTTCTGAGCTTATCCTTGAGCGCCAGCTTCCTTTGGTCGCTCTTACTCTGGAATAGATCTGTCAATGCTTTCCACATTAAATATGGAGAAGCTTTTCCATGCAGGCTAGATACAATATGATCCTTGACGCCCTCCAACAGAATCCTTCAACATTTCGCCATCTTCTTTTGCCAAGCCTCGACTTCAGCAGGATCAGTGGGCTTTTGGACATCCGTATCTACGAAATCCTTTAGTCCATTATCTTCTAATACTGCCTCCATGCGATCCTTCCATGCAACATAATTCGAACTACCTTCAAGAGCATATTCGAGTCGCAAACCTTTGAAAGACATTTTCAACTCCGGCACCAAGAAAACAAACTGCTGCAAAATTCGAATTCCAAGCTCAAAACTCCACCGCTCTTGATCTGTGAGAACAAATTATTTCTAGCACAGAGATCGACTGCAGGGGCATTTACTGGATGTATCACCTTTCAAAGGAAAGGATGGATCCAGAGGCTACCTGGCCCGCATGCAGACTCTGTCTACCGAAATAAGTTTGTAATCACTGTGATGATCAATCTCTGCTCCGATAATTAATCTAGCTCCGATACCATGTAGAAATTTGCTGAATAATGATATTTATCCACAGAGATTATCCTGATCACATATCAATTCGAATTCATATGCAACACATAATCTCTTCCACTCAGATCATCACACATGCGGAAATAAAACAAGCGGTATGCGATCAAAAGATCATAAAAACATCACACACATTACACAGTATGTATGGGGAAAGCTTATAGCTGAAAACCCCTCAGCTATTATGTATATTATAATGGAGAAAACATGTAACAGTACATAGCACAATACTCCTCACAAGTACTCAGTACTATCTCATAAAGTTACACACAAACTAGCTTGGTTTTGAACAAGTCACAGGTTCAAAACTCATCCACTAATTGCCTGCCTCTATTGCGCAATCAAGGTTGGTCTAATGAGAGATCCAAGGTTTGAATCTCCTTGGCTTGACAGCGCAATCCTCATGGGAAATTTCCTCCAAGTGTGGTGCAAATCTCATGCACAACTAATGTCACAACTGATAGCTATCTCAACCCTTTCATCTACCTCTTTCACTAGTCTTCACTGAACTGTCCATGCACTGTAGTGAACTGATGTGTTCTTGAGTTGAATAATGAGCTAATAATTAGTGAATTAAATAATATTTAATTCACTCCACTCATTACTAGTTGATTAGCTAGTTAAACTAATCACAACTAGTTCAACTAAGTTAAACCGAACACAACTCCACCGTCTCATCAACTCCACCAAACTGTGCCACTTGAGTCCTAACTGAAGTCAACCATGCAGAGCTCACCAAACCCCTAGGAATAGTGTAATTCCTGCATCGGATGCATGTGCCACATCCAAGCATCAAACTGAAGTGCTCCAAGAGGATAAGATAATGTTTATAGTCTAAATATTATTAAGGGTTAATAATATTCGACTGTTCTATTTTTATCCCGGCAGTCTAAAAATAGATTCCGCCCAATGTCTAAAAAATAGAGGTCCATCTATTTTTACCAACATGACCAATTATCCATAAATAGCATCCTGCAACTCATATACCATGATCCATATGTCTAAAAATATACATAGTCTAAAAATAGACTTTGCGCCAAAAATAGGCTGCGGGCCCACTTAGTGAAGGCGACTTCTTTTCACTAAGCTCCATCATCTTGTTGCATTTTCAACACAATCTTCTTCTTTTTTACGATTTCCCATTGTTCTTATGATTGAGCAGCTTGAGCGAGTGTTAAGTCCCTATATTAATAGTGTAGCCCCTTAGTATGTTAGTGTAGCCCCCCTTATTGTTATTATTGTACCCTTGTAACCCCCATTTTGTTATTATTGTGCCCTTAAATTATTATTGTTAGGTCGGCTAGGATTACATTGTGGCCCACTAGGATACATTATGGCCCCATGGACTCCTATATATAGAAAGGAGGTTTTGTAAATTGTATCATCCAAGAATTGTTCATTTATGTAATGTATTGGAGGTTGCCCCCTCGAAGTGGCTTATTTCTAAGACGTTCATATCTCTTTTCTTCTATTTTTGGAGCTGGTTACACAACATTTGGTATCAGAGCTTTGGATTCTAGGGTTTCGCTGCTCCAAACAGGTCATCGTGGAATTTTCGCTATAACTTTTTTTCTACGAAGCTTCAGAAGCTGAAAGTTTTAGGGTTCAAAGCTGAAATCTTGAGGAAGTTTTTCAAAAAAATTTCATATCTTGGTTCGCCATATTTTCGGAGATATGATCTGTGGAAGTCAGGTCTTTTTTCAGGCTCCTAAACAGGTCATCGTGGAAGTTTCGCTATAAATTTTTTTTTACGAAGGTTCAGAGTCTGAAATTCATATTGTGCAAAGCTGAAATCCTGAGGAAATTCGTCAAAAAATTTCAGAGCTTGGTTCGCAATATTTTTGGAGATATGATCTGTGGAAGGTAGTGCTTTTTCAGGCTCCTGAATTTCATCTCAAAAAGGTGATCGTGGGAAAACTTCAATAACTCTCTCTCTGGGCATTGGATTGAAGTGCCGTAAAAAGTGGTCGCAAGTACACAGACTGAAGTTTCTTCGCTATCAATTTCAGAGACAAAGGACAAAACGGTGACACGTGGCAATTCGTACAAGTTCGCTCTACTGAACCAGTCCAGAATTAGGTCATTGTGGGAGATTGGACACAAATTTGTCTTGGAGAATCCAAATCAGGTCAGACCTGTGGCATTTGAAAGAAGCTTTAGAGATCTACTACAGGGCTGAATTTCAGATATCGAAGATTTTCAACTACAGAGATAATTCAATTTCAATATCGAGCTCCTAAAAGCTAGTAAAAGGTGTGTATTTTTTTCCGAATTGCATAAGTCTTGTTTGAAGAATCAAGTTGAATTGATTCCAAGGGAAACTTGTAGAATAGATATCAATATTGGATTCTGAAATGCCTCCTAAAAATAATTCCATACCCATTAATCCCTCAAAAAGCTATACTATGACACATGAAGAGGAAGAGTTGCAGTATGAGATATCAAAATTACGGTACCAAGTGCAACAAGTTTCGATCTTACGAAGAGCAATTGAAGATGAAATAGATGGTTTAAAAGTAGAAATGGAGGCTAAGTTGGATGGTTTTAAGGATCAAATAATAGCAAATATGGATGATAAATTAATGGAAGATCACATCGAGCATCAACAACAAGTTCTCCAACTCTCAAAGGATAACCCAACTTTGGTGCAGAATCTAATGAAACAACAGGAAGATCAACATCACATTGAAAGAAGTTATGAAGCAGTCATAGAAACAAGAACTCGACAAGTACGATCAATTTCAGAGTATCTCAGCAAGTGGAAGAACTTTCTTGTAGAAGATTTCACATGGGAGGATGAGAATTTTATACAGAAGCATCAAGAAATAATCAAGCGTTGAGGACAACACTTGTTTGAAGGAGAGGGGCATGTTAAGTCCCTATATTAATAGTATAGCCCTTATTATGTTAGTGTAGCCCCCCTTATTGTTATTATTGTACCCCTGTAACCCCCATTTTGTTATTATTGTGCCCTTAAATTATTATTGTTAGGTCGGCTAGGATTACATTGTGGCCCACTAGGATTACATTATGGCCCCATGGACTCCTATATATAGAAAGGAGGTTTTATAAATTGTATCATCCAAGAATTGTTCATTCATGTAATGTATTGGAGGTTGCCCCCTCGAAGTGGCTTATTTCTAAGGCGTGAATATCTCTTTTCTTCTCTTTTTGGAGCTGGTTACACAACAACGGAGTTCAACATTAACTAATTTAGAGCAGCAATTGGAAAAATGGCCATATTCGTGACATACCTTGCATTTAAAGGGAATTTGTTCGTAGTCCAGTTGTTGAACGTGCGTCCAGTCATCCACCTTTAGCCTGATTGCCTCTGGAAGACCCTTGCCGAGGTCAACTTCAACACATATATGTGCACATGCCTGCATATTATCCTTGGGCTCGCTCTGATCAATGTATTTCCTGACAGCATTGCCAATGGCACGAACCAAGTCATCCCCCCAACAGTGGAGCGGGAGATGCGGCAGCCGTACCCAAACCGGGACAACATTAGGGACATCCAGCTCGGGATCGAAATCTGGAGTCCATTTTTTCAGATATAGTCCACGAGAGTCCATGAAATAAGGACCATTTCTGAAGATTAAGTCCTTATCTGCTCTTGATTCAAAATGGAAGGTATAATAGCCTTTCCGCAGAAGCGAATGGATATTTTACCGTTAACTTGCCTGCCCAATTCCTTTCTTTCTGATTATTGTTTTGGGAGATAGCCTGCATGTGTGGTGGCCGATGAGTCCCAGCTCGGCTAGATGAAGCGCAACCATTCGAGGAAGTGCGCAGGAGGACGCTCAAACCTCTTGTAACCCATCTCAACTTCTTATGACTTTCTTGAGTAAATCACAGGCCAGAGTCGTTGAAATTTGTAGAGATTTATTGACGGAGAAAGCATCACTAACTGCAGTTGATAGATGGTACTCTCAGGAAACATCTGGAGGGCACGATGGACCTTGAGAGAGAAACGACAGAAAGGGCTAAGGAAAAAAAGCACGGTGAGCCTTTAGCAGCATTCCTAGGCTTCAAAGGAGGCAGAAAGCAGAAAGATTCGGAAATAGGCACTGAGCGCTGCGCAACAGCTCTATGCGCCGCGCATGTCAAAGAGTCGCTCAATCTCAAAGCGCGCAAGGAGGAGCACAAGATCTATGAAGAAAGCTACCAAGAAACCAACACAAATCCCTCAAGCCTTGACAAAGAACCAACGGAGAAAGTGCCAGCAATGAATCAATGTTTCCACGCCGAGACCAACGCGATGCAGAAACCCAAGCATCGCGCAAGGATGAGAGAGCACAAAATCTTGGGTAAGACCTGCACAAGGAACGCAGGAGCCCTTAAGTGGGCGCGAGAGAGACCAGGAGGCTGCGACTCAGCCAGCAGAAGGAGATGACAGCGAGACTAAAGTCATGAAAAAAGGGATTCCAAATTTATTTTAATGGTTTAGGTTTAAGTTATCATTCTTTTCTTTTTAGTTTCATTGTTATTTTCATGTGAAGTCAATGTTATTGACTCTTTATGGCCTCTTGAATTTCTTTTTGTATTTGGTATGTTTATTCTCATTGTTTTTATTACAATAGATTACTTGTTTTATGTAACCCAAAATATTTACATAAAGCAATATGATTGGATCTTCTAGTGAACTTTCAAAACTCAAATCACATAAATTTGAAAGCACATGCATGCTTGTGCACACACACACATAGAGAGTGGGGGGGAATTGGACTTATATCAAAGCACCATAAAACAATTCCTACATTCCAATGTCAAACATCTATGTAATGCTACACAATGTGGATTTAAAAACAATTAAACTACACTCTCACTTATGTCATTATTCACTTGTCAAACTCAACTAGATTGGTGCAACTATATTGTTATGACATGCATATTTGCCTATATGCCAAAACTAATGTTGGGGTTTTACTACTTACGTTATTAATGTAATGACCACAATGAGATGATTTTTTTTAAATGCAAAATTTAAAAGGGAAGCTTGGTACATGGATATTAGTTCAATATATATTTTGAATGGATTATTGATACAAGCACATGGTAAGAAAAAAATTACTTACATTTTTAATTTATTTTTTTAATGTTAACTTACATTTTTTATTTTCTTTTTCTTTTTCTTCTTCTTTATTTTATTTATTTTTTCTTTAATTTTTTTATTTATTTTAAATTTTCTCTTTTTATTTTATATCCTAATTTTACCTCTTTATTCCATCTTTCTTTGTTATATTATTTTTATTTCATCTATCTCATATTAAAATTATTATTTTATTTTAACTTTATAATATATTTATTTGTGTTTTGACTTTTTCTATTTAATTCATTTAATTATTTTTTATAACTTTCTCTTTCTTTTTATCTATTCTATTATTCTCTCTATTCACTTTATATTTCCTTTATTATTATTTTATTAATGTTCCAAATTTATTTTAATGATTTAGGTTTAAGTTATTATTCTTTTCTTTTTAGTTTCATTGTTATTTTCATGTGAAGTCAATGTTATTGACTCTTTATGGCCTCTTGAATTTCTCTTTGTATTTGGTATTTGCTTATTCTTATTGTTTTTATTACAATCGATTACTTGTCTTAAGATGGATTTGGTTATGTAACCGAAAACATTTACATAAAGCAATATGATTGGATCTTCCAATGAACTTTCAAAACTCAAATCACATAAATTTGAAAGCACATGCATGTGCGTGCACACACACACATAGAGAGAGGGGGGAGAAATTGGACTTATATCAAAGCACCATAAAACAATTCCTACATTCCAATGTCAAACATCTATGTAATGCTACACAATGTGGATTTAAAAACAATTAAACTAGCCGTTGCCCTGCATATGCAAAGAGAGGCCGATAGGGTGTATTGTTTGTGAATTATTAATTTAAAGTAATTGTATTTTTTTGACATGAAAAAAAAAAATGTATTGGAAAATTAAAATCTCGAATTTGGCAACACATTCTTACTGCATAGTTTTTGTGGAAATTTCTGAGACAGTGATCTGATACATATTGGAAGGAGATAATAGCATTCCTCATGTATGCTCCGTATCAAGTAGATATAGTATATGACATCAAAGGCATCAACAATGAAATAGATTACGGGAATTGAAATCTGAAGATCATTCAACCTTGTGCAACCCCAGGTCAAATTGTTTTTGATGTATTGCTAAAGCCTTTCCGCTTTCAAGTGTCAATTGGTGAAATTCCCACAGGAACTAAACTACTATAAATAAATTGCCCATGTCTTCCTTGGTAAGTTTCTCATTTACGAAATTAGATGATCAACATTGTAGTTAACTTCACCCAAACACTGATATCAGTAATCTACTACACCCAAGTAAAACTCCTACATAACATAAACAAACAAAACCTGTAATGTGGCAGTCAAACTAAGTAACAACCCAGCAGATTAAACATATTTTTTGGCTTTCGATACAATATAATAATTATGAAAAAAAAGCCAACAAAATTGATTTAATGCCATGAAGCAAAAATTAGAGAGGAGAATGCCACGGTAAACTCCAAGTAGTATATAAAAACTTCTGTAGAAGGAGATGACATGAAACTGATTGCCAATTGGAGGTAAGCACTTAAATTGACAGACACTGCAAATATTATAATGCCATGGATAAAAAAATTGCAAACATATGTATCCATTTGAAACCAAAAAAGAAGGATCCTAAAGGACATTGCGAAACAAGTACAACTCCAGCTTCTTGAAGCTAATTACACAGCTATAGAACTGTTGCTTGCCAAGGCCAAAGACAAAGGACGAATGTAGGGATTAACCATTTGGGAAAATATTGCTGTCTTTGGAAAATTTACTCACTTGTTTGGTCCACAGTATGAAACTATCCTTCACCTTCAGAAGCAACTTCGTATAGGCCATGATAACAAGGCTAAATGAAAGGTACTATATTCCCCCAAATATCCCACAGAAACACTGAATTTGCCACATACAGTAGAGGAACCGAACTCCAAAGTATAAGTATGATTGAATTGTATAACAACTGCTAAGAAATATAAGAAACTAACTCCATGGAACCCCAAACAGTAGCAACATCGAGTGCTCACTATCATCTTTGTCATATGCATTGTGTCGCAAATAAATATATACATGTGTGCAAAATAAGTTATACAGTAATTCTCAATCATTATTCAGGAAGTACGATTAACATATTAGCTTAAGTAATTGAAGTATACATTGGAATTCCCAGAACACACAACACACTAACTCAAATACTAAGTAGACGCCAAGGGAACAAAATAAAAAATACCCAACAATTCTATTAGAGCGATATGTTTGATTTCCTACTCACGCTGCACAGAAATTGCTACTAAAAATTGAGATCCAGTAAAGAATTATATCAAAAATAGGTCACCGAGTTAAATTGGGGATCTAAAACTGATGAGGGAAATTATTTCTCCTCGTAATTTTCATCGATAAAAAATGGAGCTCTGAAACTGGCGCATTTTGCACAATAACCAACGATGATCATACCTCATTGAACGCTGTCAATATAGATGAACACCAATTCAAATGCAGTAGCAAGAGAACAATGGAATTGAATTGAACCTTGGAATTGTTGGGTTGGTTGTACATTGAGTAAAAAACTGTCGATGATGACGATGGGAAGAACTCGAAGCGCCAAGGAATGAAATGATATAGCAACTTTCCACTTTAATGGCGTCGACATATCACTTTATCTAACGCTTATATATTATTAGAATATAAAAAAAAACTGTAAATACTATATAGGATATGAGAAATTGTAAAATCAACATAACCAGAACATACTTGGACAAATGATTAGCAAGAAATAAGAAAAAACAAAACAATATTTCAACTGTATACAATATAGAGATCTAATCTAAAATCAATTTGGTGTTTGGAATTTCATTTGAGAAACAAACCATGGTATATGCGAGAAGAAGAAAGCCAAAGTTCGATTATACTCACCTGGAGTGCCAAACTTGGCTGTAAGAAAGCATGCCTACCAGGAGCTTATTGAGAGGATGCTCAAAACTTTGCAAACCACCTGATGTAGAGAAAAAACAACTGCAGATGATGCAAATGCAACATTAGTATAATTAAGAAGCAAAAATTAAATTACCATGTGTGATGTGTGAAACAGCCAGAGGATAGATGAGCATTAATTCAGCAATCCGATATTTACCTCGGGGAAAGGGGAAAAATATTTTCCACATCCTTCTTTAAGGACATGTGGATCATCTGATAGGACAAGGAAAAGGCAACCATCAGCAGCAGTGCCCCAAAAGAAAGGCATTGAACCTTCGGCATCTTGGCAATAAAAATAATCTTTGAATCAAAATGCTAAGAAACCCACAATTTCAAGAAATGACTCTGCAAATCTGATGTCTGAAAAGACTTCTATGGGAGGAAAAAGGTGCTAATTGGCCATCTGATTCTAAATAAATTTCTTCCCCTTCCCACCTCAGAGAAATAAAAGAGAACAGATCCAATGGAAAATAATTAATGCTGAAATATTTTAGGTAAAATAGGAATGATGCCAGAGATGGGAAGAGCTACGATGCAAATAAAAGAAAGCACAAGGCAAGAGTAAAGCATTAGCAAATAAAGCATATTACCAATAATGCATAAATCATATTACCCAAATTAGAAATGGAAACTCAGTGTCATTTTTGGTAAAAAGTTATCATGTTCTTATGCTTTTTTTTAACTTTATATATATATGATGAAGGCATATTTCTTTGTTTTTTTGAACGGTTATCTTTTATGATTTTTATGATAAAGGTATAGTATTATTTTATTTTTGGAACTATTATATTTTATGATTTTTATGATCAAGTAATTCAAAAAAATGAGTTATGAGGGAAAATTCCTAAAAATTTAGAGAAATATGTGAACTTGCTATGATGAAGGTATATTTCTTTGTTTTTTTGAACGGTTATCGTTTATGATTTTTATGATGAAGGTATAGTATTATTTTATTTTTGGAACTATTATATTTTATGATTTTATTATTTTATTATTTTTTTACTAGTGACATGTGTCATTATCAAAATGAATTGGTTGACGAAAAAGCAACTGTATTAATTCAGAAGTATGGCTTCCATTCTTACTTATGTACACTCTCACTTATGTCATTATTCACTTGTTGAACTGAACTAGATTGGTGCAACTATATTGTTATGACATGCATATTTGCCTATATGCGAAAACTAATGTTGGGGTTTTACTACTTACGTTATTAATGTAATGACGACAATGAGATGATTTTTTTAAATGCAAAATTTAAAAGGAAAGCTTGGTACATGGATATTAGTTCAATTTATATTTTGAATGGATTATTGATACAAGCACATGGTAAATAAATATATTTACTTAATTTAATGTCTTTGTATAATATTATTAAATAATGAAAATGGTTACATAGTTATGCGTGATGATGTGTTTCGATGAGCTTATCTACACGTTCAAGGGCCAAGAGATAGCTAAATAATCATGGTACTAAAATAACACTAATGTTATTGATATCAACAAAGCAACATTGTGCTATGAAGCATTATTTCACTATTAAATGGTTACTTCAAACACTGTTATGGTATGTGGGCAAGTGAAGGCTTCACAAGAAGCACTATTGTCCAAATTAATTATCAAATGATGTAGCTTTAGGAACAACAATAATATGACAATATGGTTAATGATTGGATGTTGACCCTAGCTATATCAATGACAAGGTATAGACCCTAGTTCTACCAAGAGGAGTGGAGGTATTTCCCATAATTTGTCCTCTAAAACTTGAACTTGTGGGAGGGTCATGTTAAGCCACAGTCCTTTAGTTGTGTGATGGTGACTATCAGTTCCCTACTAGAGAAGTAGATATGGATCTTTTAAAGTGACTTGATTTATAAAAAAAAGTTCAAATGTGTATGATTAAACTAATCCATCTTAACAATTAAATCAAGCACGAGGGACTTAAATGAAGCTACAAATAATAAGAAATGTAGGAGATCGAGTAGAGAAAAAACAAGATGTTACCAATTGATAACAGAGTTCGTCCAGTGTGGAGTACATCTTCATGTCTTGCCTCCAAGGGAGTGACCTCTTTTATTATTTAGATGCTAAGCCTTAAAATGCTTTGTTAAATCAACAAAAACTCGCAAAACTTGCTACAAAATGAGTTATATGTACTAGGAAGTGGCTACCAAAATGGCACCAAAATCCCTCCTTTGGTTGTTGCACAAATGAGCTCTAAAACCTCTTTTTTTTACAAAAGACTCACAAACTTAGACTCAATCTAAAGCTCTCAACTCTGCAAAAAATCCAACACCCATAAATTATTGTAAAATGGCAACCCTTTTACATTTATATAACATTCGGGGTCTAGAGCCCTAGGTTGAGCTTGCGGACGTTGCGCCCCAACCAACTATATTAAATATTAGAAAACAAATTAGAACACAATGTTATACAATGTTATAACCAATGTATGGTGGTCCAATCATAATGCAATCTTCATGGCATGTTGGTTTAAACATCGTATGGTTGGTTGACCTCCGTAATTACGTTGTGATCTAATTGCTAACTATGAATTGTTGTCTTCCCACACATAACTCGACACTGTGGCATGTGGTTATACTTGATCGCCTGTGTAACAGCCCCTCCCACATTTACCCAATTTCACGAGACCTCCGTGGTAAACATAAGATTAAGAGTTACTATGACATGAACCAACCGCCTAACTCCAATTAAGGAATTGGGACCTACAACTGACCACAAAATGGAAACTCACAACATCACTAAGGGCTGCAACAACACTCATGTAGGAATTTACAAGGTAATTTCCTTAGATCAAACACCAAAGGTCACCGCTCACAAATAGATCACAGATCAGTGCACCAGTATTTGACGTGTAAAACCCTTAAAGAGGGAAACAATCCATGGCCTAAGCCAGCGTGGCCACTTCAGGCAATTTATTAATGTAAAGAAATAAAATTTCCATAAGCTTCTCTCATAAATGATCATCGGACAAATGACCATCCATGCTCTTTAAATAGAGACCATGGACCAATCGAGTGTTAAGCCACAGATCAAGAGTTGGTAATACCGAGAAGAGAATGAACCGTCGGATCACTACATATCGTGATCGTCAGATTATAAGTTACAAAAGTACATACTAAAGAAACACACTTTACCTAACTTTACACTATACCAAGTTATACTTAACTATTTCCTATGTGTCGGAATACCCTAACATGCCCCCTTAAGAACAACTTGGGATAGGATTGAAGGATTTACAAAGGTGACACGGTAGGAGAAGGAAGGAGGCATTAGAGCCTATCCCCCGTTAACGATACCTTTCTTGAACTCCAAGCATAGATCAAAGTTTGGTAAACTTCGCTTCTGTGAGAGACTTTGTAAAGATATCAGCAACTTGATCATTGGTTGAACAATAGTGCACTTCAAGAACACGATCATGAATGAGCTTTCCGATGAAGTGTATGTGTAGCTCAGTGTGTTTGTTGCATTGATGCTGAACTGGATCTTTGCATAGTTGAATGGCACTCTGATTATCACACCAAAGTGTAGTTGGATGTTGCTGATGAAGGCCAATTCAGACGAGATCTAACGAAGCCACAAGGTTTCCTTGTTGGCTTCAACAACAACACGATACTTTGTGTTAGAATGAATTATTAACGCAAGTGTACGAAAATATATCACTTTAGTTGCACATGACAAACAACCCTAACAACAAAGATGGTTGTCTAACTTCTTCAGATCTGCAATATACAGTCGAAACAAATACAAAACAAACCCATATCTATGCAAATAAAGCAGCTAAAGAATAAAAAGAAATAAGATTTTCTCCAAATATCCAATGGACAAGACAAGAATTATAAATAATATTGTGTATTATATTAACACCTGGGAAGGGAACAAAGAATGATGTTACCAGTCCCCCTCAATGGGATGTGTTCTTGGCTGTCCTCAAATGCTTCAGCTTCAGAGTTTCTCTCTCAATGGTGTAGAAAACCCAAGACGTGTAGAACTCAAAGGGAGCTCAATAAACAAAAAGAAAATAAAAGTAATCAAAGTATGACAATGATAAGAGGATCAAACTCTGACCATGATAAAAGGATCAAAGGTAAGAAGTGAATGGAAAACCCTCCTACTTATAACAAAATATTAGGTTATCCTTGATAATGGTGCATAATAAAATATTATTAACCAAGATCTAGATCTAACTGTTTGGAATGTTTTATTTTATTTTGTTGGAGGGAAAAGGAATTTAAATTGGTTAAATCCCTATTTAGAAATAATAAACAAATAAAATATTTATTTATCATTTCAAGGATGGGATCAAGGAATAATTTAAAAAATAATGATTAATTTTATTAATCCTAAATGATTTAGTCAAATTTAACAAGGAATATTAATTAAATAATGATTTAATTAATTATTCCTATAGAATTATAAGATAAATAATGATTTATCTAATTATTTCTCATTAATTGGGTTAAATATGACCAAGAATATTATTAAACAAAGGTTTAATTAATTATTCCTAGAGGAAAATCAAATAAATAAGGATTTATTTAATTATTCCTCATGGGGTTTTCTATTTGGACCAGAAATAATTTAATACACTATGGTTTATTAAATTATTTCTTATAGTGAAAGCAATTTTACTATGGTAAAATTGGTCTTACATGGTGTATGTCGATCCATCTAATTGTAAATGGTTAGATGACCAAAAATTCGTGTAATAGATTTTCCCCCAACGTGCGAGCGTTAGGAGCTAATCGTATGACTGAAGTACGTTGTAAGAACACAATCACTAGACACCGAAGGGGAGTCATATAGAGAGAGAGAGACGTAGGTGAAGTGAAGTGCGAGAGGACGATAACCCTCAGGAGGCAAGACCGACAAAGGCAAGTCTCCTTTAATGTGTGGGTACCTGTTCTCAGTGAGCAGGGGAGGCATACCTATGCATGCTGAGATGACAAAGTACAAATAATAATGGTTCACCTAGTAAAATGAGACTGAACTATAAAGTATGTGATAACCTGGCGTAAACATAGGCTAGACAAAAATATAATGGATCTCACATACATACTGCTCCTAGGACAACAACCAGGACTTAATACAATAATATCTGAGTACATGAGATATAATAACAACCAAAGAAGCCCTGATAAATAGGAAAGGGCTCTAAAAATATGAATGGATCATCTTAGTGATGCATGCGTGTTATAGGTGCTGCAAGCGGCTGGGGCAGAACCCATCAAATCTATGGATCTGCATCCGAGGCTATAGAATGAATTCATCAAGGCATGTCGAGGGCTACCTGAAGGGCCACCCCCTCATGAGGTCTGAAACATATCACACACACTTGGGAATCACTGTATTAATCTGTTGGATCACTGAACTATCGAGTATATGAATCTCGATCATGCTGAAGTGGAGCGGATGAGAAACAATCAAATCAAAGGGAAATAAGGAGTCCCTTTGCCTGATCCGAGGCATCAAACAATAATGGAAGCTGGAACCAAGATACACCGCCCTCTAGACCTGTATTCTAGAATGAATGTGTCGATGTCAACAGAAGGAGGTTCGCTTGTTGGGCCATGGAAAAGGTACGTTTTACCCCCATCTTTAGCTTTATTTATTATTAACTTTTATATGGTTTTCCTTCATTTTAGAAATAAATCAAAGAAGAATAATGTAAAAGTAGGGTAAAACGAATTATTAATAAATGATGTGTTTAATAGTATTAAAACTAAATTTTGTTGTCTTTATTGATAGGAATCCGAACAAACCAAATCACGACCAAATGACCAAACAACTAAAAGAATCAAGAAAAGCAAATGAAATCGCGTCTAGTTCCCGGGAATCAGCAAGAGATGGAAAGACATGTCTATTCTTGAAGCATTCGGTCGATAGCTGCAAAGCTCCCTGGATCTTCTGATCCCGAGGATTCGCTATTCTCTATTTTGTTTCTCCACAGAGTTATAAAAGGCCGCAGTGAAATATTACTGTAGAGCTTTTTCCATGTATTGTACTCTTCGAATAAACATTTATTCGTACATGCAGGTCTCAGGAACTCGTGATGATGTTCTGCTTCTATTGATTAATGAAGGAGTTAGCATTTTTCATTGCAAGGCGTATTCGAGTACTTCTCGTGTAAAACTTCTGAGGCTATGTCCCGTTCCCTAGGAGTTCTCCGCTATTTTTTTGTTATATGTTTATTTACCGATTTCTCGCAATTTAGTGATCCTTACTCTTTGTAGAACTCGCATTCAATTAAGCAATTGTAAGTGTGGTGTTACAATTTCCTTTTCAATCAGTGTTGAATTTATCATTAATATTCCATTATCACTGAGTGATGTTTTTCCATTTATTAGATTGATTTCAAGTGGTTAAGTAGTTGTTGTTCAATTTGGCACATTGTTATTTCTTGAAGTTTTTCCATTGTAAGTGTGAACGTATGGTTTGTTGTTCAATTTTGAAGCTTGTTATTAATTGAACTATAGAGAATTCCATTGCAAAATATCAATAGGCGATTTCTATTCAATTTATTAAGTATTCCTTTTCTATTTTTTGTTCATTTCATTGCTTGATTTTCACTGCAAAGATCTTTAATTTCAAAGCATTTGAGTGTTTACTTTCTGCATAAGTCTTGACTAGAATTTCCTTCTTTGATTAATTTTAAAGTATTTCATAGTTTACTTTTGAATTGATTGATTGAACTTTGAGAATTATATAGTATTTATTGCAACGATTTAGAGTAGTTAACCTTTGATTTCACTCGCATATACTTTTTCTTGCACTCTTGAAATAAACAGACCGTCTCGAGCTGATGATTAATGTGAAGCATTAAGGCTACCTTTAATCTATCATCTTTTTGAACCAACATTTTTGCGCCGTTGCTCTGGGAAAGTGTTTAGGAGTGATGTCTTTTTTATTTTTTCTCTTTGTTGTGAAATAACTGGGTATTGAAAAGGAGAGGTAAGAACCCTACGTATTAGCAAACAAAAATGCTTGCTCATCTAAATACCGCTTTTTCAACAATTTTGCGTAGGTTAAACAGATAGGTGTTTGTTTTTTTTATGAATTACTAGAAAGAAAAAAGATATAATTCGATCAAAACCCCCGTCTAAATTCACAAAACCCAAGGGATCAAAGTGACCCTGGAAGAACAACATTCATATACGAAATCATAAGGAAATCTTTAATCTCGCATCTCAGTAGGACCCAAAATCATTTCTCGAAAAATAGTCCTACTACAATCCCTCGTGCAAGCAGCCTCACCATCTGCATACACTTTGCCGAGATCCATAGCAAACCGAAGGGTCCGAACTGAGCTTTCGCACTATAGAACATTTGATGCCCGACCCTTCACGAGAGGGAAATTCTTGCACTTTGAAAGAAGGAGAGGGAGAAACCGTAGATGTTGTAAGGATAAAAAACCTGCAGAGTCCCGGATCTCTATGAAATAGTGGTTGCGACAGAGACACCCAACATTCCAGCATCGAGGTAGTGCCGGCAAGGCCTCCTCCAAATCCACCTCCTAATCCCACTCAAATTATTCTCCTGCACGAGGAAATCCCTCGAAGGTTATTGGCACATCTTTGATTAGTCGGCGACAATCAACCCAAGGACAAGCATCAACATTGAGTATCCCTATTGTTGACCCAAATGTAAATGCCCCTATAGAAAGTTATTCCCGTTACAAAAACATCCCCACCTTCCATGGACTAACTTCGTAAGATCCAGATGCATTCTTATTTGAATTTGATGTTTTGTAGGGGATATGATTACACCACTAACCCTCAAAAATTGAAACCTACGTATCTCGTATTGAAGGGGGCATCTCTCACATTGGTTTATGGGGGCTCTGTGGGGAACCATTAATAATTGGGATCAAATGAAAAAACTCTTTTCTTAGTAAATACCAATATTACCGTTATCTGACTTCTAGAATTAAAAAGATGAAATATTCAACATGACCGCAAAAGATAACGAGACATTAGAAGAATATGTTGAACGATCCCAATATAATTTTTCAAAGATCCCCATCTACCGTATTGTGTAAAGATGTCTCTAAAATTAACAATGATAAAAGGAATGAAAGAAGAATGGGTAGAAACACTTAATATAATGGGAAAAGAAGACATATATCGATAAAATTATCATGACATTATTCCATTGTGTATCGTGTTCTCTCGAGGTAGTACGTGTAATAGGCCAAACTAACGGGGATTCAACGTTTAGGAATTACAAACACTCAGTGAAAGCAAAGCAGAATCTGTAGAGTGTAGACTTCGGTAATCTTTTGAAAGATTTCAAAATCGATATCTTGGGCACCCTCACAACACAACTAGATGTTCAGAAGCTATGTAGAAGCAAGCTTTAGCAAAACAGTAACTTGGCTATTTTTTGTCTACGCTTGTCGAAGAAGCACATCCGTGGGAGTGTCCATTGGACATGGTCCAAGACATGTGCCATCGCATCAAGGACCACGCCACTCAAACAAAGGCCCTTCACTTCCAGGTTGACAGCAGATTCAAAGAAGCGAAGAAGAAACAAAACCAAGATATCTTGTGAATCAACGTCGATAGTGGCAAGCCCGACCAACGTGTATGTCACAAGACCCGTCTCGCCTCTTTCCTTCTTCGTAATTTAATCACACGTAACTCCGGGAAAACATGGAAAAACCAATCACCTCTCTCTCGCTTGGCCATCCCAACCATTTTCCATGCCCTCCCTTCACCAACTCAATCCTCTCTAGGTAATGGTTGGCCAAATTTTTCCTTTTCTCTCCTTCATTATGGAAAAAAAAATCCATATCAGTCCTAATGGCCTGCCTCCCCCTCACAAAATTCAAATTGGTCTCAAAGCTGGCAGCGACCCCTGGGAATGACCAATTTACTAATGGGAATAGGGGCTCAAACTCAACCCACATTACCAGCTCCATGCCCGATACAACAAAATTCTCTTCCTATTATACGCCCTCAACTTCCAGCTCAACCAAATCCTAATCCTAATAACAGTCTGGTTCAGTTGATCCATATTGTTGAGAATCCAGAATCTGAAACTGAATAGAATGAATGCAATGAACTCAGGCTGAGATCAGGCCACGTTATTTCCCCTAAAGAAGACACTGCCGTGCCACAAATTGATTCTGAAATTTCAACAGTACCTAAACAATCGACTGTGACTGAAACAAAGATAAAACAAAGGAGGGACACAGTCGACTAAAAAGATCCTGAAAATCTTATTATTACCTCTCCTTCATTCCCTTAGAGATTAGTAATGCCCAAGCCAATTGTCTCTTCAGGTTTGATCTCATAGGGGAATTAAAAAATCTTCGTATTAAAATTCCTCCCTACAGGCTATACAAGACATCCCTATTTATGCTAAAACAATTAAAGAGCTATGTGTAAAAAAACCCATGAGGAAATCAAAGACTTTGCCAACTGTTCATGTTGTAGGGACACTGTCAGTTTTACTTTTGGGTAAAGAAACACCAATAAAATATGAGGATCCAGGAAACCCCATAGTCATAGTCCAGATCTATGGCTGCTCCTCCTCAAACACGTTAGTAGATTTGGGCACAGCTATTAATATTCTAACTACAGAAACCTGTGAAACACTTGGTATAACAGACTTGGAACCCACCACTACCTTGCTGGAACTGGCTGATCGATCTGTTGTTAAAACAGAAGGTACATTACAGGATATCCTAGTTTTTGTGGACTCATGGGAATAATCGGCAGATTTTTTAGTTATTAACCCAAAAAGTAGATTAGACGGACATCCCCTGATATTGGGACGACCTTGGTTAGTGACAACTGATGCTTACATACGCTGTCGAACAGGCAGCATGACCATTGCTAAAGGAGATGCCATAAAGAATATTGCTATCTATCCCCCTGCCAAACCAAGTCTTCCTTCTGTAAATATTCATAAGCAACCACTTGCATACTGGGAACAAAACATTCGTTCACCATTAACAGTAATTGAAGCACTCAGAATCAAATATCAAATTGAATATGATGTGATCAATAAATATATAAATCAATCATCTACTTCAGGAAATTTAAAGTGCCAAATGTTAAAAGCAGTTCTTGATAACGAAGCACAGGAAGACCCTTTAGCGGATATCGATGACCAGCACATACCCACAACTTATGTTCGTAACAGCATGCCGATTGAAATCGAACCAGGTAAAATTTTAAACATCAATAGCAGTGTGGATAGTGACCAGCAACAAAAGCTCATTAAAGTCTTTCAAAAATATAAAGGAGCCTTTGCTTGGGACTATCCAAACATGAAGGGTATAGATCTCCAACTGTGCACACATCATATTTACACTTAGAAGGATGCTCGCCCCATCTAGCAGCCTCAATGAAGAATAAAACCACATCTAAAAGACATTGTAAAAGACAAATTACAGAAGTTGCTAGATGTAAATTTCATTTATCCTATTTCAGATAGTAAATGGGTCTCTCCATTAGTGGTCGTCCCTAAAAATAATGGTAAGTGGAAAATCTGTGTGGATTACAGAGAGCTGAACAAAGCCACACAGAAGGACCACTTCCCCCTTCCCTTCATTGATCGAGTCCTTGACACATTGTTAGGAAAACGGTTCTTTTCCTTTCTTGATGGTTTCAGTGGCTATAGTCAAATCCAAATAGCCCTTGAAGACCAAGATAAAACAACCTTCACCTGCCCCTAGGGTATATTTTCCTATAGAGTATTTCCATTCGATTTATGCAATGCCCCAACAAAATTTCAAAGGGCCATACTTAGTATTTTTTATGATTTAATAAATGAAGGGCTTGAAGTCTATATGGATGACTTCACTCCATATGGAGATGACTTCGATCAAGCACTACAAACACTAGAAAAGGTATTGGAATGATGTATTGCTACCAGATTATGATTGAGCAACGAAAAGTGTCACATGATGATGACCGAAGGTGTGATATTAGGACACTACATCTCTGCAGTTGGAATATAGGTAGATTCAGCAAAGATAGAGGTATTTCTCTTATTACCCACACCTTGTACTCAGACAGAGGTACGTAGTTTCTTTGGATATGCAGGATACTATCGTAGGTTCGTAAAGAATTTTTCACAAATTGTTGCGCCTTTGTATGCGTTAATTGGAAATGTTGAATTCCATTGGTCTGAAAAATGTGACACTGCTTTTTCATATTTGAAGAAACTGGTCTTGACTGCACCAGTACTGCGTGGCCTCAATTGGGAGCTGCCCTTTCACATTTCTTTGGATGCATCAAATACAACGATAGGAGTTATTCTCAGTCAAGAGGAGGACAAGAAGCCCTACGCTATTTACTATATCAACAATAATCTCACTCTTGTTGAACTAAATTATACAGTGACCGAAAAGGAATTCTTGGCTGTCATTTATGCTATAAATAAATTTAGAGATTACATAACTTGTTATTAAGTATTTCTGCATACCAATCATTCTGCCATTAGGTATTTAGCTAACACGCCTATTACAAATGGGAGAGTGACTCGTTGGCTGTTGCTTTTATAGGAGTTCGATATAACTATTAAGGACCATCCAGGGAAGGAGAACGTAGTTGCAGATTTCCTGTCTCGAGTTCCAAATACAAATGATCCACTGGTGGTAGATGATTAGTTCTCTGATGAGCATTTGTTTGTCATGGCAGTAAAAGCGCCATGGTACGCAGATGTAGCGAATTATCTGGCAGTAGGGAAACTGCCGAGACACTTGACAACAAAGGAACATAAGTTAATTGTTCAACGCAGTGTTAGATTCTCTTGGATTGGTGGATATATTTTCCACACATGAGTTGATATGCACATACGCAGATGCATTTGAGAAGACGAGATCCATGACATCTTGAAGGCCTGCCATGACAAACCATGTGGCAAAAATTTTGCAGATCGCAGGATAGGGCAAAAACTATTACAAATGGGCTACTATTGGCCAATTTGATGAGATGCTTTTGTAGCCACAGTTGGTAGTAGAACCTTTCGAATGATGGGCATTGGACTTTGTTGGGCCATTCAATCTTCCATCAAATCAGAAAGCCTACATATTGGTTGCCACTGACTACGTGAGTGGGTAGAAACAGTAGCTTTTCCAAGGGCTACAAAAGAGTCTGTGATTAATTTTCTTTTTGAGCTATTTGTGCGGTATGGCTTACCCATGGAAGTGATAACTGATGGAGGGGCACAGTTTGTAGGACATAAAATTACAGCCACTCTACGGAACCACCATGTCACTCATAGAGTCACCTCTCCCTACCACCCGAAGGCGAACAGGCAGGTCGAAAGTACCAAGAAAGTCATTGAGGCAATTCTCACTAAAACAATCTCAATGCATCGTCGAGATTGGGCTACTAGACTGTCAGAGGCCTTGTGGGGCTATCGCACAACTTGGCGAAACACTACTAGATATTCTCCGTACCACCTGGTATTTGGAAAGGAACCAATTTTCCCCATTGAATTTGAGATAAAGACTCTTAGAACAACCCAGGAAGTGGGGTTGGATTTGACAAAGGCCCAAGTTAAAAGACTTCAACAGATAAACGAATTAGATGAAGCACAAATTTTTGCTCTACAATGCACTGCAATTATTCAACAACAATGAGCTAAGTGGCATGATAGCCTCATAAAAAAGAATACATTCCAGAAAGGGGATTGGGCACTCCTCTACGACTCCAGATTCTAAGACTTCCCGGGTAAATTACAAACAAGGTGGCTCGGGCCATATGAAATTCAAGAAGTGCACAACAATGGTACCATTACCTTGACCACCATAGATGGATTCGGCTCTGCCTTTCGAGTCAATGGACACCTGGTGCGCCTCTATCATAAACCACCCACAAAAGAATCTTTCTGCCCGCAGGTGCGCGATGATCCCACTATCCAAATCTTAGCTGCAGGGAGTAATGACCCGACAACTTCAATTTCATAAAAAAATGTTACTTTTTTTTTTGTAAATAATGTATATATGCTTCTTGCATTTTATTGTAATTTAAAGTTTTTTTTCATCATTGTGTAAAAGAATTCCATTTTATTTCTCTTTTGTTTGTTTTTTTTGTTCAATCAATTGAACAGTTATCATTCAATTGACTGAACAATTTTTGTTCAAAGAAAATGAACAGTCGCATTCTTTTTCCTTTCGTGTGTTCTTATTTTTGTTGTTCAATCAATTGAACAACTGATGTTCAATCGATTGAACAACTGCTGTTCAATCGATTGAACATTTATTGTTCAAACCAAATGAACAGTTGTTTTTCAACGCGTTTTTTTTTAATTAATATTTTTGTTGTTCAATCCATTGAACAGTTGTTGTTTAATCCATTGAACAGTTTCTGTTCAATCCATTAAACAACTGCTGTTAGAACCAATTGAAAAACTGTTTTTTAGCGTGTTTTTTTTTAAATTAATATTCTTGATTTTGTTGTTCAATCCATTGAACAACTGTTGTTCGAACCAATTGAACAACTGCATTTTTGTTGATGTGTTTTTTTTAAAGTTTGATGTTCAAAGTAGCAATTTTTTTTTTTTTTTTACTGATTTATTTTTAATATCCACTCTTCCTTTACACATTCTTGCCATAAAAACCATTTTATTGAATGAGGAATTTGCACCTAAAGAAGAGAAAAATAGTGATATTACTAATATTATGTTTTTTTGAAATTTTGATGGTTATCTTAAATTTGGAAGCTGACATGATTTATCTATATAATGATTGGCTAGATATCTCCTATTCAGACATATTATCACAAAATTCATTATCATAATTTTATGTTGGTTTAGCTTTTTACACTCTCAAGTGGTAATTCTCTTTGGCATGAGGATATGGGAATAAGGACATCATTTTTATTGGCATTCTTTTTACTTCTTACACCATTCTTACACCATCCCTAACTCTTAAGGAGTTAATGAGCCTCCCTCCATTTATAACAAAAGAAAATATATCTTTATGTGCAAATTTTTAAAAGAGAGGATAGGGGGTCTCATTATGAGTCAGCCTACCATGATCACGAGGATATAACAGGTGACATTCCCACAATGGCCACCACACTAGGGTAATGACCCTCTCGACAGCTAAAACTGCTTGAAGGACAGGAGGTCTCATGATGAGTCGGCCTGATCACTCTGTTAAATCCTCGTGAATGGCACTATGACTATCTGGCCACAACACCAGCATAGTGGTCTCTCCACAAAACAATAAAAGTGTCTACCTTTAAATAGAGGATTCTAGCTCATTTTTGGGTTAAAACAGCAACCCTGTCGAGGCTATGGACGCCTGCTAGCAGCAGTGGCTCTACTTGTGGTATTGGAGTATTTTTTACAACAAACAATTATTTTACATGCCCCTATCTCCTATTGATCCATTCCTGAAGCGAAATGCACTGTTTGACTAAGTGTTATCATTATAATAACCTATATGTATAATCAACTTTGATTTTAGATGAATGATCTTAATTATGCTGAATTGAGTGATAACAACATTCGTCATAATCTGTTACCTATCACACTTCCATCATATTATGCCGTCAAAATTGAAAATCCTTTTCATAATAATTACTCCTCCGCTTTTCTCCTTTTTTGGTCATTTCCACCTGATGTACATTTGTGATGATTGCCAGCCTCTGACTTCTATTTCGTGTGCATTCGTCATTTATGCCACCTTTCCTCTTTTCTTGTGCTTAAAGGCCATGGACACCCTTCTCTAATTAGAGGGCATACGAATATCTATAATAAACAGGCATGCAAATTAACTATGAGACCTCGTTCGTATAGGCTGATTGGACAATAGAATCATTGCATTAACGTTATGCAGTCACATTTCTAATAATAAACTTTATAAGAGTCACATGCAATATTTGTGTTGTTTTTAACTAATAGAGCCGAGAGAAGCGCATGCAGAAGGGTGAAGAAATCAGTTCCGAAAGAAAAATAGCTATGGGTGGAAACTCTCTTCGCAATGAACCCACAAACTTTCAAGTTACAAAATTGGTTCGCACTGTTCTCCAATAATCTGGTTGGATTTAATATTTGAACAGGCTATAAGGGTTCAATATGGAGATAGAAATTGAATTCCTGCAAAACTTGCGGGAAGGGCATACCATAGTTAAAGGCAGAATTATACTAGTCTCTGAAGAAGTAATTGCTGAGGTCTTCGGACTTCCAATGGAAGGGAAAAAGTGGACTAATAAACATGTCCTCATACAAGAAGCAGTTTCAGTATATCGGGACCCAGATGGGAAATTGGTACGAAAAGGAAAAGGTATTGACCCTGCATCCTTGAAGCAGCCTTGGTGAGAACTGGCAGTCATCATCCAAAAGTATATCACATGTGATGGATGCCAGGACATGGTAAAGTCTCGTCAACTCAAATTGTTAGTTGTACTCAAATAAAAGATTTCAGTTAATTTGCCTTTTTTCTTGAATTCTATATTGCATGACATTGTTGTTCGGATTAGGAAAGCTAAAAAACCTTAGGAAGTTGTCAGCCATCATGGCCTGATAAAATTAATTATTGTCCATGAATTAAACAAACATTAGTTAGCATGGGATAGCTTTGTCAATCCTGCCCTACCTGCCCCTGAAGAAAACCCTGATAGAGCAGAAATTGAGCATCCAAGAACAGACATGCCAGTCCCTAGGAAAGCTAGAGGGAGGAGAACCCATGCCTCAACCTCAGGTCCAGTAAAACGGAGACGGTTTGAAAGAATAAAACTACAGAAAAATACCTCGGCATTTCTAGATGAGACAGGGCCATCCTATACACCCCCTCTAAGCCCTCAAAATGCATATTTACAGGGTTATGAGGAGGAAATAGCTGAAGTATTAGAACAGATGAGAGCATCTTGTGAATCTAGGAACCCATTTGAACAATCTGAGCAACAGAGGGATCTTTCGGACCAATCTACCTCTACTGGTAGTTCTGGTCACACTGAAATCATACCTTCCACTGATGAATTGCAGGATTTACCTCCCTATGATAATGAATGTTTGAATAAGGAAGGCCATATAGAGAGAGCCTCTGAGTTTAAAAATCAGTTAGGGGATACTATTTTATTGGATCGGGACACAATTGTTGATACAGCTCCTCTGACACCTGAAGAAAACATTGCTCCACCCAGCTAAGATATCAATGTCGGCACAACCTCTTTAGTGCCTGAAGAAAAAATTATTTCATTAAATGATAACCCTAATAATGGCACAACCCCACCTGAACCTGAAGTCGTTGCTGCACCTTCTCCTGCCAGAACCCCTTTGAAGGAAAAATTAGTTTGGGCTAAGTTGAGAAAAATGCGCAGGAAATTTAGAGAATTGAGAAAAACAATGAAACAATTAAGGGAATGGTTGAAAGAGACGGAGAAGGCCTGGAAGCCTAAAAATGAATTAGATACTATGGAATCCAAACAGATTTTTTCACAAAACTATAGATGTTGTTGAAGTCTCTATGCAGATTGATTTGATACCTACAGATGACAAAGAAACCCAAACAGAGGAAACACCTGCTTTTACCCCTTTCGTACAAAGAGCTTCAAATCAGAAGCTTCATAATGAATTGATTCAAATGAAAAAAGAATTGGTCTGGTATTGGAAGGAAGTAGTGCCTTTGCAAGAACATGAGGCATTACTAAAACGATTTAATGACCTTACTGCAACTGAAGATGAAACCTTTGCCCAACTTAGGGGAGAAAGAGTGAAAGTGAAAAGGGCACAAGCTCAACTGGAACAGGCAAAGGAACAAACCAATGTTGTTTGTTCTCTTTACTCGGATGTGTTGTCCTGCAAATCACCGACCACCAATTATGCCTTATTTCTAGTGGAAAGGTATTTGTTGTTGAAGATAAAAGCTGTCAGAGCAGGGAAGCCTGCTACATTTAAGTCCATTGAAAATTTTGTCCAATGTTGTAATGAATAGGATGAACAGGTCCAACACCTTCTGTGCGAATTGTACTTGCACAATTTCTTTTTAGAAGATGAAAGTGATAGTAACCCCAGTCCCTTCATTGGGGACATTCAGTTTCAAGCTTTTCTGTCTTTTGCTAAAAACTAGATGAGATGGGCTAAGGCCTACAATACCTTCCAGAAAAGGGAACATGGGTTAGATTTATAAGTAAGAGGGGAACCTACAAAAACCCTACATTTATTCATTCAACATAAGAGGTTTATGCTAAGGGAAGGAGTGATAGACAAGCTAGGGCCAATTCACAAAGATATTGTACATAATGGGAAAACATACTTCTAGGATATTTAGGGGGATGCTTTATTAGCAGCTAAGCAAAGATGGTAAGCCTCTACCAATAACTTTAAGAATAGAGAGCCATTTCGTTACAGGAATTTTAAAGCTATTGCTTCTCGTTTTCATCTGTATGGTAATTTAATTTTAAATATGGGCCCTACATGGATAGGATGCAGATATAGATGCCCCATCATATGGTACCCTCCTGAAGATTACCACCATGATTATGAATTGCGAGAGGGACATACAAACTTAGCATTTGCAAAAGTGAAACAAAAGCATGGTTTTAGACTTTACAAGGAAGAGGTATATCCTGCCTATTCCTTAACTCAACTACACGTCAATCATCTGTTTGCATGAGGACATGCAAAAAGGTAAGAAGGGGAGTATGTTGGGCCATGGAAAAGGTACGTTTTATTCCCATCTTTAGCTTGATTTATTATTAACTTGTATATGTTTTCCTTCATTTTAGAAATAAATCAAAGAAGAATAGTGTAAAAGTAGGGTAAAATGAATTATTAATAAATGATGTGTTTAATAGTATAAAAACTAAATTTTTATGTCTTTATTGATAAGGAATCCGAACAAACCAACTGCTGACCAAATGACCAAATAGCAGTAGTCAAGAAAATCAAATGAAATTGCGTCTGGTTCTTGAGAATCAACAAGAGATGGAAAGACACGTCTATTCTTGAAGCATTCGGCTGATAGTTGCGAAGCCTTAAGATCTTCTGATCCTAAGGATTTTCTATTCTATGTTTTGTTTCTCCTTAGACTTATAAAACACCATAGGTGAAAGATTAGAGAGATATTTTCCATGTATTGCAATTTTCTGTAATAAACATTTATTCAGACAAAGTTTGTGAACTTGTTATGATGTACCTGTTCTATTGATTACTGAAAGAGTTAGCGTTTTCGTTATAAGCAGATTATGAGTATTTCTTGGTAGAAGAATTTTGGAGGCTACAGGCCCATTCCCTGGGATTTCTCCTGCTATTTTGTGTTGTTTATTTACTGATTGATTCTCACAATTTAGTTATTCTTACGTTTTGTAGAATTACAATTCAATTCAGTAATTGCAAGTGTGGTGTGTTACAATTTATTTTTCAATCAGGTTGAATTTATCATTATTATTCCTTTACTGCTGAGTGATGTTTTTCCATTTATTAGATTGATTTCAGCGTGTTTAAGTAGTTGTTGTTCAATTCTACACATTGTTATTTCTTGAAGTTTTTCCATTGCAAGTGTGAAGGTATGGTTTGTTGTTCAATTTTGAAGGTTGTTATTAATTGAATTATATAGAATTCCATTGCAAAATATCAATAGGTGATTGCTATTCAATTTATTAAGTATTCCTTTTCTATTGTTGTTCAGTTCATTAAGCTTGTTGTTCAATTGCAAAAGATCTTTAATTTCAACATTTGAGTGTTTACTTTCTGCATAAGTTCAGACTATAGTTTCCTTCTTTGATTAATTTAAAGTATTTCATAGTTTACTTTTGAATTGATTGATTGGACTTCGAGAATTAAATAGTATTTCTTGCAACAATTTAAAGTAGTTAACCTCTGATTTCACTCGCATATACTTTGCTTGCACTCTTAAAATAAACAGATTTGCCCTGGGTTGATTATTAATGTGAAGCATTAAGGTTATCTTTAACAGTCACATTTTTGAACCAACACCGCCATAGGTGAGGCAATGAGAATCCTCAACTAATGCATGAGGGATCATATTAGAGAGACTGATGGACTGACACCAGGTGTGAGGATGGAATGGGGGATATTGAGTAGCAAACAAACGACTTCCCTTGTCAGAGCATACAAAGCATGGACGACCTGGCAGCGACTATCTCAACTCCTTAGGGGATGGGGGACAGTGGGACTGGAGGCCAAAATGGGCTATATGAGAGAGGGACAAGGAATTAATGGATGGAATAGTGTAACAAGAGACAAAAGGGAATCAGGATAGACTCCATGAATGCGATGATGACTCAACTCGGATGCTCTGAACAAGGGCGACTCAATGATGCTGCCACACAAAATAGGTCCGGTGGGGACCATAAAAATATGAGCAAAAGATGGTTACTCATGAAAAAAATCAACACGAGCATTGAAAAGTATGAAGCAAGTACAAGTGGCGTAGGTGCAGAAATTCGGTTTTGAGATGCAGCGAAGTGACCCTTCTTGGAAAAAAGGCTTCTGGATGAAGAATCAAATCACCAAAAATAAAATATGCAAGCTACCTAAATACATGACATAAATAAAGCAAACATCTCAATGGGAGATTTTATGGGTAAAATTTCTTAAGGTAGAGTGCATTGCAAGGGTTAGGAAGGGGGTGGCCTTCGAAATCCTCTAGAAGGTATGCCCCTTTGCCTAAGTCCTTACTAATGATGTAAGGCCCTAGCCATAATTATTCTAACGTCCCATGACCAGGGACATCATGAGCCTTGTCATACACTAGAACAAGACCACCTTCATGAAAGGTACGAGGGTGACATTTTCGGTCATATTGAGCTTTGCTTCCCTTCTTGGCCGCTTCAATGGTTTGCAAGGGAACACGACGGTCTTCGGACACACGCTCAAGCATGATAAGTCTTTGTTCTAAAGGTTGAGTTTCAGGGAGAAGTTCAACGGCTAAGTGAAGGGAGGGGATTTCACACTCGATCGGTAAGACTGCCTCCTCGCCAAAAACAATGTGGAAAGGAGTAAACCTGGTGGCGGTTTTAACAGAAGTTCTATAGGCCCACAAAGCAGGGAAGAGCATAAGGTGCAAGTTGGTTTTGTGCTTGTTCATCATTCATTGAAGCATAGTTTTAAAGATTTTATTGACCGCTTCAACTTGACCATTACCTTGGGGGTAATAGGACAATGAATATTGGTGTTTAAAGCCCAACAGAAAGGATAGATTTTTGGGTGAAATAGTCGTCTTTTATTTCCCACATAATTTGTCAACCAGGAAGTTCGTAAACTGTGAGGTGCACCTGCACTAGGGATTAGAAAAATAAATCTAATCTAGTGATTAAACTACTTTTCATAAAGGGAAACACACTTTGTGTAATTGAAATCTAATATAAACACACTTTGCGTAATTGAATTCTAATCTAAACACACTTTGTGTAATTGAAATCTTAATTTATGGTTGCATAATTGAAATATCACTTGCAGTGAAAATAACCAATCTACACTTGAAAAATAAAATAAAATTTTCAATGGAAATCTAAACTATTTGCATGAATCAAAGTAAAACAAACTAATTAAACTTACAAATTTACAAAGGGATGCACATGGTTGATGGGGGCTCTTCCATTGTCCAATAGCATTCCAACTCACAAAACTCACATTCTAAAACACAATGATAGAAAATAACCTTCTTTATTTATAAGCTCCCAACTTTACATAATGGAAATATACACTCCTATTCTCATTACATCAATAGATTTTCACTTTACAGCCCCTTCCATCTCAAACCTTGTTTACAAAACATTCTATGATTCCTTCCTCTCTCTCTTTTTTATGATAGGAGAGAGTACTCCTATTTATACAAGCTTTGAGAAACAAACTCAATAATGGAGATCCACTATTTTCTCCATAGATCTACAAGTGTCTCAACCAATAAGACACATCACCTCATCTTACATGATCTTCTCCATGTGGCATATCTTCAAATATTCATGAGGGAATTCGAATGTGATCATGGGAGGCCACATAAGGGTGCCTTAAAAGCTTCCAATGAACCTACACATGTCACAAAACTCTTTCCACTTTTAAGGTATAAGCATATGCATATTATTTCCTAACTTTTGATCACAAATTCACTTAAAAACACTATAAATTAATAATGTTTGGAAAACACAAGGGTAACCCAAATGATGATTAAAGTGAGACGAATGTAGTTACATGGTGGTGAAATGGAGGTGATATAATGGATATGATGGTGAAATTGGATGTCCTTTTAAGGATAATTATGAGACCCAACATAGCTCACATCAAATCTCATCTTCGAAATGCCAAAAACGGTCAGAGACGAATTGTTTCGGAACCCCAAATCGAGCGATAACATGGTTACAGAAAAAGAGGGTCACAGTAGCTGTCGTGTTATTAAACATTGGCATGTCCTCTACCCATTTGGTGAAATATTCAACTGCCACAATGATATATTTGTGGTTACCAGCAGATGGAGGTCTACACTCCATAAATTCAATGGCCCACTTGCAGAATGGACCAGCGGAGATGACAGGATGGAGAGGAGCAGCAGGAGCTAGCACCTTTGGGGCGAAAATTTGGCAGTTGGAATAGTATTTGACTGTTTCAATGCAATCACCGAAGAGATAAGGCCAAAAATACCCAGCGCGCATGACTTTCTGGGTAGTGGCCAAACCACAGAGGTGGCCACCACAAGCGCTGTTATGGAAGGCATTAAGGACTTGCTCAGCTTCAGCATGTGTGAGACAATGACGGAGGACAGAATCAACAGTGTGACGATAGAGATCGTCACTAATGAAAAGATATCATGGGGCTTGGTTTCGTATACGTCGTCGAGCATCACAATCAAGATGGGGACGAACTTTTGGGTTCACAGATAGGTAAGGATGTCGCCATACCAAGGGTTATCTGAAGTAATAGCGATCAAATGCTCATTAGTTAAATCATCATTAACCGACAGATCTTGCGTCCCAGTGGGTAATTCAGAAATGAGTTCAGTAAGGGCTAAGCCTTTCTTACTCTTGGGTATGACAAATTCGAGATCAATTTCCTAAAGGATAACGATCCAACGAGCATATTTCCCATTGATGATCCGTCTACTCAACAGGAACGACATAGGGTTGGAATTGGTCACGACCTTGGTGTAACGTGTAATGATATAATGAAGAAGTTTCTAGAACGAGAACACGACAGCGTGCACCAACTTCTCTTCATGCGAGTAGGACACAGGGGGACCTACAAGGTTCTTATTGACATAATAGATAACATGTTCATTTCCAATGTCATCTTCCTGGATAAAGACCCCAACAACCGAGTGGGTGGAAGCTGAGATGTCCAGGATGAAATCCCTTTCAAAGTTAGGAAGACTAATCAAGGGAGAAGAAGTGAGAGCATGTTTAGGGCATCAAAAGACTATTGAACATGGTCATCCCAAATGAATGGAATGGTAGATAGAAGGAGTCTTAGAAACCCATGCACGGTGGTGGCATAGTCAGGGACGAACCGACGAAGAAAGTTGGCTTTGCCTTGGAAGCTTTGTTAATGGCACAAGGTACGAGGAATGGGAAGTTCAAGAATGGCTTGAAATTTAAGAGGAGCATGCACAATACCATCTTTGGACATGATGAAGCCCAAGAGACGGCCAAAAGGGAAACAAAAGACACATTTCAATGGGTTGAGGCGGATATTATACTTGTGACATCGAAGAAAGACAGTACGCAAATCATGGAGGTGTTACGCTTGTTGCCTAGAATGAGTAGTGAGGTCGTCGAGGTAGGCAAGGATAATATGAGCCAGGTCATGGAAACAGTATGACATGGCCCGCTGAAAAGTGGCTCTGTCATTATTTAGGCCGAATGGAATGACCCTGTTAGTGTCAATATTTGCATACTTCCACCAGGAATCAAAACACATTTTGCATGTGCATCTTAGGTGTCCCACTCTGAAGAAATTTTCAATCATTCCATTAGGTCATGATATAAAATTGTTCCATTGGTGGTTGTCCTTGTCAATAAGCTTCATTCTCCCTCAGAAGATCATATTGGCTGACTCATTCTCATGACTCCTTGAGCATAACAACACCTATGGAAATGCTCTTTTCACTTGGAAGTCTTTTAAGTCAAAATCTCATTCATAAAAGTCAGGTCTAAAGCAGTCCAATTAGGTCATTAGGTTTTTATATTTCTCAAGGTCACTCTTTCATTTCATATGAAGTCAACAGATATATGAGAGGGACTAAATAAGATCATCATTATGTAATTATCATACTTTCAAAGTTGTATTTTTTCAGTTTAATGGTTTCTATATCAAAATGTTATTTTGATATAAAATTCAATATGTAATTTATTTCTGTTTTTCCAAATGTAATTTTATGTTCTCATATGTAATAAATTTAATCCAAAGTTGTCAAATGCAATCATGTCCACCCTAAGTGGAGCAAAGAAAGACAAACTCCATGTTTGATCAACCTGCAATGCCAAAAAGTCAGAAAGTTAAATAGTATCAGTGCCAAAGTCCAAAGGGAAAAGTGAACATTAGAAAAGTGGGTGATTCAAATTAAAAATTCAAATCCACTATGCTATAAATCCTTTCAAAACACCTCAAATCAAGTCATTGCATCCATTCAGCCGTCAGAAGTTTCCAGTAGAGGAGAAAATTTCAAGTTTTTTTGAGCATTTTGAGAAAAATTCAAGGTCGTTGCGCGTTTGCACCCGGGCGTTGCGCGTCTGGTTAGGTGCTACGCATTTACCCAGAGGCATTGCGCATTTTCCCGACAACTCCATACCAATTTACACAGGCATTGCACGTTTTCCCGACAACTCCTGACCAATTTACACAGGCGTTGCGCGTTTGCACTTAGGCGCTGCACGTTTGCCTGAGTGCTGCGCGTTCCTCCAGAACACTGCGCGTTTGCACAGGGAGGGTTTCAAAAGTTTTCACAAACTCCAACAAGATTAATTTCCTAACCAAATTCTTCAAAAGGCTTTTAATCAGTAAGTGGACCCTAAAGACACCTCTCTTCTAATATATTTGGTGCTCCATAACAAATTTGAAGTGTTTGTCGCTATGGAACCCTAGCTTTCATTTCCTTCCCATTTTTCATGCACTAAATCCATATTCATGTCCCTAAACACATATCAGCCATAAATATTGTTAAATCCTAGGGTTTTCATAGACCTAGATTTTCATTTACATTCATTCCCTCCGTTTTCCTAAGCTAGTCATTTCATCTCTCACTCCCTTCATCTCATTCCATTTACCCTAGGGTTTCCAAAGCCTTCAAATTCAAAATGTATGAAGAGGAAGATAGAGGTGTCAGCGAGGAACAAACACCAAAGAAGAGTAGGAAAGGAGGGAAAATCATCAGATATGAACCAGTAACCACAAAGGATCTCATGGCTTCTCCCCTCACTGTGTCATGTTTTAAACATGTTGGTTGTTTTGATTTTTGTGAGAAAGTGCAAAGGGTCCAGTATCACTCTATGTTGACAAGGTTGTTCATTACCAATCTTCATGATAGGCAGGTCACTCTTCTTGGGGTCACTTTTACCATGTCCACTAATGCCATTTAGCTACTACAGGGATCCCTAATGTGGGAGAGAAATGGTTTAAACAAGGAAACCTTGATCAGAGCTACTATGAACCATATCTCAAACCTAGATACAAGGATGACTAGAAGACCATTTTCCCTTTCTCTCATCTCCTTGACCGATATATCCTTATGATGAAAATAATCATGAAATACTTCACCTGTGAGGGGAGGTTTTCTCGAATCTATTCATATCATATCCGACTACTCATGCACTTCACTAGAGTCAGAATGCTTCACATACCTTACTATCTTTCTCGCAGCATTGAAAAGATGGCATAAATTGTACAAAAGAGGGATTATAATCATCAAATGCAGAGTCTTTTCCACCACACCATCATCAAGATGATAGTCATGCATCAGCTTGAGCAAAATAACATTTCATGGGACACATTCATAGAAAATGAAGTCTTCACTACCCCACCTAGTCAGCATGAGCAGAATATTCCCTCATCATCTCATCCTCCCATATCTACTCCTCCTTCTCAACCTGCTGCCCATAGATCATCATGAAGTCAGATGCATTCACCTCATGTTGATCCTACTTCTTCACCTTTCCATAACCCTTCATCATCACTGTTATAGCATCATTTCTCACCTTGACATGATTCATGATTGCTTTATGGCTTTATGGGCACCCATTCCTATAGACTTGGACAAATTCACTTAAAAACAGTGGAAAATCCCTCATATGCGACTATGCCCATGTTTTTCCGCGTGTATACGCGAGTACAGCTAGACTTTTCTGCGTATGCCATTAAAATGATTAAAAAATATATAAAAAATCCCTAATTTCGCGCTGGGTTGATGGTTACTCAGGTAGTTCAACCACCCCAGCCCGTGGCCAACTGTTTCCAACTGCTGAAACTACTTGGAGGGACTATAAAAAGACCTCATGTGTGTGGCCTAAGGGAGAGAGAGAAAGTATTGATATTATACTCTGTTGGTTCCCTATCCAAGTCTGATTCCCCGTGCCTCCTGCACTTTCCCAGTTCATTTCAGGAAACCCTTGTTTCCTTGAGATACACATCCCTTTATATGTTATCTCGTATGCACCTGTTTGGAAGGAGTCTTAGCGAGGCAAGGGCTAGACGGATCCGGACGACGGTCTGCGAAGGCCTTGGAAGGATCAGGTGATCTCTCCACTTGATTACTTTTGTACGTACTATTTATAATACAGAAGTATCATGCTGTTCCCGAAATAAACGTGTTAGTGTATGCTTTTATGTATGAGAATATTTGTTATACAAGCATTCATTAAGATTTATTTAATGTTTTATATGAATCTCACTAACATATAGAGTAGATATATGTTGTACAACTTGTCCTTTGTGCTGGTTTCTTCTTGTATTTCAGGTTAAGGAGGAAGGACGGTTGCAGGGAGTTTGAACTCCACGTGGATCTACTTCAAACGTAGGACCAACGGGTAAACCTCTCATTCTGCTCTATTTCGTTTTTATGAATGTGCATGATCATGTGAGTCTCTGTTAAGTAGTACGCCCCTGCTCTGTGGAGGTTGAATCCCAACCAACCTCTAGGGTGTTAATTCCCCGAAACAGAACTGGCGACTCCGCTGGGGATCACATTTTTGTGATTCTCCTGTTGGGTTGTTTCAGCTGTTTGGTGGGTTGCCAACAGTTTTATCTGTCTTTTACAGTCCAGTTTATCTTCTTGCAGTCAGTCTGAAGTCTTGGTGTCTTTCCCAGGCTTGTACTTTTTGTTTTTCATTATCTTTCTTTGTATACGCTCTTTTGCTTGCACACAGTCACGTATACCCACGAGTTTGTGTAGAAGGATCCGCGTATACGCGAGTTTCCCTCAACACAGACGCGTATACACGCTGGTTGCATAACTGCAAGGTCGCGTATACCTAGGCAGATTTTGAATTTTTGAGTTTATTGGCTTTTTGGTCCTTTCTGGCTGTGGAGGCCTGTGTCTACAGTGTCTCTGTACTTACTGGAGTGTGAAGGAAGTGGTTTCAAGTCTTGTTTCTCTTTCGTTTGTTCGAAAACTAATATTTTTGGCAAAGTGTTCTTGTTGGTGCTGGCACTCCTGGATTGAGTTCCAAGATCGCTTTCTGAGCATTCTTGGCTGTTCTGCTTTATCAGAACAGAGAGCTTCTGCTCACTGACTCGCTCCTATCTTTGTGTTGTGCTTTGCATTGCGATTTTTGCTTCGTTTTCTATTGGTTTTCTTGAGTTTCATAGGCTAGGGTTTTGTTGCAATTTTCGAAGAACTTTTCTTGCTTCTTTGGAGTCTTTTGTTGCAGCGAGTTTGCACTATTTGTCTAGGCTGGTTGATTGAGTTTTTGGTCTTCCGTTGCTCTTATTGATCTTGCTATTATTAGCTTTATAAGGTTTGGGAGCATTGTTGGAGTTTATGCTTGAAATTCGGTCTCGTTTTGGCTTGGATTGTGATAGTTGTGCTTGGTCTTTTTGAGCTCTTGCTTTATAAAATTAAAAAGCCCAAAAAACATTTGTTTTGCTTTTTGTTTTTGCATATCAAAAACTCAAAAAACATTGTTTTTTGTTTTTGTTTTTGTTGTTGCATTTTCATTTTCGTTTGGTCACATCTTTTGGAGCTTTTGTGAAGTTTCGTGCTTCTAGTTTTCGGCTTGATTTTGAGGAAAGGTTGTCATTTGATTTCTTCTTCTTCTTGTTGAGTATTTTGGTGTCTTATATTAAGAGTTCTTGTTTTCAAGAATTGGCTTTCTAGACAACAAAAGATGAGTTAAAACTGAAGGAGCCTTTTTGGGAAATTTCACCTTGTTTCAAGAGACTTTTTGCATCATAGAATTTACATGCTTGTAGTCATTTGCATTAGGTGCATTGAATCATTTAGTTAGCTTCTTAGTTTTTGTGAGTGTGGGTTTGCAATTCGAAAAGAAAAATACAATTTTTTTTTTTTTAGTCTCGTAGAACCTCTATAGAGATTACTTTTCATCGAAAGACAAAGAACTGCATGTGCATGTAGTCAGGTTTTTATTAATTTCTTTTGCGTCAAAACATCATTGGTTTCATCTCCATATCCTTGTGACTTAATACAACAACCCTTAAAATAAGCGATTTAATCTAAAATCAACTAGCAAGTTTTACTAAGTGTCGATCACCAACTAGCTAGGTTGTAGGGCCTTGGAATAGGTGAGTGGAGAGTTAACTCTCCAAGGCCGCTCAAACAAACATAGAAGTTGATTAATTGAGCGAAATCCAACTCCGTGAGGTGGACTGGGAAAGCTCTCATCTGAGAGTCAAGCGCGAGGGGAAGTGAAGGTTAAGAAGAGGGATACCCCCCCTCCGATTAGCTGAATCTGACCTCAAGACCGTTCCGCCCAGCTTCTGATACGGATTGGTGTCCATAGTTGTTGTTCCTAGGTTCCACACAGGTGACTGCGGGGGGGAATACCGTGGTACCTGAGGCAGACGTCGCATCACTTTCAGCAGTACTTCTGGGGGGTGCCCTTGCGAAGCTTGGGTGCTTGAGCCGGCAAAGGCTGTCGTTAGGAGGTCGGCGTAATTGTTTCTGATACCTTCGCTAGTTGTTCTGGGCCCTAATCATCCCAGACTGCTTTCGGAAGGCCCTATACTTCGCTTTCCTGTATTTTGGTGTCCGGTCCTCATCACCCGGAGCGGAAATACTTGGAGGCTATTTGCTTGTTGTTTCTTAGGGATTTTTATTTTAGTGAGTGCTCTTTGCTCCTAGCTTGCCTAGCTTTTCACTTTTTTTGAGTCTAATATAATAAATCTATAAAAGTGGCTGATCAAGCGCCTCGACGTTCGAGGAGAATCCGGGGGTTATCTCCCGAGAGTGCAGAGCCTTCTTCGAGAAGGCGTAGGAGCGATTTGGCAGGTGGTTATCACCCTGTGGATTCTGACGCTGTGGAGAGAGATCCTCCACTAAGGTCTGAAGGTTTCGTTGCTGATTCCGGTGTCGGTCCCGAGAGGAGCGTTCCGCTCACCTCGCGAGTTCTTTTTCCTCAGGAAGAAGATTTTCAAGTTGAAGACATACCTGAGCCTCCTGCTACAGGTCCATCTCCTCTTCCTCCTGATCATCCGTTTGTTCTTCAGTACATCGGACCGGAGTCTGAGAGACCGCCGGATATTCCATATCATTCTTATCTTTCGATGGCAACGACTGGGAACGCGGCTTCTACCGTGAGTGCTGCAGGAATTCAGACCCCTGCTTCTGTTGAGGCAGGGGGCACTATTGCTTCATCTTCGATTGCTTTTAGCACTACTATGTCTGGCTCTGGGTTCACCCAGGCATATGCTTCTCATTCTAGTCCCTTCTGTTCAGGGATGTCCATTAGCGGAAATCCCTCGTTTTCCTTTTCCGCCGGTGCAGCTAGATCCACGCCCATGTCTAACATGGCTAGTGGATCAGCTTCATTTCAGGGTTTCCCCTTTGGGACTGGGCATATTCCCAGTTCCAATCCTTCTTTAGGGTCGTTTCCTTTTACGTCCCAGACCCAGAGTTTTAACCCTTGGTCTGCGGGGCAAAGTTCGACTACTTTTACAGGATGGAATCCTGTGTTTACAATGGCTGGGGCAGGGAATCAGTTCTTCGCGGGTCATCAAGGGAATGCTTCTTTCCCTTCATCGAGTGCTCATCAGTCTTTTTCTCCTCTGTCTAATGCATGGAACCCCTACCAGGGGCTTACCTCTTCAGTCAATACTTCAGCGGGGGGAACTAGTTTGGGTTTTGGTAACTCGGCGTGGGGAGGAGTTTCTTCTCCGTTTTCTACGAGTCCTTTCTGGCAGCCTGGTGCCTCATCAAATCCAGGCTATTCTTTTCAGAATGTTCGAAATCCATCCCATCAAGGCTGGAATTCTCAGGCTCCGCCTCGATTACCGTTTCTGGCAACGTTAAACTTGCCAGATTTGTCGAAGTTAACTAATGACCCGATTCGTTACAGTCCGGGGTGGCCTCCGGTTCCAACCAAACTTCCTTCAGACATTCCTAAGTTTGAAGGTAAGAATGGTGAAGATCCGGCAGACCACATCACCACTTTCCACTTATGGTGCTCATCGAACTCTCTGATCGACGACTCGATTAGATTGAGATTATTTCAACGCACCCTAACTGGGAATGCTGCTAAATGGTATATAGAGCTCACTGGGGGCAGTTTCACCACATTTGGAGAACTGGCTGTCACTTTTCTTAACCATTTTCAGTTGCCTGTCAGATATGAGGCTGGGACCGAACTCCTGGCTAATTTTAAGCAGGATGAGGCAACTCACATTTCTGATCATATTCAGGAATGGAGGAGAAGGAAGAGGCTTATCAAATCCCATATTCCAGGTGAGTTCCTTCTCGAGTGGTTTTTGAAATCGCTTCAGTCAGATATTTCAAAGGATGTATCCATGTCAGGGGTATATTCCGAGGAGCAGGCCATCTTTAGGGCCCAACAGTTAGAGTTGATCTATTCTCAGTCTGGCATGCTTTACAAGTATTTGCCCAATGCTCCTCGCTCCAAATTGGATCTATCGAAACCCAAACCTGGTCCGCATGGTGACGGACTTGTCGGATCGGTCAGTAGTAGTGCAGCCAGCCTGCTTTCTCAATTGCAGCAGTTGTCTTTACAGTCTGCTCCTTCTGGTCAGGCTGTGCCTGCTGATTCATCACCTTCCCAGTCTTTGTCCATTAATGCTGTCCAATCTTCTGAACCCAAAGGAAATCAACAGTCCGATGGGAAGAAGAAGGGACGTAATAACAAAAAGAAGGGCAAGAATGGGAAGGGCAATGCAAATAAGACCAACGAGCGTGTTGGTGAAGGGCAAAAGGAGAAAAAGAAAGTTAAGTTTCCGTGCAAGCTTTGTGCTGGAGACCATCTCACGCATCTTTGCCCGAAAATTCAGGATGCTCAGCGCCTGTTATCTCAGCAGGGTTCTTCTAGTTCCCAGGCTGTGCTAAAAAACCCTTTTCCCCAAGGGCAGCAATTAATTGCTGGCGCGAACCAAAATCCTGGGGCTTCCTCTGGAGGTCCTCAGGAAGGGGAAATTCCATCGAATATATTTATGATGAGTGCTCACGTGGATGTCGCTACGAGATCCCGTGATTATGGCGGAGAGGAATCTTCGAAAGCTAAGGAAGTTCCTGATGCTACTGAGCCGCTTCACATCACGAAGCCAACTGTCGAGTCTATGCCTCGGATGCCAAAAGCATCTTCCAAGCGGTCAACGATTAATCCGAACATGAGGGCTGCCCAGAACTACTCGATTGTAGAAGATCTGGCGCAGAGTCCTTGTGCTATGTCAGCTTTAGAGGTACTCCAGTCTTGTCCGGCTCAGCGCAGTGCTTTGCTCGCTGCCATTGGGGCTATTGATCCGAAAAATTCTCTTATGATTACTTTTGATATGAATAATTTTAAGAAGAGACTTCCTCATCATATGGCCTTCCATATTAAATCATCGTATCGGAAGACTAATATCTTTCGCACGGTTGTTGATGAGGGTGCTTCTACTTACGTGATGTCTCTCGCATGTTGGAAGACACTTGGATCTCCCAAAGCTGTTCCATCTAGCACTGTTCTTACTGCGTTCGATGGCCATTCTCACAGGCCCCATGGTATTGTCCCGGCTTTGCCCATCTGTGTTGGGGGCAAAACCGTTAACATAGAAGTTGAGGTAGTAGATGCAGCCTTGGACTACAACCTTCTGTTGGGGAGGAACTGGATATATGACATGGATGCTATTGCATCCTCACTATTTCGAATTGTATGTTTCCCCCACGAAGGGAGGATCGTTACAGTGGATCAACTGGACTGTCCTCCTGTAGACCTGGATGCGCCTTCTGACTCATCTGTTCCTAAGTTGGATAATGCTAAGGCGCCTATCGAGAATCTAGGAGTTGGAATGTATTCTTCCCTGATGGGATCTTTCGATCTTCCTCCTCCTAAGGTGTCTATTAATGCTATTTCATCCTCCAAGGCTCCCCTTCGAAGAGAGTTCTTTCGAACTCATTATTTTTCGGATCCTTGGACCTTACCTTCCCCAACAGCCACATTGGAGGAAGGGCAAGTGGGTGGAATGGCATTCCCGATTTCTGCAGCTGAGATTGCATATCAGTCTATTGTTGACACTGCAGAATCTGATCCAGCTCCTCTTTCAGTGGAAGAGTTGGATGGTGATGTGGCTCCGGCTTGGACGCTTACTTCTTCTTCTGCCCAGGATTGTCTAGATACTACTCTTCCATCTGAAGAGGCTATCCTGGAAGCGATGACAGGTATAGATAGACCGTGGGATGATTTGCATCATCGGTCTTACTTCCTACCTGACTTGAGCGAAGTCGAAACAAGTTTTCCAAGTCCTCGGTCTCCTGGACCTGTTCACCCAGTCTTGAGCCCCTTAGCACCAGCACAGGTTTATGCTGAAGGGAACATGGCTGTGATCTCTCCTACTATCCCGGTGAACATCTCCAGGAATCCCAACATTATCGAGAACGTTTTCATTGGAGTTGAATGTTCCCATGAAGAGGTTCAAATCTATACCGAGCTCTTCAAAGAGTATAGGGATGTTTTTGCTTGGTCTTATGAGGAAATGCCTGGCATAGACCCATCTATCGTCCAGCATGAGATCAAGACGTATGAAAACGCTAAGCCCGGTCGTAAAAACTTCGTCCGTTAATCCTAGGAAGGAAGCAGCGCCTATCAAAGCCGGGTTGAAAGCCGCTAAGGCGGATTCATTTTCCTGGGCCTCTGTGCATCGAATGGGTTTCAAACCCTGCTCCGTTGATAAAAAGCAAGGAACGATTCCGCGAGGTGCATCGATTTCCTGCAGACCCAATAAGGCGTTGTCCTAAAGATAATTACCCCACACCCTTCATCGATCGATTGTCGTACGCAGTGTGTCGGTGAATCTAGATTTTCTCCTTCATGGACGTTCGGGTTATAATCAAACTATTATCCGTCCGTAAGATCAACATAAGACCGCATTTATTTGTCCCCGGGGTGTCGCTTTCGCATATAAGAAAATGCCTTTTGGTCTTAAAATGCCGGAGCCACCTTTCGCCGGCCATGTCTTACGCCTTCCACGACATCAAGAAATTATCGAGGCATACTTAGATGATCTAACACCATTATTCTCGAAAGAGGATGGATCATCCCGAATACCTCCGCAAATATTTGAAAGATGTCGCGATAAAATTCGTCAATCCGAACAAGTGTTGCCAGAATATCCCATTTACTGTTGGGATTTATTGTGTTCAGTGGAAGGGATAAGGGTAGATCCCTTCAAGGTTGAGGCAATACTTCTGTACAAGCCTTCAGTTTTCCTTACAACTGCCTAAAGTCTCCAAGGGAAGTCTAATTTTCTGAGGTTTTATCGTTAACTATGCCGGGATTACAAAGGGATATATGAGATCGTTGAAGAAAGGAGGACATTAAGGCAACTTGGGCTAATGTGACCGAGTGTTGAGCCATTTCCAAAGACCTATTAGAGAGGCTACAGCATGTGTTTGCTTCACTTGGAGTGAAAGGGCCATGTATTCTTCATCAACAAAATAGGTGGACCAAGGCAAGGAAAAGGCTAAAGAGCCAATCATCGATATAGGAGGATAAACATGAAACAGAGCAAGAGTTTCAACTAATCGACTCTGGATAGAGGAAGATGAGAACAAAGAATTGAGGCAAAAAAATCAAATTCAAAGAAGCAAATATTAGTGAACTTCAAGCTGACTCCACAGCAGCATGCGATTGACTTTATCGAGCAAGAAAATCACAGTTCGAAGACCAAGCAAATTATCAATGAGGTTAGGACTACTCAAGCAGCAGATGCGTAAAAGGCTAAGGCCTCGCTAGAGGAGACATTTCCGATTAAGGCTTGTGATTTATGATGAGGAGGATTAGCCTCCAAGGTAGAGACCAAGGACTAGAGGGCCGAAAAGAGCTCTAGCCTCGAGAGACACGAGAGAAGTTGAGTTAGGCACAACCTGCATCATAAGTGAGCTGCTTCGCTCTAGAGATTAGCAAGGATATAGAGTATCGGCTCGATAGAGCCAATTTGCATCCGGAGAGGTCATGGAAGAAGGCCATCAAGGACAATTACATTTAGAGGAAAATGGCAAATCACTACGCCATGAGAAACAAAATTTCAAGGGCCAAGCTCAAATGAGCTCATGCAAAAATTCAAACTTTGACCCAAGCAAAAGGAGAAGGAGAGATTAGACATACTTGCCGAGGTGTCTCTTCATACCAAACACTTGATAAGCAAGTAACCTCACAAATTTTGGCAAATTTTGGCACATTTGCACTTTAGGGTGTATTTTTGGTTTTTTCGAGTAATTTTGGCACATGAATTTTGCCAAATGCGCAATGATTTTAGGCGCCGCGCTCTTTTTTGGGGCCTTAATTGAAAAATGGCCACCGACCATCATGTTCAAAATGATGAATACATAAACCCTAGAAAGTTTCAAATTTTGGAGGAGAACTAGTCCTCAAAAAGTGCAAAAACTACCAAATTTTCATGTTTTTGCCAACTTTTTTGACCTAGTCGCCGCGTGTTTACCATCCTTGGGAGATTCCTTTTTCGATTGGGTGAAAATGAGCATCATTTTGGAAACTCGGATGTAGATTTGGAAACTAGACTCAAAGAGATTTGTAATGAGCTATCATGGAGTTGATTGACACCAGGAAGGCACTCAAAAGTTGCTTACAAAAGACGTTATTTTTCCCGTTAGGCACCGTGCGTTTGCCAAGAAAAAATGCATTTTTTCACAATCTTCAACAAATTTTGAAGTTTTACCTCTAGCTTGAATTTTTACTTGGGAAAATGAAGAAATTACTGATGTAAATGGTCGTGGTAAATGTAAATGTCATGTTTTGACTTTCATCTAAGGTAGATACATTAGGTGAGTCCTCTAGAGGTCAAATCAATCAGCTCTCTCTTTAGAGGCAAATTGTTGGGGTCTTCCTAGTCTTTAGTTTCTTGTTCGCAGGTGAAACTGATTCTATCTCATGGATTCGACTCGTTGAGGCTAGGGAGAGTGGTTTTTCGTGTCTATATGATGTATTTTCTCAGTTATTGTAATGGTTGGACTCTTTTGAAGGTTTGGCTTCTCAAGGACACAATTTTGTATCAAATAAATTTATATTAATGCTAAATTTGGCTGCCTATTTTTATGGGATCCGTGTGGTATTGTGTTTAGTTTCAGTTTTCTTTATGCTCATATGCTAGATTTTTTTTTTTGCATTTCATCCATCATTTCATTGCTATTATGAATGTTTACAAGCCAGATGAACAAAATCCATAATTTCTATGCTTTGTTTTGGGTAAATATCCACAATTTGTAATTCCTTTAGTGTAGAAAGAAACCGTGAATTCAATTAGTGCTCTTTCTAGCCCTCACACTGCCTTGAACATCCTGATCACCAAACCCTAAATTGCTAAACGTTGTACCTACTCGCCCCCATAGAACACCGCAAATCTTGACCTACTTTCCTGCCTTGGATTGCTTCGATCTCTCCTAATCCAAAGAAACTCCACAATCAAAATAAAACCCCGAGCTACTATTCCTAGCTTAAAAATTCTTTCCCCGCCATTCGTCACATCTATATGGACGTAGCCCTCTCCTCGCCTAGTAGGGCTAGCTACTTGGCTAAGTGTGGTTCGAGGTTACCTCGAATTGCCTTCTTCACTCGAGGTTCAATCTCGAGTGATAACAGACCCTATAAGCGAAATTTCAAGACACTTCAATGAACGCGTTTTTAAATGATCAACACGATGGATAACTATCTCAAGTTGTATCTAGAGAAACCATCCATAAAGGATAGAACCTCATGCCCCGAACACTCATCTATGATTTTAAGTCAATGAACTGTGTAGAAGTTGTTTTGGACAAGCCTTGTTCAAAGTCGTGTGTGAAAGCGTGCAAACACTGATGGTGCCTTGTTTCTCGAGAACTAGGAACTGTGTTAGAGACCCAAGTGGTGTATTCAATGGGATAGATAAAACCAACTCGCTTGGGCTTACGATTTCTGGGCCTTGATAGCCTCACGTCCGAAGGATTTCACTGTCTAACCATGTGATTGTGGAGTGGCATCGAGACATGTATCGATATGGTGTTCCACAATAGTAGGATCAAGTCCGGCATCTTCCGAATGACTAGGGAAAAAACATCACGAATTCCTTGAATAGCTTAGTGTAAGACTCAATTTTCTTCCGGTGGTACACCGTCTCCCCTAAGGCGATTTTTTTCTTCTATCCTCGGTTTATCATAAATGCTGATTTTAATCGTAGGAGAGATATTGCACATATTTCCTTCTTAGAAAGCATCTAAAAGTGTGAATGGATTTCTAAACCAATCAACCCCATTTGAGATGAAATCTTTAGACTCCACAAGATAATCGGGTCAAGGACCGTTGTGGAAGGAAGTACGCATGGTGGTGCATATCATCCCAAGGAAAGTCGTGGTGGTCATTGCTTCCATATTGTCTTCATCGTAGTGAAATAAGGGGGGGGGACCGTGTAAGAAGGACCACATGACTTCAAGTGGCTACCTAACGCATCATCATGATAGATATGGTTCACATAAGCATCGCTACGAGGGTAGACGAAGAGCCAAGAGGCTGAAACATCTACGAATGTTGAGCCCAATGTGATCATCGAAGGAGTGTCTGGCCCAAACATAAGGAAATGCCCTAGAGGGGTTTGATTTGCCAAGGATCTTCATGGATGATGATGGACAGAGGATAGTGGCCGAAGGCTCCGTCATCTCGACATCTGGAGGAGGTATGACATTGTCAACGGCTTAGGCCGAGCCAAACACACGAGTAGAAAAAGTAGTCAATTGTTAGAATGAATTCTCAACGCAAGTAAATAATAAAAATAACTTTAGCTACACATGGAAAACAACCCCAACAACAAATATGGCTAGCTAACTTTTAGAGCTGCAATAGACAAATAAAACAAATACAAAACAAACCCAATTCTATGCAAATAAAGCAATTAAATAGTAGAATGAAATAAGATCTTCTTCGAATATCCAATGGAAAAGACAAGAATTATAAAGAATTCCGGTAAGAGGCTCCGTAATCAATGAGCCACTCATGAGAACAAGAAGAAGAAGATACATTCAATGCATAACCTCGCATCTTGATGCTTGAAAACTACATGTAGAAAGTGTCATTCGAAGATGAAGTCAAGAGTTCTCCAAATGGATATTGTATTTTTCCATTGTCGCTTACAAGGCTTCCATCTTCTTAAAACATTTTCACTCTACGTGGCCATCACGTTTACAAAAGCTGTGCAATGTTCATTTGTCTTCTTCCTTTGTTTTTATTTTCCTATCAGCTTGTTGAGTTTCTTTTCGCTCATGCATCGTGAGTGCTTAAGACCTTTTTTTGGTTTAGGACCATTCTTTTTAGGATGTTGCTTCTTAGGATTCTTTGGATTTGGTTGTCATTGGCTTCTAAGGCTTTCAGTAGGTTTCCCGTATTAATAAGACCAAGGTGTAAGAGTTTTTCTTGCTCCCCCTCTCTTTATCAAAGAATCACAAAAAGCATTAAAACACGGGGACATGTAGGGTGTGTTAGCACCCGCCGTATCTCCCAAGGTTGAAGAAGGAATCCCAACGTAGGTAAATCAAGTACCAAAATTTTAACTTGGTAGCTAGTCTCTACCAAGCCTGAGGCCTTCCACAAGGTCACAGCGCAGGGCCGGAGGATTTTAGGTTTTTAGGGCTAGATAATGAGTGCAAGGTTTGTTTTGATTCGATTTGGCTGGATTATCACCGAATGAAGAAATTAGGTCAAGGGAGCCAGTCGTGGAAATGTGATAAGGTCATAGGATCATCGGGGCAGTTAGGCATAAAGCCTTTATCACTTAAAGATGATTGTGATGGAATGGTTTTTTTGAGATTGAAGAGAAACTAGGAAGAGCATGGGAGATGTATTCTTTCCTGGGGACGGGAGGAAAATAGACAAACTATGATCAATTCCCCAAAAATGTAGCATGAGCAAGCATGTGTTTTAATCATCAAACTTGAAAAATATCATACCATAGAGATGAAGTGAACATGGATACAATACATTCTCACATATGAAATTGAAGAAAAGACAATGATAAACACTGTACCACAAGTATCCAAAAAAATAGTTGTAACTCCTCTTATTAGCCGGCCAAACTAAGTACAATAGTTCCTCGATCAATAAGAAAACATACACGCCGATTCCAACCCTTGATAAGAATGAAGAAAGGGACTAAATAGACATCAAAACATCATTCAATTATCCCCGCAGGTCGAACCATGAGGTGAGGAAGAAAACCACAAGATACCGAACTAAAAGCTAGAGTATAGGATGGTCCAAGTGACTCACTCCTCATTACATTCAACTTATTCATTATGACTCAATGATGACTTTCACGCTACCCCTAGGTAACTTATGCTTGACATAATTACATTTACCATGATTAATTACATAAGTGTAAACAAGATTTCTTGAAGAAAAGTCAAAATTTCAGAGAAACTTGGAAAAAAATAGCAAATTAGTCATTTGCACCCTCCACTTCGCATTTGTGCCCCGGGTAGTGTCAATTGTGCCTTCCGTGTTCAAGGCCACTTGGTCGACCTATAGGTGTCCAAATCAAAGCCCAAGGATGGCTTGTTGGAAAGACTTGCTTGTCCTCTTTTCGAATGCCTCAAGTTCACAAAATAAGGTAATTCCCCCCTCAAAAATTCATTCTCCCAAGATCGTGTATATGTGCAACGCCTAGGTCAAAATAAGCAAGAAGGTGGGTGTTTGAGCTTTTCACCTATCAAAACCGCAAACCAAGGTTGGAACATTATTTTCTCGAGATGAATTGCAATTAGGAATCCAATGGTGCCTCTCTTTCCCTCAAAAAGTGCCCCAATTATTTCATACGCTTTAGGGCCCTACGCAAATGCCCAATTTTCTCGCTAAACGTCCGTCCCAAAAAACAAAAAATTTCCCGCATTTTGCAAAAAAGTTTGTAAATGCCTCAAAAATGTTGGAATGGCTGATGATGATGTGTCTAAGCTTGGATGGAAGCCTCAACAAGAATATCCAATTTCTTCTTCTCTTCCATGGTCAAATCTTCAATTTTTTGCAGTGACTGGCACTTTTGAGCTCGCCAACGCAATTTTTTCCTTCTCAAAGGCATGATGTTTGACCTTCCTCCTTAGCCAGGTCATTATCCTTATTTTCCTTTGCTACCATCTTCTCCAAATTTTGATTGGCTCTATCAAGCCATGGCTCCCCGTTCTTATTGATCACACAGCGTTGCTCATTTAGGTTAGCTGATCAACAAGCACAACTTCCTTTGCCTCTCTAGGACAGAGCCTCACCCCTCTAGTTCTAGGTTTCTTCCTTGGTTCTTGTTCCTCTTCATAATCAAGTAAGCCATACTTCTCCAGTGCTTCATCTAGCATGGCTTTGTCCTTTTCTTCCTCCCTTTCATAAATGGCATACTTTACCTCATCAATGACCCGTTTTGGTCTTCAATTGCTCATTTTTCGTCAGAAGCGAAGTGACATATCCGTCTCGCAAGATTGGGCTCAAGCTCCTTAATCTTGGCATCCTTCCCTTTGATAGTTGCATTAGCATTTTTTCATTGTCATCCTCATCTAGGTCAAAGAGTTGAAATTCTTTTTATGTTTTGTGAGTGTCCTCCTCATCATGAATGACTCGCTCAATGAACTTCTCTTTACCTTCGTCCACCCGTTGTGTCATTGTAGAAGGCATGGCCACTTCCACTCCATGTGGAGAAAACACATGCCCGTGACCTCTCTCGGTAGGTTTTTTGTACTGGCTCAACCTCAACCATATTACCCATTTAGGCTCAATGTCCTCATCCTCGCTAGGTAACCCAAAATCACGATGGGATGGAGATAAAGGATCATGATGAGATGGGGATGAAGGAGGTGAAGGGGATTGATATGATGATGATGAATGTGCCATGGGGTGAGATGGAGGATGGAAGTGGATGGTTGGGATGATGAAGGGACATTTTTGCATGCCGAGTGGATGTCTCATTGAAAATATCATTAGCTATGAAGGTGCTCCATGCAATGTTTAGTTGATTGAGATAAGGAGGACTATGATTTTTAGAAGGAATGATGAAATAGGCTTCTCATTTGTTGTTCATATTCCTTCTTCTCTGAAATGTATTCCATCTTATCTATACTCCATAAAAGATAAGGTATGTTGAGCATCCTTACCCTAGTAAAATGCATTAAGATCCGTATGTGATAGGAATAGAGCCTGTGTAATCACCTTCGCATGAAAAGCATTTCATGAATATCTTCATCAATGGGGCATATTTGTCTAGGAGGTGAGAAAAATGAAAGAACATCTTTGTTTGATTTTGATGTCTTGGTTTGTGAAGAAGTCAAAGTCATGTTTCTTCAACTTACCTTTATTGAACCACTCTCCCCAACATTTGGGATCCCCTCAGAGTATCCGAAATAATAGCACCGGATAGAGTAAAAGTAACACCGCCTAATGTAACTTGGTTGTCATGGAGCCTGGATATGAAAAGTCTAGTCAACATGGGAAGGACACTTGATTTTTCTCACAAAAATCATAACAACCCACATGTTTGAAGCATGTCAAAGTCAATGGAGAAGGCAAGGGCTACTAGTGTTTGTGGGTTAAATTATGAGTACTCTTCCCTCTTTATAGCCTCTCACCTATGCTTCCTCTCCTTCACTGAATGATGTGCATTCTTCCTCTATTTCCATGGTGTTTTTTTCCAAAACCCTAGGGATTTAGGAAAGGGAAAATGAGGGAGATGTTTGATAGTGTGATATGCTAAAATGGGGAGGGGATAAAGAGTAATGATATGATAGATTTAGGATAAAAGATTTAGGAATTGGGAGCCCAGTAGATGTAACACCTAGGGGTTAGGTTTTGGGAGAAAGTTGTAGGAAATGGAATTTTTCAAATGAGGGGGTTTGGGAATGTGAGCCAGAAGTGTGGGAAGGATGTATAGGGTAAGGGGAGTGAATTTTGAGAGTTTTCGTAAGACGTACTAGGTTTTTCCTCAATTTAAACACCAAATCACAACCTTAATTTACAAGACTTCAACACATAAACTTATGAAAATGGCCAAGTAATGAGCATCTTACCTGCCTGTTGGAGGTCAATGAATAAGCTTAGAGCATTGAAGGAAATTTCAACACTTGAACACTTTCTAAGGCTTTCTAGTCATTTGCGCCATTAACAATGCATTTGCGCCCTGATCGGTTATTTGCGCCCTTGCCTACACATTTGCACCCTCTCGCTAAGTATTTGTGCCCTCATTTTAACGTTGCCCCTATCTTTAGCATTTGCACCATGCCTTCAACATTTGCACTCGACTTCAACATTTTTGCACCTTGCTCGCATTTGCGCCTCGCCGCATTTGCGCCCTAAACTCGGCTCTTTTGCCAATTTTGCTCAAAAATTTGAAAATTTGGCCCTTGGAGTGCTTGCTTGATGTTTGGAGGAGGAAAATGAATTTTAATTGATGTCAATGAGTTATAAATAGATAAGTGAATTGAATTTGAATCGAAAACCCCAATTTTCTCTAATGTCTCATTTCACTTTTGAAAACTTTTGCCGATTACCCTTCATCTAATTCTCTTCCTCAGGATGATGTTGGCCGGTGTTTGACAATTTTCTATTTCATTTTGGCATATGTGATTTTATTTGGTAGCTTAGGGACAAAACTTATTACATACGTAAAGTATAAAATTACATAAAAAATGAAATAATTCAAAAAACTCGTTTTTGAATAAAATTACATTCCGAGTATGAAAATCATACTTTAAAACCAAAATTACAACTTTGAAAATGATATTTATATTCTAATAATCCTCTCATAGATAATAATGAAATGTTTATTGGGTCACTCTCACACCTTTGCTGACCTTATTGAGATGAAATGGTGCATTTTGGACCTTGAATAGTGAAACGTAATGACCTAATGGGACCTTGAATGACCTCGACTCCATGGTTGAATTTGGCTTCAATATAAGACATAGTGAAATGAGCTTTTCAAAAGTGTTTTAATGCTCAACAAGACATGAAGGTGGCCAAAAAATGTGAACTTTTGAGGGAGAGTGAGGCTTTATGACTAGGGCTACCATAAGTGAATCAATTTTTGCATGACCTAATGGAATGATAAAAGAACTCGAGTGGGACCCCTAAAATGAATATATAAAAGAGTAAGCTTTATCACCGACGGCGTAATGAATACTTTACATAACATCGACCTTATTGGGGATGAAGTCTCCTTTGGAGATGTCAAGAACACCATGTGACCAAGTGCCTAACCATTGGGCCAATACTACTCCAAAAAAACTTCGAACCGAAATGCATGACTAAATACCGAAAACTCAATGACACAACCAGACTTTGAAAATGACTAAAATTGGATCAACAATGACTCAAAAATTATCTTACTTTTCTAAAAAATTAACTTGAAATGGTAGAAACTCAATGAAGTTCCATGGCCTTCACTTCTGCCCGAACACCAATGCTTTTCCATCACATTTGTAGGAATATCAAGCCGATATATATAATGAGGATGATTTTTTTTTTCACAATTTCATATTAAAAGATAGTGCTTCGTGAGCCCGCCATTAACTGCTCCTCCTACAACTTTTTCCATCCATTTCTTCCAAGAGATATGCATTTTGTCCACGAGAAGCCGCAATCTTAAAAGGTCCTTTCCATAAATTATCGAACTTCCCGTGCTTACCCTCGTCTTCATTCCCCGGCATCCCAACCGAGAAATCCACCGCCGATCTTGAAATCATCTTGCTTGGTTTTTTAATGCTTATAGATTTGATTGATCTTATCATGTAGCTTGGAAGTGTTCTAAAACACATCTTCTTGTTTGTTGTAAGTGAATCCTTTATTTTATGCGGTATCAGAGTGTCATTTTCTTCATCTCTCGCGTCTTTGTGCAAAATTTTCATGATCGGGGATGCCCAATGAAGAAGGGAAAAACTATATCCACACCATAAAATACCCGAAATGGAGACATGCCTATCGATTTCTCGCTTCTTACCCGATCTTCCGTTTACGTTGCATTAATCACCTTCTTGTACAATTCTCCAACATATTTTTTATTATGATGATCAAAGACTTGTTGAGGACTCCACAAATCCGTTGCCATGTTGATAATATGTTGTATAATGACCCAACTTAATGTTATACATGTCACACTCGTCATCTTCTTTGATTTGAAGGCCGCAGAGTTATCCGTGATGATATTTCTGTGAAAACCAAACCGGGACAAGATGTTAGTTTCTATAAACCGAATTATAACCGAGTCCGTAGCTTGCCCTCGTGTGGATCGCTTCAATCCACTTTATGAAATATTCTATGGCGGTAAGTATCCATCTCGTGTTGTGCTGATGATGGTGGATATATTTTGCCAATGAAATCTAAGCCCATTGTTGGAAAGGAGCTTCCAACCGAAATGGCCGTAATGGTAACGAAAGAAGCTTATGTTTACCTTGGAAAATTTGGCATTCATGGAAACTCATGACCATCTTTTACAAATCTGCCAAGTGTACAATGTTGGCTAATAGTAACCCGCTTCCCGTACTTTGTTGGATGTAGTCTTCAAAGATAAGTGACCTCCACAATCTCCTAGAAATCCTTCATCACTTCTTTGGACTCATCTTCAACCAAGCAATTGAGTAATACTCCTCCAGGATCCTTCTAATAGAGGCACTATCTAGTATGCAATATTTTGAAGCCTTAAGTTTCATGGACTTGCTCTTACTCTTTGATATGCTCCCAAGAGGATTCAAATGTTGCAAAACATAAATGATATCAACATACCATGGAGATGATGAAAAGAGATTTGATACTCGAATAATACTTTACACCTTGTTCCTCACTCCGACAATGCTAATATGAGATTGATATCAAGTGCGTGTAGATTAGATCAAATTTCCATAATTCAAGCTCTGGCCCTTTGGATCGGCCTTGGTCTACTTGATCTCAAGGTCATAATCTTAAGAGCGTTGTTATCCACCTACCTCTTCCTCCTTCTAGATTTGTTTGCATGAGTACTTCTTTAACCGCTACATTTGGAACATATGCCAAAATATGTGAGTGCGTAATATAAACACCGAATTTCCTTGAGGAAGCGAACCAAAGCCAAGGCCTCGTTTCTCGATTATGTTGTAACGTGAGGGTTGCATCCCTTATCGTGTGACCGAAGAATGCTATTGCAGTTTTTTCCATCTTTTTCCCCGCATTAGCACCGCTGCCAAAGTATGCTCAAGCAAAGAAAATATAATGAAATCTAGTGAATAATTGGGACTTGTCAAACCGGAGCAAGTGGGTCAAAGAAAATTTCACCAAGCCGAATGAATTACGAGAATTTTTAGACCATAGTCGGATTTCACCGGTCTTCTTTCACACTAGAACCAAATTAGAGATCTAATGAGAAAATATGACTTGAACAATAATTCTTGGCTTATAGAGCTTGTTTACTTCCTTCTCAATGGATGGCAACAACTTTGGTTTTATTCTCCCGAGTTTCTTCCTAAAAGGCTTTTGGTCCGGTACACATTCGGATAGTGTGTTGAATGATATCTTTATCGTACACCATTAAATCCGAGAATCCTGCCAAATGCGATCAGAAAAATCAGTAAACAAATCAACATATCTAGGCTTTACCTCCTGAGGCAAAGACTTTGAAATCTGAGCAAACTTTGGTTGTTCCGTTGTTCCAATATTAACATCTCTGGGTACCGACCCTACTTATTTCTTTGCCCACTTTTTTCATCCATTTTGACCCCTTTTGCTTAATCTACCTACATTTGTTATGATAAAATTCTGAGGTAAATACCCTAACTCTGTACGATTGGGATATTTTTGATTAATGAATTAAAATCGCTAGGGTTTACCTAATTACGCACTAAGGTTTGTGTTTACCGTAGATTGAAGATAGGAACCCGTTGAGCCTCAAAATTGTGCTTCCTTTCATCTTACTTTACTCTCATTTCGGTTTCCATTGATATCCTAGACTCAATTGATCAATGAATTTAGTTAAAAATTACTTTTAGAATGATTTACATGATCGACTTGCTAAGTTTTGTGATTTTTGCCATTGTAATGCATTTTGACCGAAACTAGCCGCAGAATGCGTACATTCAGCTAACCGGAATTTAAGAAATTAAGCTCTCTCACGCTGTATGTTCCGTGGCCTCTCAAGAAAACCGCATATGGGCATATTCCACGTCATGTCTACATTGTTCGTTGCTCACTATGAAGGAAGAAACGAATTTCGGATATGGTTTTGGTACGTGGGAATTAATATTTGTAGAAGGCAAAACACTTCTATTAGACCGGCTCCTTACCCGTATGTCCTTTTCCTTTTTACGTTGCCACTTCAAGAGTCCTAATGTGATTTCAATAAGGAAAGACAATGATCCCGAAATTGCCGCAAGCCCTATGTACACTTGTTATATAAACACTTGGGAAACCGAGAGCTAGGGTCAGGATTTTGTTCTAGATTTTGCTTAGATTCTCGTGCTACATTTATGAAGACGTGCGATTGCTCGTTAAAGTTATTTCTTTTTTAATGAAGCAAGAGCAATGTTGTTTTGAAAGCATTGATTTGATTTGGAGTTAGATTCCGTCAGTGGTAGAGGGTCTCTCGCTTCGTACCTTGATTTATTTGCATAATTTAGGATAAGTATCCTAGCCTACTTTTTTTTTACGTTTTTTTTTTTAAAAGTTGAATTCGTAGTTTTTTTCATTAGTTACTATAGTTATAACTCGGTTTAAAAACTTTTCCAAAAAGAAGAAGCTCTTCCAAAAAGATTATGAAAAATGAATGGGAAATGGCTATAGTATCAGAGGATTTAATTGTAATCTCTTTTGTTCACCATCATAGTTATACTTATGCTAAATACTCTTCCACAAGAAGAAACTCTTCCAAGAAATCCTTATAATGTTTTAAGCATGATTGTGATCCCGAACGCTTCATTTGTGTGTTTCCGCACTAAGTACCATAGCCGTCCTTGCTCTTAAACGCTTGTCCAAAATATCGAATGATGAGTGAGATAGCCATGATATCTTAGTTTTTAATCGCTTTCGCCTTTATGTTTGCATTTGCACTAAAATTACACAAATTTCAGATTGTTCTAAGAAACTCTTCCAAAATACCAATCATGATGGACAAACAGATCGTATAATTCCATAGAATAATGCATGATAGCATAGTTAGATACTCCGAGTTTAATCGCACTTAACTCATAACTCATGCTCGCCTGTTTTGTTTTAAGTTTGATAATGACTTCTGTAGTTTAACACTGCTTTAGACTAGTGACATCTTGGCACAGCTTTTAGTTTCACTCACGTGACTGCACTCCACATTCAAACTTGTCATTCACCGCATATTAGATTATCAAATTGTTAAACTTAACAAACAACCTTCATTATTTACAAACCTCTTCTTGTTCTAAAATCCATAATTGATTCATAACCATATGAATAGAAGACAATATCATTTTAAGGCCCGAAGTACTTCGCAACTTCCTGATCATCTTACAAACAAACATTTCCTCAAAAGACTATTTTAAAATCTCTAACCTTGAGTGAAGTGTAGTGTTATCAAACTAAGTGGCAGAATAGAGTTAGGAACTAGCCTTAGAGTAAAAGACCTTATGATGGTATCAATGTTTTACTCCAATTATGCTTCAACAAATTCTTAATCAAGGACAAAATGTTGCATCATTATAAGTTAGTTGTTTAACCTTTAGACAGAAGATTTGCATACTTAATTGACCATGTCTCAAGCTCTCTCTCAAAACACCTTTGATGAAAGCATTTGACAAGTTGAGTTTATGTTTTGAATCATTTGTTTAAAATTCATTACCAAGCTTTGTTTCTCGCTAGTCATAGTTTAGATTTGATTCTCGTTTCAGCATTGCATTTGCATTTATTACTCATTATCAACCAATTAGGCTTCACTGCTTTTAATCATTAGCTCCTTTCCATTAGCTTCCTAGTCATTTTCCTTGTGAACATAAAGCTACCAAAAGACCAAAACATCATAAATCATCACAAAAGACCAAAAACATAAAACACTACACACAACGCATTAAGAAACAAACACCTAGTTACATACAAAAGACACTCTCCACTAAAGAGCTACCAACCTCAAGTCGTATTGACTAAAATGAGCTCAATTTAGGAGACTAGATTGAGACCAAACATTTTGGCGCCGTTGTCGGGGAAGTGAAAACTAGGTAACCTTTATTTATTAGCATCCAAAAACAATTTTATGCGTAGGGAGAGAGATTCAAGGGGAAGATTTATAAACAACAGAGGCAGAAGTTTGATTTCTAGAACACCACTTGTTTCATCTAGATCCGTAGCTAGTACACCTTCAACTCAAACCCATCTTCCATCCTTTACCGATCCCGGACTTCTAGAAGACTGAATCGTATATCCCATTAGAGAAACCTTCCACTGATCCACCGAACTTACCATAGAAGAAGATCTAAAAGACTCCCCGAGGGACATAACCTTTCCACTTCCACAAGAGAGTCAACGTGCGTAAGGAGGAGGAGGAGGAGTTTTTAATGGAGAACACACACTATTTGGAGGTAGAGGTAGAGGTAGAGGAGAAGGAGGTAGAGGTGCGTATGGAGGAAGAGGTAGAATAGGAAGCCTTTTTGGGTTCCCTATAATTGATGAAGAAACCAATACAACCATGAAAAATATTTCACCCTCTCGTCCTTCCAAACTTCTATGGACTTAAAACTAAGATCCTAAACTTTCTTATTTGAATTTGAAGTGCCGTGTAGAACTTATGACTACTTACAAGATGCTCAAAAACTCGAAATTATTTCCTTCAACTTTGAAGGAGCAAGATTTCGAAGTGGTTTATGAGTCCGATCAACAAATTTATTTAGAACATGAGAAGACATGAAACAAGCATTTCTAGAGAGATATTTGGATTATCAGAGTGCCTATGAATCATAAGGAAGAAGTGTTCAAGATGTTACAAAAAGAAGATGAAAATTTGGAAGATTTGTTGGAGAGATTTAATTACAATATCAAAAGAGAAAAAATGGAAAACCTAGATCAAGACACTAAAAGCTCTTTTGTTGAAAACAATTAGGGATGAATGGTTGGATATCCTTAACATGATGGGAAAAGGGATATATCACAACTCACATTACTCGAAATATCCGAGTTATGTATCAACCTTTCAAGAGGGAAATCTAAAACCTGCTTTCAAAGGTCCAAGAGATCCTGCTTCTTGCAAGGGCAAGTAAGTCTCGCTTCGGGGACAAGAAGTAGATCGAAATAGGTCACATGCTCGATGATTTAAATTCGACATCTTAGGGAGTCTTAAGAACAAATAGACACCCCTCAAGATACAAAACAAGCAAAAGGTCAATCTGATGCCTTGGCAATCTTTGTCCCAAATGTAGAAAGAAACATGCCTTGAGAGAGTGTCCTTTGGATGTAAAAGTTGTAGAAACCTATGTCATTTGTTTTGAAAACAATGAGACCAAGAATTGTCCTTCTCTTCCTGGTCTCAAGGCTGTTTTTCAAGAAGAAACTCCTATAGATTCCATAGAGTCTCTTAACTTTGTATCTAGAAGACCTTGGCAGGGACCTCAGACACAAGGATTCCATGATCAAATGTATAATCAACCTCCACCTTGAAATTCTTGGCAGCAACCTTGGCCCCAATTTCAAAATCAATCTCAATCTTGGGCACAAGGAACACAAAGTCCCTATGGAAGATACTCTCCATACTATCAGTATCCACCATCCTATCCACCATATCCACATTTTTATCCTCAAAATCCTCAACAAAATTTTCCTCAAAATCTTCCACAAAATTTTCAAAAAAATCCTCAACAACATCATCAGAACCAACCACATCAAAATCAACCACTTCCATTACCATTCCCTCAAAAATCCAATCAATTTCCAGCTCAACCCATACCAAACCCCAATAATAAGAACCCTCAGAATACATACATGATAGAAGGACAACAATTTCCAACTTATTTAATTACTCCTCTAGACCTTAGTGATGTTCAACTTAGGTCTGGAAGGATACTTGAAAAGAGGAAACCTTCTGTGATCATACAAGAACAAGATAATTCTGAGGAAAACTCCCTACGGGTTAATAAAAGTCTTGAGGAAGGTACATCCTTTCAAGGCCAAAACATTGAAAAACCGAAACAAAAAGATCCAATAAGTTCAACTCCAGTATTAGAGCAACCATCCACATCTACTTCTATACCTCCCTTTCCGGAAAGACTACAAATTGATAAAGGTGTAGAAAAACAAATAATGGTGCCTAATTATGATTTCTTGGATGAATTGAGAAATGTTTGCATTAAAATTCCATTATTGCAGGCCATCAAGGAAATCCCAATTTTAGCCAAAATAATAAAGGAGTTGAGTATGAAGACAACAAGAAAAAGAATAAGAGAAACCAAGAAAATTCAACTGGTAGGACAAATAGCAGACATTATGATGGGTAAGATTACTATTCCAAAGTACCTTGACCTAGGAAATCCAGTTGTCAAAATTCACATCAACGGAATTGAAATTCAAAACACACTCATTGACTTAGGAGCAGCAATAAATATCATGAGTAGACAAATCATGGACAAACTGAAACTTCCCAATCTTCTCTTTACACCCACACTATTACAATTAGCAGATAGATCTGTGATCAGACCAGATGGGGTAATAGAAGACATTCCAGTGTCCCTAGACTCTTGGGAGTACCCCGTGGATTTCATGATCCTGACACCCAAGAATAATCTAGGAGGCCATCCTGTCATACTAGGAAGACCTTGGTTGGCTACAGCTGATGCTTTTATTAGTTGCAGGTCCGGTGATATGTATATTTCTGATGGAAGTTCAACAAAGAAATTCACTTTATATCCTCCAGCTAGGACAATTACAGATCTAGATGACACTCAATGGATAGAGGATGAAGAATATTTACAACCACTCTTCACAATCTCAGAAATTAGTGAAGATAATCAAATTATGAATACTTTAGAAAACTTTGAATCTTTTCCAGAACATAAACATGAATCATTTCAGGAGGGATCCAATATTGAATTTTTGTCATCTAGGCAGATGTCTCTTCATTCTATGGACAAATTTGGCAGCTCTACAAGTGAAATTTTTCCAGGCAAAACCTTGAATATAAACAAAAACCTAGAAAAATCTCAACAAGAAGAGTTAATCAAAATATTACAGAGACATTCTTCTGCATATGCATGGGAATACACTGACATGAAAGGGATAAGTCCCAAGACTTGTACTCATCACATCTATATAGAGGCAAATTGCAAACCAATCAGACAACCTCAAAGACAGATGAATCCAAATCTTAGGGAAATTGTCAAGGAAGAATTACAAAAATTGTTAAATGTTAACTTCATCTATCCTATTTCAGATAGTCAGTGGGTTTCTCCCTTGGTGATTGTGCCTAAGAAAAATGGAAAATGGAGGGTGTGTGTTGACTACCGAGAACTGAATAAATGACGCATGCAAGGCCTGCATTACCCAGGATCTTTAACAAAAATGCATTTAAGAATGCATTCAACTTTTTTTCCAATAAAACTCATTTCTGGTAATCTCAACTTTTTCTTCAGGAAGCATATAGTTCAAATCCCTCTACACAAAAATTCATTCTGAAGTCTTAAGTAAAGACTTTAATTAGAACTTCATTGGTTTAACCTCTTAACCAAAGCTTATCACCTCTTAACTCAATATTTAGGTGCGCCCTTAAAACTCCCCAATTTGAATACAACTAACGCATTCACATAGTCATGGCAAATTTCACAATTTAATGTCAATAACACATACATAACTTACCCATACAATCAGCTCTTCTCTCTATCAATCTTTTATTTTCCATTCAACCTGCACTCCTACAGTTCAATCCAGCAATTCGATTTCATTTCAATAGTGTCCGAGAATAGAGCAACCAGCAAGACCTGGAACCAGCGTTCAATCACTTAAATACAATAGATTCAAATGCAAACAACTTTAATTGACACAAACTATAATTCCAGATTTGCATTTGATTTAACTACTCTCTTCTTTTAATTCCACTACGCATACACTCTGCTATATCATGCGTTTGCAATGGATTAGTCCAACGTCCCCTCTGAGATTGATTGTGCGCATCTCCCAATTAATCTCTGCAAATAAAACTCGATTTATGCAATCGGTGCCACTTATTAATGAACCCAGAAATGGATCAATGTTACAACTTAAAGGATGGAGTTTGTGAAATGTCATGAATGTTAACATAAATCCAATTGCGCCTTCACCCTTCACTGTACACTCAATTATACTGCTCTCATTGCACCAGAATTCCAAGTCTACGCTAGTCATTTACTCCTGCGCTGCAACTGGAACACAACAATTAACATTGTTATAATTGAATTCCAAATAAACAGAATGTTAAAACAACATCCATGCGTTTGATTTCCATTGACTTATAAATCTGATCCAGCTTCATTTCAGAACTCGTTTCAGTTTGCAGATAAACTCTATGTCCGTAATTTCCCTACGCCATCTGATGAATCGACTTTCATAAGCCAATAATAATTACCCATGGTTCACACTGGTCAATCCCTCTAAACAGAGGCAGATTCCATATGATTCAGAACATGAATCGATATTCACTGAAGTCGATTCTCCTTCACTGCTACAGCAACCATTAAAATCGATTCTAATTGAACTCCAAATGAATAAGCAGAGTTTTTTTTTTTTAAACCAATAAACTGCGCCATTGTTTGTCCAATTCTGAATTTGAAGAATTTTCAACGCTACATTTATATAGCCATGGTTCGAATTTCAAAATATCTGCAGAAGATTTGTTTGAGTTCTTTAATACACAATTTCTGTAGTCAGGTGACTCCTATGATGAATTTTGGCAATTAATTGCTGTGTATTCTTATTCCATGTAACAAAATCTCAACAGATTTCAAACTCCAGAATTTTACAACTCAATACGTTGAAAATTAACCATTCACATAGGATTTACTAAGATCGATTCTCTAATTTGTGTGCAGAGCAGTCTTCCAAACATATTCACACCCATTGAATTCAGCTATGCACATAGTTATATCTTATGGCTTTGGCGCTAACAAAGAATGAATACGGAAATCGATTAAAGAGATGGTTCAACACAAAAAAAACTACAGCCACCATTTATGCAAAGATTTGACACTATTTATATTCAATTTCCCAATCAACCAAAACATATATATAAGCTGAAACAATGACTTACAACCTTTTGTTGCCTTGGCCAGATCTTCATTTGATGGCCCTTCAACTTCTAAAAAATGACTTCACACACTCTTACTCCCTCTATCCTCACTCTCTCGATTTATATAAGGAAAACACAATTGGTACAAATACATGGTTTCATGAATCAATTCTGATTCTGAACCAGAAATCTCTCAACCTCTCCTAAAAAATCTCTTCAATCCCACTCTTTTCTAAACTAACACTAAATAAAGCTTTTAAAATCTCTCATATTCTATTCTAACCAAATAAATCCAACGATTTGGCCTGATCTCCATACAAGGAGGATCACTCAGCCACCTACACCCTATCCTCATTTTTAACAATAAATAAACACTCTCATATATTTAAACAAATAAAAATTAATTAAATTATTTTCTTCCAACCCCTTGTTAGTCACAACATGTGACCATGCTATCACATCAAGCCGATCATCCCGAATTGGGATCGCATCAATAAAGCTACTTAAAGACCATTTTCCCTTACCTTTCATAGATCAAGTATTAGATACATTAGCAGGTAAAAAGTACTTTTCATTCCTGGATGGGTTTAGTGGTTACAATCAAATCCAAGTAGCACTTGAAGACCAAGATCAATCAAATCCAAGTAGCACTTGAAGACCAAGATAAAACCACATTTACTTGTCCTTGGGGTACCTATTCCTACCAAGTATTACCATTTGGATTATGCAATGCACCTGCAACATTCCAAAGGGCGTATTAGGAATTTTTTCTGATCTGATACATGACTGTGTAGAGGTGTACATGGATGATTTTACAGTTTATGGGGATACATTTGAAGAGGCTTTAGAAAACTTGGAAAAGGTCTTAAAAAGATGTCAAGAAGCAAACCTTTCTCTTAGTCATGAAAAATGTTTTATGATGTTCACTGAAGGTATTGTTTTAGGACACCACATTTCAGGGGATGGGATTAAAGTTGATGAGGCGAAAGTTGAAGTTATTTCTAACCTATCCATTCCAAGTTGTCAAAGAGATGTTAGGAGTTTTCTAGGATTTACAGGGTATTATCGGAGATTTATAGAAAACTTCACCAAAATAGCATCTCCTCTCTTCAAATTACTCACCAAAGATCGTGAATTTAAGTGGACTTCTGATTGCCAGTTAGCTTTTGAAACCCTGAAAACCAAAATTTCTGAAGCACCTATATTAAGGGTGTTAATCGAAGTTACTCATATCTCGACAGATGTTTCCGATAATGTACTTGTGATGATTAGACAAAAGATTTAATTCTATGCCATCTATTTTATCGCAAAATTTGACTCGGCATTTAACTATATCAGATTCGAAAAGAGTTTTTAGCTGTTGTTCATGCCATTAACAAATTTAAGGAGGCAGACATAAAAGGCGAAACTTTTATGTTCATATTCACACTGATCATTCGCATTGTCATATTTAATGAATAAATCAATCACTAATGGCAGAGAGTTATAAGATGGTTGTTATTATCAAGTAAGAATTCAACATTCCAATTATTCTAGATAGCCTAAATCAAAACACCGTGGTCGATTTCCCGTTCTCCAGAATCAAAAATATCAAAGATGACACTCCGGTTGAAGATCAATTTCCTGATGAATATCTTTTTGCAATCTCTACTCAAACTCCATGGTTTGCTGATATTGCCAATTATTTAGTTTCAGGAAAATTTCCTTCAATTATGAATGCAAGGGATAAAAGAAAAATCATTAATGATAGTGCAAGATATTCATGGGTCGCTAATCAGTTGTACAAGACAGGTCCAGATTTGATTATTAGAAGGTGTGTTCGTGAAGATGAGATGCCTGAAATTCTCAAGGCATGTCATGATGAACCTTGTGGCGGACACTTTGCAGATAAGAGGACAGCCTATAAGATCCTTAACTTAGGATATTATTGGCCCTCTTTGTTTAGAGATGCAAGGGAGTATGTCAAAAGGTGTGATAGTTGCCAAAGGGTAGGGAAACCTTCTCCTTCAGGTGAGATGTCATTACAACCTCAGGTACACATTGAACCTTTTGAAAAATGGGCTTTGGATTTTGTAGGACCTATTAGTCCTCCATCAAGACAAAAGAAATATATATTAGTTTGCACTGATTATGTTACTAAATGGGTAGAAGCTAAACCATTACTTGTTGTTAATGAATCATCTGTAGTTACTTTTCTTTTTGAGGATATTTTTACTCGTTTTGGTGTCCCAAGGGAAATTGTTACAGATCAAGGAGCTCAATTTACATCAAGGCTAGTGGAGCAAATGATGGAGAAGTATAAAATCAGACATAGAACATCTACTCCTTATCATCCATAAGCAAATGGTCAAGTGGAATCCACTAATAAGGTCATTGAAGGAATCCTAACAAAGACTGTTCATCTACATAGAAGAGATTGGGTAGATAGGCTTCCTGAAGCCTTGTGGGCCTATAGAACTACATGTAGAAACACAACAGGCCATACTCCTTATGAGCTTGTTTATGGAAAGCAAGTTTTGTTTCCTATAGAGTTCCAAATTCAAACATTCAAGATGGCAGTTCAACTAGGACTTGATCTAACGGAGGCACAAAAGCATAG
>CM076580.1:610707313-610743431 GCA_034641835.2 Pinus albicaulis
AGAACATGTAACAATCTCAGTACAATACTCCTCACAAGTACTCAGTACTGTCTCATGAAGTTACACACAAACTAGCTTGGTTTTGAACAAGTCACAGGTTCAAAACTCATCCACTAATTGCCTGCCTCTATTGCGCAATCAAGGCCGGTCTAATGAGAGATCCAAGTTCGAATCTCACTGGCTCCAACTGCGCAATCATCATTGGCAATCTCCTCCAATGCTTGTGCAAATCTCATGCACAACTGCTGTCGCAACTAATAGCAAACTCACCCTTTCATCTACCTCTTCCACTGGTCTCCACTGAACTGTCCATGCACTGTAGTGAATTGATGTGTTCTTGAGTTGAATAATGAGTTAATAATTATTGAATTAAATAATATTTAATTCACTCCACTCATTACTAGTTGATTAGCTAGTTAAACTAATCACAACTAGTTCAACTAAGTTAAACCGAACACAACTCCACCAACTGTCTCATCAACTCCACCAAACTTCTGCCACTGAAGTCCTAACTGAAGTCAACCATGCATGATCTCACCAAACCCCAAGGAATAGCGTAATTCCTTCTGTCATATGCATGCGCCACATCCGTAGCTCCAACTGAAGTGTTGTAAGAGAGTAAACTGAAGTTTAGAGTCCAAATATTATTAAGGGTAAATAATATTTGACTTTTCTATTTTTAGCTAGGCAGTCTAAAAATAGACTTCGACCTAAATGTCTAAAAATAGAGGTCCATCTATTTTTACCAACATGACCAATACTCCAAGAATAGCATACTACAACTCCCGGACCATGCTCCATATGTCTAAAAATAGACATAGTCTAAAAATAGACTTTGCGCCAAAAATAGCCTGCGGGCCCACTTAGTGAAGGCGACTTCATTTCACTAAGCTCCATCATCTTGCTGCATTTTCAACAATAGTCTCCTTGCTACTGATTCAACGCTTAGTGCTATTAAGACTATTATCTTGCTAAGGAAAAATGGCAAGCTTATATAGATGGTGGAAGGGGAGTTGGGATCCCTACAATGGTGGGATTGGCCCTATCCTCAAGGAAGGTTCCATGATAGGTGCAAAAATACTTCCCCTACATGGAGATCCGGAGCCAAACGTCCCAACCCATTTTAGAGACTCGTTCAGGAGTTGGATGGAATCAAACTTCCGCCATTTATTTTTTTTAAACAATCCTTATTAAGCTTGGCGCGAGTAATACACTGGGATAGACCGCTAGTTGGTGCACTCTCTTTGGTGGATTTCCCCCATTGGTGCGAGGCTGAAGTGGCTAGTCGCGCTAAGGACAAAAGGTTAGTTTTTAGGGTTTTTCATAGAAAACTATCTTCAGAGGAATGATTGTACTTGTCAAGGGGGATGCCATGAAAGTGGTTTTAGGTCATGTCACTGCTCACAGGTCACGGAAAAATCCCTCCAATGTGAGGTACAGGGATTTGCAGGTACGGTGACAAATTACTGTGTAATAGATGCCCCCTAAAGCATGAGGCCCGAGAGAGAGAGATGGGTGAAATGCTTTATGAGAACATGCCCAACTGAAAACATTGCCTTCGGAAAACCTGCGTAGACAAGTACAACTGATATCTCAAATACATGATATGTGGTATGGGTGCAGCCATCCATAATAGAGTATACAATAATCAAGATCCAAGGTATGGGTGCAGCCATCTAGTAAGGATCAGTAAATAGACTCAGGCATGGTCGCAACCATCCAATCAATGAGTCATGTAACCGATCATGATAATCCATAAAATCTACAGCCTGGATTCCATCAGACAAAATCCAGGGTCTTGCGCTCCATCTCGACCCGAACAGAGTACAAGTTCTAGCATGTGAATAAGTAAGCTGAATTCGAACATGCAAGAACATCGTCTGATTACCAGCCAATGATGAAAGTTGTTAACAGACGCGAGAGGAACCACCAATAATGACAATGGCCCTCAAGGTACTATAGATAAAATCCACGAAATGTGAACAGTGAGCTGGCATCGAACACCTGCAAAATCATCCGATCGAAGGTCAATGATGAAAACCTTGCGTCAAATGCGAAGAACCTGCCATTGAGGCATGGAGGCTCCAAGGTACTAGAAAGGAGTCTCTAGATCATCTTCCTGGATAATGAGCTGGAGTCGACAGGAATTGACCTTGATCGAAGGTATGCCATAGTGTTTCCCACATCATCAACGCGAGATAGAGGAACATAATTTTTGTGAATCAGGCTCAGTAGAGAATGAGAGGAGGGTTAAAACTGCAGAGGTCAACTTCTCTTGAACATATCGGCAGCACAACACTGGATTTGGCAGTATTCGACATCAAAAGTTCTAAGGTCATGATGACGAGGAAAAGAGTAGATGAGAGGTCAAAAAGATAACCCAAACCCATGGAGGCAAGCAGAAAACGAGATGAGATGTCTCCAACCCGACACGAATGCAGACAAGTGCCATGTTCAAGAGAGACATACTGCCGAAACGAAGATGATACTGGTTTCATTTTTCCCCCACCATTTATGGCGAGTACCCCAATTATTTTTGAAAACAAGCTTGAAGTGGATAGCATATGCTTACGATATAAGTTCGTCCTTCGGACAAATCCAACCTAGTACATTTAACGAGCCCTAGGAAGGAGGAACTCGAGTATCGTCATTACGACGGAATCCGACGTCATTAGGTTTTAACAAGTCTGACAAAGGAAGTACTCGAAGTCTTTTCATGTTTAGAGAGTTTGAAAAGACAGCAGAAAAGTAAACTCCAATGATCCCTTTTCGTAGATAGTTCCTCAGATCTGAAAAGGTAGAAAACTATGTCTGAGAAAGCCTCCTAGTCGCGATAGGCTAAGGTATTCCTTTTTCGTAAATAATCTATCCCAGCCCGAAAAAGGGGTACATGTCTACTGGGTAGATGTCGTTTCGTAGCCAATTTAACGAGATCAAAACGACAAGCGACTCAGAAATATTTCCATGTTTAGAGAGTCAGAAAAGAGTTGAAAGATGACTCCATAAATGAATTTTTCGTGTTTTTACCGAGTTCGAAAAAGTATAAAATACAACTCGTATTGCCGTCCAAGCTGCGTGAAAACCTATTGCTGCACATGAAAGCGAGCGTAAAACCCATTTTTCGACCATTTATAATAAAATATTGGAAAAATGACCTTCAAAACCTAAATTGACTTTGAAAATTTATAAACATGTCAAAAATAGTAAAAACGTATTCCCTTTTACCTTTTACCTCTTGTGAGAGCAATAGTGAGCTTTTCTTGTGCAAACTTGCGGCAGCGATTGTGGCCAATCCAGTACGTCATTTCAGTTCTCGTTCATTCTAGGTAAGAGGCGCTCTCCTTAGCTTTGTTTTAATTCATTTCTTATAGATTTCCATTATGTTTTTGGATCTCTAAGGGAGCCTTTGCAATTTTAGGGCTCAGCGAATTGGCGCGGGTATTGGGTACGGACCCGCGCCAATTGGCTCCTTTTCGCAAAGGGGTCGCGCCAGTTGGCGCGACTGTTAGCAAAACAGTCACGCCAATGGAGCAACCTAAATTTTCGCTTAAATTTAACAAAATGTGAACCAATCAGCTGAATTTCTGAGTGTTCCAGAGATCTAATGAGGTTTTTATGACCATTTTGGTGCAGATACACGACCACAATGGTGATCAAGTGGAAGGAAAGGGAGCATAGTGAAGAAGATGAAATGGCCATGGAGAACGAAGCATGCATGAACGCTCTCCGAAACTGCGGTCTAAAAAATCTCTTCTTAACACCATGTTTGAGGGCGCAACCTGAGTTACTGCAATATTTGATCAACATTTGGGACGAGAACGAAGAAAAATTCAAGCTTTGAGACCAAGTGTTGGAACTTGAATTATCCAACGTTTATTTCATAACTGGATTGTCCCGCATAGGTGCAGTGCCGATTTTGTATTAGGCCATCTGGTGAGAAAATGGCAATGGTGATGGAAAGAGTGTGCCCGGGGGCACGAACAGGATCAGGCAGTGGGAAGGTTGATATCCACACAGTTCCTGATCTAGCACTACTCAGGGTGGTAATCCATACCATTACGCGGGCTGCGGGGTTGCAGGCACCGCATGAGGCAACTAAAACACAGCTCCTACTAGCATCTGAATGCATGAACTCGATACTATTTGATTGGGCCACTGCCATAACAATGAACATCAAATGGCAGTTGACAAAGTGCAAGAAGTCCAAACTGAAGCAGTTTGGGTACAGATCTATCTTGGTTTCGTTCATCCTTGAACGATTACCAATCTTCCAGGGCCAGGGGGCGATAGTCACCGAGCCACCATTGAGGGAGCCAAGGATGGCTCGATGGGCAGCACTCATGCCTAGATCAGGAGGGGGCCAACAAATGTCATGGAGGCCCAAGTTCTTTGCATGGCTACGGCGATGGCTGATCGTCATGGAGGACTGGCCCTATGCCGGTACAGACTTCACGGGAGACCCAGATCTTCCACTCCCAGAGGGGGATGATTTGGATGAGGAGCTGGGATACAAAACTCTTTTTGATTTTGTGTATTTGTGATTTTTTTTTTTTGGTGATACATGCCTATTCTAACAAACAATCCTATATGTATGTAGAAGTTGGCCCAGAGAGGCCCGCCGGGATGTCGCCCATCGCACGGAGGACCCCTCTCGCACATGATCCTCAAGCTAAGGGTGGCGAGGGGAGTGATCTAGTCCAGAATTTGGAGGGAATCACCTGGGGGATCCCGGATTATGCCCGTCTAGCAGACGTCCCAATGGCTTATCAGATGCACACTGTGGGGGTGCGTAGTCGCCTCCATCGATCACTGAGGCGATTGGTGTGTGCGGTGACATGCTACCACGAGTACCATGCTGATTAGTCATCTAGGGCTTTGATATGCATATTTTTGAGAGACATGTTGTCTCCGACTATTATCAAAACAGACATGTATATTTTTTTTATTTTATGTGATGTACACAAACTGCAAACCATTTGACATATATATATATATATATATATATATATATATATATATATATATATATATATATATATATATATATATATATATTTCTGGATGGATCTTTTTACATATGATGATGTTGTTACAAGTTACGTAAATTTCTATCTAAGACCATATTAGCTATTGCATCTGTTAACGCATTCATGTGTCTGGGTATGTGTTGATATGTAATGTAATCAAAATTTCTTTCCAGTAAACGAATACGTAGATACAGTCGTAAAATGGATGGGTTTCTAACTGAATAATGACCATTGAGTTGTAACACTACAAGCTGTGAGTCCAGATACACAAGTAATGCACGAATACCGAGGTTGAAAGCCTCATTTAATAATTCTAACACGACATTATACTACGCGACATTATTTGTGGTAGGCCCTAGACAAACGCCTTGCAAATTGACTAACTCACCAGCAGGATCGTAGATTACCCAGGCTGCCGAGGACAAATTCCTGGTACTGCGGGAGGCACCATCCGCAAAACTGAAAAAAGGAGTAATAGACATCTGCACAATCAAGAAGACCCAATCAGCAGAAATATGCTTACAAAGCACACCACACCACACATGCACAAAAAATGAAATCGCTCACTTATGTACACACACACCACACAAGAATAACTCAAGCGTAGTACTTCTTGAGGTACAACCATTTCTAGGTTGCGCCAGAGGAATACCTTCATATTCGATTAGCTCATAGGCCCCATTTTTTAATACTCGTTTGACGATATAGGGTCCATGCCACATGGGCTGGAATTTTCCCGCTCCAAGTTTATCATGTGCTTGGTCATATAAGAGGACGAGGTCCCCTTCAATGAAAGAACGTGGAGAAACCGATTGATCAAAATGGGCTTTAACGCGCTTTTTATGTGCCTCAATAACCAAGGCATCCAAGCGGCAGGTTTCATCCAGTCGTTCCAAATACAAGAGACGATCTTCCTCCGGAGAAGTGTCGGGCAGTAACTCCACAGCCAATTTCAGAGAAGGAATTTCACATTCAACCGGGAGAGTCGCTTCCAGACCATACACTAACTGGAACGGTGTGAATCCGGTCGCGCTCTTTACTGACGTTCGATAAGCCCAGAGAGCTGAGAGCAATTGGAGATGCCAGTTGGATTTGTGGATACCAATCGTTCGTTGAAGCATTGTCACCGATACCTTGTTCGCGGCCTCAACCTGGCCATTCTCCTGGGGGTAGTATGGCGTTGAGCTACCATGACGCAATTCCAACTTCGACGTCAGCTCTGCCATCATGTAATCCCGAAAATGAGTGCCATGATTGGTGACAATGGCTTGAGGAACTCCGAAACGCATAATAACATGGTTGAAAATGAATTGAGAGGTTGTCTTACCGTCGGAAGCTAATGTAAGCATTGCTTTGGCCCACTTAGTGAAGTAGTCCACGGCAACGATTATATAAGCATGCCCCCTGGTCGAGTGAGGGTTACATGTCATAAAATCTATGCCCCTTTTAGCAAAATGGCCTACGGTAATGACAGGATGCAAGGGTAAGGGTGGCGCGCGCATTTTGCGCTGAAAGACCTGGCACGCATGACATTTTCGAACTGCAACTATACAATCTTTGAATATAGATGGCCCGAAGTAACCCGCACGCAGAATCTTATGGGCGGTAGCATATCCGGACATGTGACAGCCACATGAGCCACTATGAAAGTCATTCAATACTTTCTCAACCTCTTCCAGGGTCAAGCACCGGCGGAGCACAGAATCAACTCCGACTCGATACAAGGTATCTCTGACAATGCGGTAGGGCTCAGATTGATGTCGAACGCAACGTCGAGCATCCTTTGTCAACTTAGACCGGAACATGGATGTTTGAATATATACGATAATGTCACTGTACCATGGATCACGAGTGCTGATAAGAAAGAGCGTTTCATCTGGGATATGATCCTCGGATTGGGATGGAACGGAGTCTGTCGGGAGAGAGAAAATAAGATCAGTAAAAACCAATGATTCCGTCAATTTGGCAGTGGTGAACTCCAAATCGAACTCCTGGAGGATGACAATCCATTTGGAGTACTTGCCCCCCAGAAAATGTCGAGACAAGATGTATGTCATGGGGTTGCAGTCAGAAACCGCGGTTACTGTACGCAACAGGATGTAATGGCGGAAGCGCTGAATGGCTTGAACCACAGCAAGCGCCAACTTCTCAACGTGGGCATAGCGTGTTTCCGTGTCCAGAATATTCTGAGATAGATAGTAAACTACATGTTTATTTCCATCGTCGTCATCCTATATTAGAACCATAGCTATCGTGCTAAACGCAGCGGCCAAATAAAGGGTAAAATCGCTATGATAGTTGGGAGGACGTATTAACGGAGCGTTAACGAGCAACGTTTTAAGCTTATCGAAGGATTTTTGTGCAATCTCGTCCCAATGGAAGGGAACGTCCTATTTCAAAAGTCACGTAAACCCCTTGGCGAATTCCACGTAGTTCGGAATAAAGCGCCGTAAGAAGTTGGCTTTCCCCTGTAGACTTTGTAGTTGATGTAACGAGGATGGGGATGGGAGGTTAACGATGGCCTCGACCTTGAGGGGTTCAAGGCGAATTTCGTCTTTGGAGACAATAAATCCCAAAAGACGACCGGAATCCACGCAGAAGATGCACTTGTGAGGATTGAGCCTAATATTGTAACGTCTGCAATGGAGGAAAATCTGGCGGAGGTGTTCAGGATGGTCCTCACGCCGAGATGAATGGGCCGGCAAATCGTCCAGATGCGGCTGAACAATATGACGTATGTCGTGGAAAGCATAGGACATAGCACGTGGAATGTGGCCCCAGCATTTTTCAAGCCGAACGGGAGCTTTTTGTAAGTGAAAGTACCCCACGGACAGATAAAAGAAGTCTTATGTTGATCAGCGGGTAAAATACTAATTTGATTGTAACCCGAGAAACCATCCATAAGGGAATAGATCTCACTCCCCGCACATTCATTGATGATTTGATCTATAAAGGGAGTGGGGTAATTGTCCTTAGGACAGGCCCGATTGATGTCTCGATAGTCAACATAGACCCGTACAGTGCCATGCTTCTTATCTACAGGGACAATATTAGAAACCCATTCTGTGAGGGGAATTGGGTATATAAAGCCCACGTTAAGAAGTTTTTCAACTTCTGCCTTTATAGCTGCAACTTTTCGGGGATGCACTGGGCGTAGACGCTGACGCACGGGTTTCACACCTGGGTAGGTGGGAATCTCATGCATGACTATACTGGGATCAATCCCAAGCATCTCATCATAGGACCATGTGAAAATATCTCTGAATTCGCGAAAAAAGGCTCGTGTATATTTGAATCTCTTCAGGAGAACAAGTAACTCCCACATGAATGTTCTCGACTACCCCCGGTTTGACGGAGATGTCGATAGGCATGGTTTGCGTGATGTTACTCAGATTTCCCTCCGAAAGAACCTCATGAGTTAATATCGGTGTTTGAAGAGGCGGAGTGGCAACCTGAGATGCAAATCACTCTAGACAATCAGACATTGCCCCCGGGCCAAACATGAATGAGGAACAATGATGTACATCGCTCCACGACAGATCTTCAAGAGACATCATTTCAACGATAGCTTCATCAGAAGGGAAGACTTCTCTTAAAGGATTAGGCGAATCTGCATCGCCGAGCCAAGGGGGTTGAGAATATATATCTAGAGCCATGCTCAAAGGAGCATGTTCAGGAGGAGGAGGATCTAATGCAGCGACGATTTTGCAGTAATTGATCTCAATTGGAGTCAAAGGCATCAATTCTCCAAAATAGGTCACCTGTTCAGGCGAAGGGATGATCCAAGGGTCATCTGACCTAGAGATCGTGTTAACTTGAACGGTGTGCGGTGGTGGCACGGGAAAAATACCCATGAGGATGGGGTCCTTGAAAATATCGGGTCCTACACTGTCGGGGGGATTGGGGATCTGATCCACGTAAGGTACGTTGTTCTCGGAGAATGAGGTGAAGAAAGACAACTGATCGACAGTGATAATTTTTCCCTCATGAGGAAACTTCAGAAGCCGGAAGAGGGTGGATGGAACGCATAGCATGGCGTGAGTCTAGCTGCGACCAAGAACAAGATTGTAGTTGAGCTTGGCATCAACCAATTCTACTTCCACGTTGACTGCCTTAACTTATAATGTGATCGGTAAACTCTCGAGAATACCCAGGGGTTTTGATTCCCAATCATCAAATGCCTCTAGGGCATTGGGAGATGAAGTAAGAGCTGGAGAGCCAATGGCTTTCCAGCAGGCAGATGACATAACACAGGTGGAAGCACCTTCTTCCACAACAGCTCTATGGATATTGAGGTCGTTGATCCCAACTTGTATAACGAGAGCAATTTGAAGCGGGAATCGGGGGACAAAATTTTCCAGGTCAAAGGTGAGAAGACTGGAATCGGCAGGATAAATTCCACCGATTGCGGACAACAAAGCTTTTCGTTGTGATGGGAAACTTTGAAGCACTTCCAGCGCAGACATTGCGGAAGGCGCCTGTGCAAAATCCTCAACAACGTTATAGTTCCGAGTGGCATGGGAATTTGTATTATAGGAATATTTTCGCAGAACACCTTTAGAAGGTGGCCTCAAAACAGGTTCAGCATTGGGCTTCTCAATTTCTAAAGGACCAGAGACAGGTGGGGGAGGTGGGCCATAAACGACTTCCTTCCCAGCTGCCTGGCATGATCCAGCATAATCCTTCGAGCGCGTGGAAATTGAGACAGGTGCAGCACCATTCATCATAAAAACTTGGGACCCAAATGGTGCAGATGGTGAAGGCTGCTCAACCATCTGGGTCTGCTGAGATGGGAAGGGTTCCTTGAGAACTGCCGGAGTCCCTTTGGAGCCTTTCAGAAGTTGACTAACTTCAGATCGTTGGGGACAATCTTTGGTATAATGGTCTCCTTCACAGATAAGGCAGGGGTACTTCGGTTTGCGTTGGGAACCATCGTCAGCACGAGGTTTGGAGGATTCCGGTTTTGGGGCATCTAGTTTGGATTTTTCTTTACACTTGTTCTTTTTTTTGGAGGCCTTTTCAGCAGGATTAGCCTGAACGGCATTGACCTTCGCAGTCTCACTAGAATCCGGAGGGGCGGGAAGAGCAGAATTATTGGAAAAATTAGACTTAGACTTCCCATTAGAGGACTTCCGAGAGGTTTGGGAAACGGAACCAATAACATCATCCACCGATGGGGTAGTTGGTGCCTTAGAGGTCCCTGGCCGCGGGGCATCAGTCAAAATATCATAAAGTGTGCCAGACTGAGAGTACACCAAATCAAGGTACTGGGCACAAGCGATGGCTTGTTCTTCGGTCACACATGCCCCCATAGCAATATCTTGAGCGATATTGTTAACGAAGGAGGTAGTGAACCAATGTGTTAGAAGTTGATCAGGTATATCAAACTTGATCAGTCGACGACGACGTCGCCACTCATGAATGTGATCTGATATGTGGGTGGCTTTATCCTGCTTGAGAGAAGTCGGGAGATGCGTCTCGGCTTCATAACGAACCGGTAACTGGAAATGTGTCAGAAAATCCATAGCTAACGTATTGAAGTCTTGAAAGATACAGCGGGGTAACTCTATATACCACTTAGCGGCAGCACCGGTAAGAGTGCGCTGGAAAAGACGCAGACAAATTGAATCATCGACCCAAGAGTTTGAAGAGCACCACAGATGGTAGGTCATGACATGAGCGTGGGGGTCCTCTCTAGCTTTACCCTCAAATTTAAGACAGTCACTGGGCACCTTGGTCAGAACCGGAGGCCAATAAGGATTGTGAAGAATCGGATCATTGGTCAATTTAGATACATCCAGCAATTCCAACGTGGCAAGGAAAGGAAACTGAGGATTGAAAGGCATACCGGGTCCCCGATAAGGACCCATACCTGTACTCCACCCTGGTTGAGCGTAACTTTGCCCCCATTGGTTCTGTCCTGGAGGATTCTGACCATAGGGGGTATAAGCCATATAGTTAGATTGATATGGTTGTTGATAACCAGTGTATGGGGGTTGATAACCGGGGTATGGACCCTGCTATATGTCGGCCCCGTTTGAGTAGTATATGGATTTGACTGCTGAGTATAGGTATATCCTGGTTGTTGAAGGTAATAACCAGAACCTTGGGGCAGGTTGTAAACCGGTCGAGACTGACCTTGAAGATAATAACTGCCTTGGGGTTGAGTGGGCTTCCCTGGTTAAACAGGTTGACTCGGGTGGACGAGTTGTTGGTAAGTGGGGCCCTGCTAGCCTAATAAGTCGGGCGCGCAGGCGGATTTTGCTGCGGCATAGAGTAAATCGACTGTTGAGCAGGGTTGACTGGCTATGCGGGTTGGACTGGTTAAGCAGGTTAACCTGGCTGAGCGGGCTGCCTTGGTTGAACAGGTTGACCCGAGTGGACGGGCTGTCCTGGTTGAACAGGTTGACCCAGGTGAGCAAGTTGTCCTGGTTGAACAGGTTGTCCTAGCGGAAGAGGGACACCGGGCTGCCCCGGATGAGCCGGTTGTTCTGGTGGTGGGATAGGGCCAGGTTGTGCCTGATAACCAGTTTGACCTGTAACAGGACCATAAGATGGCCCTGGCTGTGCAACATTTGGACCAATAGGAAACTGAGATTGCACCATAGGTTGAGAGGGTTGGATTTTCCCCCCAGGACTGTACAACGGTCCCGGTTGATACCCCAGTTGACCTGCGGGTCCTTGAGGTTGCCCTGGTTGGACCACAGGGTAAGGCTGTATAGGTTGACCTTGAGGGTTGTAGGACTGTCTTTGCGGACCGTATAACAACCCCTGCTGGCCCGAATGTTGGCCCTGTAAGGGTTGTCCTTGCGGGTCATATAGATAACCAAGTTGGCCCGAAGGTTGGCCCTGGAAGGGTTGTCCTTGCGGGTTGGAAGGTTGTCCAACCTGGGTAGACAGAAAACCTTGAACATACTAATAAGCCTCTGGAGCAGGAAAACGTAGAGGGTTTCCTTGCTCATCGTACTGATATGGAAAAACATAAACAGGGGTACCATCCGGTCCATAATGGGAAAAATAAGGACGGTTGGGATCTTGGGAGGACTGACCAACCTCGGAGTTTGACTTCTATAGAGACAACCGATACTCCTCAGGAGATATATTCTCCAGAAAATATGATGCTATGTAAACGTCTTCGGGAAGTGACGAGGTCCTGGTGGACTGAGTAGTAACAGCGGGCGTAGATGCAGCTACGCAGACAGTAGGCCTAACAGGTACTGATGTGACCTGAGGGGATGACGTGAGGGGTGTCCTTGGAGACATCCCTAACGAAGGAATAACCAGCCTCGTAGAAGGAGTGGATACTCCCATAGAGGCGACAGTGGCCACAATCTGACTTAAGGATCTATACCCCGCTGGAAGCGAAGGACCAGGCGAAGACATGATAGAAGACTCGGGGTTGTTTTCATGGAACAGCTGGTAATCTTCACCAGATGTAGGAATTTCCTCACTAGGAGAAGGATTGGGTGAGTCCATATCTGACCCTGTCGCTAGATCTTCTAAAAGATGGCGAGGACTAGGAGGAATAACAACAGCTAAAAAGGGCGATTCCGATGTAAGAGGAGGGAAATATTCCCCTACTCCAAATCCAAACCAAGCATTGGATAAGGGCCAATTGAACTCAACTAGTCCACCAAAGGGAAGCTCAGACAGAACCGGTCCCCCGTCGGGAAACTCGGAGACAATAGGCTGCTGAGGTTCAGCAGAGGACTGAGAGACTTCTGACGAATCGTCTGTGTAAGGACTACCAGTAGACGAAACTGAAGGTTCTGCCACTGTGACAGTAACGAAAAGAGGAAGAGATCAAAAAAAATTCACATGGGAAAAAACCAAGGCAAACAATCAAACGGCCAACAAGCAATCTCTAAAAGGGCGTGTGATCGCAGGTGATTAATTTTACCACATTGAAACTCAGAAACTTTACAGTTTCATGTTTTAAGAGTTGAGAAACAGATAAAAGGTGACTCTATCTCTTTCAATTTGGAAACAAGCGTGAAAGGATAAGCACTTGATGATCCTTTCAAATTTAATGAGTCAGAAAAGATCAAAATGACTACTCTGGAAATCTAGGCAAAAGGGTGTACTAGATATCCGTGAACTGCAATATACACCTTGGTTCAAAAATGAAAGAGAAATCAACCAAGGACTTGACGTACGTACAGGCAATCTCCCCGAATGTTGTGTTCGGTGTATCACGGGTATAAGGCAGCAAACTTGGCTTCCTACGGATAAAGGATAGCAACCTAGTGGGGTCTCCCTTTATATACGCGACGGTACGGGGAGCACAAGTCCATACTAGTGTTGTCTAAAGCCAAGAGGCGAGCGACAACTACTAGGTTTAACGACGCCGAAACACGTCACTAGCCTAGACCTCTAAATATTTCGTTAATGTTTCAATGCTACCTTAAGGTAAATTGAATAAATTTTAGAGTTGATCTTCAATTATGTTTCAAATTAAGGCCCTACCGAATTTTATGTCTCAAAATCCTCTAAATTCACACTACATGCCACAATATATCACTTTGTTCGATGAATAGCTAACTACGGGAAGGTTGAGAGATTTTCAAATAACAAAATGATCACAAAACAACCACTAGTGTCTCTAATGCACGCTAATGAAACTAAAAGCTTTTCCTTTAGAGTTATATAACACTAATAACGCAGAAAAGTTTTCAATTTACACTAACCAATCAAAAGCAAAAGGCTTGTTTTTTATATTTTCAATGTTTTAAGAGAAAAATGCACTAAACAAAATTAAAACTAATGAAAAGACCAATTCGAGAAATGATAGCAAAAGAGTAAAGACAAGCAAGTTCACTCAATACAAAATACACAATCAGACCTCAAACTGATGGAGAAGTCCCTCAAATCAAAGAGGAATCCCAAAAACTCGTACAAACCGTGTAATCTAGGCTCGAAATGAGACAAAGCGAAACTCGAATGAGAAAGAGAGCAATAACTCAAATAACGCAATAAAACAATGGAAAACCACCAAACGAATGAAAAGAAGCAACAATGAAGCTGACTGGACAAACAAAAACCAAAAACTCCCACGGGAGGCTCAGCACACTATAGCACCTAGATGCCCTAGGGCTAGAATGTAAAACCGATATTAGAGGGAAAAAAACCGGAGGATGGAGGTCACACAAAGTCAACCAGGACTTCAGGGCACTCAGGTAGTCGAAAAAATAACACCAAAACCATAAATCAAGCTCAGAAGGCTCAGAAACAAGCAAACCCTGGCACCACACAGGATTGGCGCGACTGTCTGGCTGCAACTAGCGCCAGAACAGGATTGGCGCGGGGCCTAACCAGCAACAAGTGCCAGTTGGCACGACTGCCATATCAAAAAGCGCGCCAGTCGAGTTTACTAATGACAAAATAAAAAAGAGCAAACAGGGAGCATACCAGGTATGGTGGGATCTAAACAGAGGCTTTACACCAAAAATATACAGACCAGAAGAGTAGATCAAACAGACAAAATCCAAAACAACCGAAAGAGACAAGACAAACTCCAATCAAGTCCCCAGTGAAGTCTCCAGTTTTTTGGAGAGGTAAATCCCCTCTGTGGACAGAGGCGATCCCTACTAGCCCAGATCGGGTCTAGCAACAATCAAGTCACGCTAAGACGCAGGTCTCTAGTTACGAAATGACAAGAAATGATAAGTTGCCTACCTCAGGTCCTACGCGATGGTCGTCGAAAGAAGAACGACGCTTCCCGTCCTCCGCTTCGGCAGATCACGATCCTTCCGCTTAGCGCATCTGAACACCTGCACACATGCGAAGAAACATGACGATATACAACATAGAATCTAAATCTTGTAACTAAACATCAGTCAAAGAAGATGTAACTCATTGCATCAAAGATAAAGATACATGAGTGAAACCATAATCAAAGTCGCTTATTATTAATAAAACAAAGGAACGATACAACCTTCAGCTCTGACGCTGGATCTTCCTTCGGCGGGGTCGACAGTGGAGCACGTCTCAATGAAGCTCGTCGGAAATGGGACAAAGCTCTCTCTCTTCGGCTTGGCTCTCAAAGACTGTCTGGCGATAGTCTCCTTGCTACTGATTCAGCTCTTAGTGCTATTAGGACTATTAGCTTGCTAAGGAAAAATGGCAAGCTTATATAGATGGTGGAAGGGGAGTTGGGATCCCTACAATGGTGGGATTGGCCCTATCCTCAAGGAAGCTTCCATGATAGGTGGAAAACTAATTCCCCTACATGGAGATCCAAAGCCAAACCTCCCAACCCATTTTAGAGACTCATTCAGGAGTTGGTTGGAATCAAACTTCCGTCATTTATTTTTAAAAAACAATCCTTATTAAGCTTGGCGCGAGTAATACACTGGGACAGAGCGCCAGTTGGCGCGCCCTCTTTGGTGGATTTCCCCCATTGGTACGAGGGCTGAAGTGGCTAGTCGCACCAAGGCCAAAAGGTTAGTTTTTAGGGTTTTTCACAGGAAACTATCTTCAGAGGAATGATTGTCCTTGTCAAGGGGGATGCCATGAAAATGGTTTCAGGTCATGTCACTGCTCATAGGTCATGGAAAAATCCCTCCAATGTACGGGACGGGGGATTGCAGGGACGATGACAAATTACTGTGTAACACATATCCACTGGGGTAAACATGTGACGAAGAGTTATTATAATATGATTCAACTTCCTTAGTATAGTTAAGGAAGTGGAACCAACAAGACAAGAACAATCTAATCTTCCTCGGATGCTACAGGACCTTTAAGAGCCAGCCAACCCTTCCATTTGCTCAGCCCCTGAGATAACTTATTGTTTTGTTGAATTGGAGCCCCAGTTGCACTGATGACAAGCCCTCCATGCGACTAAAACACTCTATTCACGTGCACAACAATGCATCCATGTGACTGTAGCCTTTTTCAGTTAGTTCCCTGCGAGCGACCCCGAAATATGTGCCACTTTTCCAGGGCCACTCATGAATTTGTTAAGTTGACACACAACATAACATGGGACAAACTACAATTTCATGAAAGCTTGGGAGAGAAAATCTTGATTAGGCCATAAATTGAAGAAATCCCCCCAAAAGTGATAGAGGAATGCATACTTACCTATATATTATAATGAAAGGGAATTTAAGTCCTCGAGTTAGCCAGTTCATCAACCATCATTCATGCCATGAACTACTATGAATCCCTACAAGAGTTAATATTTACTTTAACTGTAACACCCTCCTCCCACATTTACGTAGGCTAACCTATCTACTAAGGTAAACATGTGACGAAGAGTTATTATAATATGATTCAACTTCCCAAGTACAGTTAAGGAAGTGGAACTGACAAGGCAAGAATAATCCAATCTTCCTTGGATGCTATAGGACCTTCAGGAGCCAACCAACCCTTCCATTTGCTCAACCTCAGAAATAAATCACTGTTTTTTCTGAACTAGAGCCCCAGTTACACTGATGACAAGCCCTCCATGCGACTAAAACCCTCTAGTTTCATGCACAACAAGGCATCCATGTGACTGTAGCCTTTTTCAGTCAGTTTTGTTCTAGTAATCCCCGAAATCTACCAATTTTCCAAGGCCAAGACTCAAGCCACTGCCCAGAACTTCATGAAAATTATAGAAATGATAAATAATATGATGACAAGGCCTCTAATGAAAAATTTTAACAAGTACCTAACCTAGCAAGGCCTAGCCATAACATACATTCCGTCAAACACATCATGAACATGTAATCTACAGGTCATATAAACACATCTGAGCATAGTGACTTCATACTTATCTCAGAATCGTCAAGAAGGTCTCATGCCCTCTCATAATAGCCACATTACCATCTGTTAGGTCATACATTCATTGTTCATTGTTCATACAAAACATAATGAGATCCATGACTAATATCTGTTATAAAACCATGGTTATAACCAACGTATAACCAATAAAATAACAATGATATAACAACCATTAAAATCACATAATAAAAAACACATTTACAGATAATACACAAGAGGAAAAGAGCTCTTATTAACATATGCAAAATGCAACCAAGTTAAGGACTTCTACGTACCACTCAACCATACATTGGGTTGAACCAAATATTTCTTTGATCCAATCAACCCCGTGCCATATTCTAAGCATAAATGTGGGATTCCCAACAAAACCAATCAAGGCTTCCTCAAGCTTTACCGCAATCCACCAAGGGATTCCTAAGCCCAGACAACAAACATACAGTACATAATTTTCCACAATCCCATCAAGGGATCACTAGGACCTAAACAAGCATGGATGCCTCCGGATCTCTCCACCTAAACCATGAATAATTTTTCCATATCTAGTCTCTAGGCTTTACCCTATATCCTGCCAGTCACCATTCGAGGATTCCTATGCCTAATCGAGGGCACACACCTCTAGTCTTTACGGTATATCCCACCATTCACCAGTCAAGGATTCAAAGGCCCCCTACGGTACACACAATCTGACTTTACCACAATCCCACCTTCACCATTCCGGGGATTCCTAGGCCTTGTGTTATTCTCGTGATACCACCCCACTCAATTTTGAAACCATCCGGAAATCCAACTCAACCAAGATCAAAGAACCCCATCACCATGGCTATCCTGAAATGCCAAGGCAAGGCTGAAAATCACTATCACCCCTAGAAAAACCTATGCCAATGAAAACGATAGAACCTAATACACACATGCATGTACCATGTATGCCAAATCTAGAAAATCATGTTGTAGCCGCTTGATCATGATCTTCCTTTCTTGATATTTTCTTCCTTTTTTCCTTCTTTGTCCTTCCTTTTATTTCCTTAATCCAATGTTAGAGTGCTCCAAGAAAACTCTAAGTGTGCAAGAGTATGTGAGAGTAAAGATAATAGAGAGAGGGCTCAAAACTAAACTATAAAAAACTTTGAATTGATCCTCATAATTCTTTTTATCAACTAGACCAATAATTTCTTCAATTTTCCATTATTTTCCTTCATTTTCCCCCTCACATGCAACATGTGACCTTTCGCCTTCCTTTTCCTCTATTTTTTATTATTTTCATAAATAAAATTCCCATTAATGCCTCATCTTTCCAAATCCTTTTCCAATTTCCCTTAACCATAATAAACCACATGAGCACCCACACTAGGTTATTTTTCGCAACATTCAACTTGAAATATGTGTCCCATGACCATGGTTTTATTTTTCCTTTATTAACTTTATTGCATGGATTTTTTACCAGGGTTGTTACAAAAGCCTCTCCCTTGGGGGGACACCATCCTTGGTGTTCAATGACACTTACAACCAACAAGACCGTTGAAAAGAAAAGCATACTGCCCATGGATCTTTATAACCTATCTTGTTGCAATATTTACAATGAAAAATCTACTGGCAATCAAACCAACATCACAACATAACAACATGACACCCATATCGCTTATTGGAGCTTTATAACATAGCTCATGGAGGTATTTACATACATATACATATATACATATACCAAAAACAACTTTGCCTCAACCAAAAAACAAGGAAGGATACATAGCCCACATCTGATCAACCATCTCCCAAGTAGCTTCATCAAGCCCAAAGTGCTTCCACTACACTTTAACCTGCTTGATTGCTCAGTTCCGGAGCATTAGCATCTCTCTCTGCAAAATACATTGAGGTTTTGGCTGGAATTATCCTTTTGGTTCCACTTGAAATATAGACAAATCAATAACATGACAAACATACTTTATATATATATTAAGCAATGAAACATGGAAAACATCACAAACTTTCACTATTGGAGATAGTTCAAGTCGATAGGTCATTGGTACAATCCTCTCAAGGATCTCGAAAGGCTCACAATACTGAGGTTCCAGCTTTGTACATGACCCAATCCTTAAAGAGCTCTTCTTGGGCTTGATGCACAAGTACACTTGTTCCCTGACCTAAAACTCCTTGCTGCTGGTCTGCATAACTTTTTTTCATGTCCTGTGCCGCCTTTAGATTCTTCTTGATAACGTGCATTTCCTTGTCCATTTCTGCCAACATGTTCAGTCCAATCAATATCTTTTTCACTGGGTCACTCCAACTGATAGGAGTATTACAACTCCACCCATAGAGTGCCTCAAACAGACTCATCCTCTGTGACTCCTGATAGTCATTGTTGTAAGCAAACTCAACCAGAGGTAGATACTCTTCCCACTCGATGCATAACACATTCTCAACATGCCCTCTAAAATCCTATTGACCCTCTCTTCCTGTTCATGTGTCTGCAGATGGTATGTTGTGTTGAAGGCCAACTTTGTACCCAAACCTGCAAATAACTCTTTCCATAAACTAGAAGTGAACTTAGCATCTCATTCTAATACAATGTTCTTCGGTACACCATGCAACCTCACCACATCTACGATGAATACTTGTGTCACATCATTGGCTGAATATGTAGATTTCACCAGAATGAATATGTTAGATACCTTTGTGAACCTGTCCACCACAACCATGATGGAATCATGCTTCCTAAATTTCCTCAAAAATCTTGTAATGAAATCCATATAAATGACCTCCCATTTCCACTCTAGACTTGGAATAAGTTGTAGTAATCCACCTGGATGCTTACACATTGCTTTTACCTGTTGAAAATCTAAGCATCTCGCCACAAACTCTGTCACTTCTCTCCTCATATTCGGCCAATAATAGAACTTCTTTACCATTTCCAATGTCTTATGATATCCTGGATGACCTGAATATGACTTAGCATAAAATTCCCTCAATACAAGCTTCTTGAGCTCGTTTGTATCCAGAACATAGATCTTGTCCCTAAATTTGATCAAACCTTCTGCTGTGAGATAATAATCCACATCCTGATCACCTGTACCCTGTTGTAACATGTGCCTAATCTCCCCCTTAGTATACCTGTCATCCTGTTGTCATGCCTATAAGATCTGATCATGTATATCCATCCCATAAGAACTCATAGCTGCTATGTGATGTACATGTATCCGCCTACTAAGAGCATCTGCAACCCTCTTCTCCTTTCCCTTAATGTACTTGATCTCAAAGTCAAACTCACGGATTGTGGCCAACCATCTAAATTTCCTGACATTCAAATTTGGTTGATCAAATAAGTATCTCAATCCACTGTGGTTGCTCATGAATACAAACCTCTTTCCATGAAGATAATACCTCCACATCTTCAATGCATGAACAATCGTTTCCAACTTAAGATCACGTGTAACATAATTATGCTCGTTCTCATTAATTAAGTCTCCTTGATTCATATCATGCTACATGTCCCTCCTGCATCAGGAGTCTGCCAAGTCCTCTCTTGCAGACATTTGTACACACCATGAATTCTTTATCTATATCGGCAATCTTAAGAACTGGAGCATTTGTCAACAACTATTTCAACTGCTCAAAACTTGATGCACACTCCTCTGTCCATTCAAATTTCTTACCTTTCCTCTCCAATGATGTAATAGGATAGGTAATCCGTGAGAAGTTCGTAACGAACCTCCTATAGCAACCTACCTCATCCACATTCCTAGGAGCTTCCCACTCCATGATAGTTTTTTTTTTTGGGGTCCACTACTATGCCTTCCTTGAATGCCACGTGCCCCAATTAATGTACCCATATCTGAAAGAAACTACATTTTCTAATCTTGGCATACAATTGATGCTCTCTTAGCAACCTCAATATTGTTGCTAAATGCTCGACATGTTCTTCCTAATTCTTATAATATATCAAGATGTCATCAATGAACACAATAAAAAACTTGTCCAGATAAGGACACAACACATTATTCATCAAGCACATAAAAGTAGTTGGAGCATTAGTAAAGCCGAATGGAAATACAACAAACTCATAATGCCCATACCTAGTCCGGAAAGAAGTCTTGTAAATGTCCTCTTCTTTGATGTGTACCTTGTTGTACCTCAAGAAACAATTCCTTGTTGTGTAAAGGAATGTGTGCTCAAGACATTATTAGATTATGTCACAAACATATGTATCGTTGTCTCTGTTGTATAAACCTTAAAACGTTAATTATATAATCTTCAAATATCAAACCCATGCAATTTTCTGCAATGCCATATTCTTCTTATGCTGAAGTGAATGAACGGAAGAAACAAGAAAGAAAAGGATTTCAATTTGATATGTTGTTTGAAACAGAATCTATCATTATAAAATCCTGAAGAAATGAGTAATGATAAATTTAAAATAGAGGAGCGCCCATTAAGGTTTGTTTAACTCTTAAATACACATGTATAAAGAGACCCGCAGCTCAAATTACTCACAGACATGAAAACATAATGAAAACTGGGAAACTATTCAGCATAGACAAAATGATAGAAACTTGCAAAACTCTTTCATTGATTTCGTATTCTCAAGTACAAAATTTGGCTTCAAGGTTCCAAAACTCGGAACCTTCCTCTTTTTTGAAATTGTCTTTAAATACAGTATCACAAGGCAGCTTCCAATAATGAAAACTGATTCTAACTGCCCTAACAAATTCTAACTTCTTAAACTACTGACTGTTATGGAGACACATGCCTCAAAAAGGTTATATTACATTTACATGATTTTGAGAAATAACATAATGAGAATTTGAAAACTTCTAATCTATGAGAACAGTTGCTCCTGAAGCGGTTGTTGAATAAACGGCTACTTTTGGTTGCTCTTTTGTTGAGTCCACTCAAAATTTCTTGCACTTTTTCCATAGCTCATTTTGAGTTGTCGGGGAATTTTTAAAACTTTGATATTCTATCCTGAACGCCACAATTTGACTGTGTGTAGGTTTTCCTGTAAAGAGAGTCTTCACCATTCATAGCAAATTGAAATGCCTATGCAAGAAGTTAAACACAGTTTCTCCTTTTAAGATCTGTGTCTTTTCGTGCCTATTATCTGCCTTACTTTTTGCAAATGTTAACTGATCTTCATAAAACTTCCATAACATGATATTTCCTTTCTCATTCCAGCATGAAGGTAAACCTCTTCTAGTCAATTTGTCAAATGATATATCAAACTTCTTTACTGTCTCCTTGATTTCCAGTAACATTTTCTCTGCAACCTTCCGAAGCTCATTCTTAGTTATCATCTTATTAACTTCTTCTGCATAAAAATATATGTCTTGTATTCCAATATCTTCTAATTCTTCGTCTGATTTGGAATTGATAAAATTTATGAACTTCTTAGCCCAATTTGCTCTTTTAATGGCCGTCTGCTTTTCAGATAATATCTCCTCTTCATGTTCAGAGATTAGGCTTTTTTATTTAGCAACTATATTCAGGGAATTCCAATTTGAATTCATCTCTGAAATAATCTCACCCCAAATGATGTCTTTGGCTTTTATAAGGGAAATATTACCTTTTAACTTCTCTTTAAGATCCTTAATCTCAACCTCAGCATTTTGAAATCTCTGCTTATTCACCTTCACTTCATTTTCTAGTGTCTGTATGACCTTGGTGGCCGTTTCTAACTCTGATTGAGCTCGCTTAAGATCTCCTTCTGCCATATTTATCTCTGTGTTGAGCTGAACAATCTGTGCTTGAGGGTCTGCATCACCTGTAGGAAAAACAAATGTACAAGTATGATTTTCAATATGGTTTTGTAATGAAATAGCAGTCTGCTTTACTTTAGTCAATTATTCATCTTTCTGCAACAATTGCTGACGCGGTTCTTCTTTTTCTTTCTCCACCTCTGCTATTTCTGCAGCTAGTAACTTTAGCTTTTTTCTCAATGAGGATATCTCTATTTCTGCACTTTTCATGAGCTTTTGAATCGCAGCTTTATCATTAGGATCTACACCAATTTTCATAATGATCTTCTTCAATTCTTCATTTTGAATTGACAAGGCCCTTGAATTAGCCTTCTCCATCTTGAACTTTTTAATAAATTTTGCAAGCATGTTCTCAGCCTTAACTGCTGTGGCATTAGTCTTGGTTAAATAATTTACAATTAACTGCCTAGTCTGCATATGAAGATTCATTTTATCCCACAGTGGGATCCTTTTAACATCCATAGTTATGTTTACCTCATTAAAACTGCTCGAAGATCCAAGGGACATCCCAGTTGGATGTGTCAGAGCCATCCTAAATTGATCCTTTTCAAGGTCCATTACAGTCAATAACCTGGTCTGATCAGCAGCTATGTGATGCTCTGTCTGAGCTTCTACATTAGCTTTTATCCTCTGATTTCTTTCTTCAATCTGTGTAAATATTTGTTTGACTGAAGGTATCTTCTCTGAGTAAATTTCATGTCCTCTAGGAGAAGAGGGGACATTTTGTTCTTCATTGATATGAAAGGTAAAACCAGGCGAGTTGGAAGAATGATCTTCAGCCAATTTGGTTCTCTTTTCTTCCCTGGGCTCTTTTTCATCTACTTCAACAACATCATCCCTACCTCTTTTATTTTCCCTTTCAGTTATAATAGGTGTTTGAATGTTCGTTTTTGATGTATCTAATTCGCCTGGGTTTGCCAGCTTCTCCTGATCAGGTCTGCTTACATGAGAAAACGCAGAATATCCATTCTCAATTCTTCTCTAGGAAATCACCCCATGTGGATCATATGACAATTTTTCTCCTAGTAGCAAATGTGTCTCTTCCAACATATTGGAAACTTCATCAAAAGCTTGCCTTGTATTCACCACAAAAGGTCCTATACTCATGGGCAATTTATACATTAGACCTTTCTTCATGGGAAGAAAGTGCACCTGATCCACATTAAGGCTCTGTCTTATGAATTCCAAGGCGAAAAGCCGCATGGGTACAAAAGTTGGGAGCCTATAGGGCTCGATGCTAGCTCCATACAACCTTATCTCTGAATACTCTTCAAACACAAACCAATCTCTGAATCTGCAACTGGGTCCTAGCTGTAGGAACTCCCAGGCTTTTGGTAAAAAACATGGAGGCGGAACTCCATTCAAAATTTTATAAGCAATAGACATATAATGACTAGCAAACTCAAATAGCCCTGCTTCATTTCCTTCTTTTCTAGTCATATCAGTCCAGAATAAAACTGATTGTTTTTGCTTATTGACATCAACTATATTCAATCCCAAGCTCATGAGTTCTTCAACATTCTGATATAAAAATAAGTAAACAATCAAAGACGGGAATTTAAAGAAACCTGTAAGTGGAAAGGCCATCAACTGAGAATTTACAATCTCCTTCCAAAAGGATGGAATGTCTAGAACAACCCCTGGTTTCATCATCAGCGCAAACATTCCCAAGACTGATTTATCAACTGTATGGGCATTGTCTTTACCCAAAATCTCTGCAATGCAACTTAGAATTGGTATATACTTAGCATCGAACACTTCCAAACTAAATTCTTCTCCTTCTAGTTGAGCTTTCTCTGAATCTGATCTCAAGTACGACATACATTGACTAAATTCTTCATTTGAAAGGTCCTCGAAATAACGAGCCAATGAATCCTCGGAGAATTGCAGTGGTGACTCATTTTCGAGAAAGCACAATGCTTGGCGAATTAATTGCGTCGATACCTGCAGAACGTTTTCTCCCTGCGAGTTCATTATGAAACACTTACCAGGGTACATTGAAGAGACCAGCCATGAGATAAACTCGGTAAAGAAGTGGGCTTTTGGAATACAGGCGGACAAGACACCGAAATTTTTCATGGCGGAAAATACCGGGGATTTCTCAGCGTTTAGGGTCACTTGATGATACAATAAGGGATGGTTGACAGAAGACAAGGTATCCTGGACGTCTTTTTCACCGTCCATGAGTGGAATGTGGATAATTTGTTTGGCCATGACTGATCAGACAACAAGAGTAGTAGAACACGGGAAAGTGGCGATGACACTGCTCAAAAGGAAACATAACGCAAATAGTTTTCAAAATGGGATAAAGAACCATTTAACAGCTACACAAACCTCGAATTAAATGCCCTGGATGACGTGTAAAAGTCGTTGTTATGAATTACAGTTGTCTTCCATGTCACCTCATGACGTCATCGCAGGGGTTCTTGGAGTACGGCGACAGACTTCGGACGGACACCCCCGCAATGCATCCATACCGTCGATCATCACTTACCCGCGGTCAAACGGGTCAACTGCGGGGGTTCATGATTCATTAACTCTCGAGCTTTTCTCACCTCCGCAATTCAAATTCATAGTTTAATCTTCAAGGCGTGCTTTTTCCGCTTGGAAACTTGCTCGCGGCTTAAACACGAGACTTATAACATACATCCAAATAAAACTTAATGATACACTTTTTGGAAAAACATTTCTTCTTTCTTTTTCTGTGTTATAGTATAAAAACATTATACCATAACATATGCCTTCTCAGAATTTCAGATTTTTGTATTTTTGACTTTGAAAATAAAATTAAAGAAAAAGGATATGCAGATGATCCACAACATCTGGCTCCACCTGGGGATAGTGTTTTTGCCACGAAACACTAAGAACCTGCAGATCAGTGCCTTCACTTCGAGCATGGATTCAAACATTGCTTGGTGGAAAATGTACAATGATCACACCGGATATATACAATGATGATGTAACAGCTCTTAATGCCGGAAATAATGCTTTATATATTGCCCATTCACAGGCATATCTAGTGCTTCTCCTTCAAGATTTTCCAGCGTGAAAGTATTATTCATTCTGACTTCATTGATTTTGAATGGACCATACCACAAGGGATCAAATTTGTCGTGTTTCCCTTTGTCTTCCCTTCGAGTATCTCATCTCAATACCAGGTCTCCCTTTTGAAACATGATTTCTTTTGCTTTCGTGTCAAATATTGTCTTCATTTTTTGCTGATAAATAAGCAAATTCTCCCGAACTTTATTTATGTTTTCATTTAGCTCCATTACATTATTCATTCTTCTAATCATGGCGTTAGGTTCTGCTTGAGCATCTTGGAGGAAAGAAATCACAGGTTTCACCAACTGGGTGGGAAACAATGCCTGAGTACCATATACGAGTTCATAAGGAGACTTGCCAGTGGTCATCCTTGTGGCCCATAGAGCAAAAACTAGCTTTGTATCCCAATTCTTTTGATTTTCATTTATTGTCTTCTTCAAAATTTTGACTAATGTTTTGTTGGAAGATTCTGCCAATCCGTTTCCCTGTGGATGATAAGCTGTAGAATGAGACAATATCACACTATAAGTCTGGCAAAAATTAATAAACCTGAGTGAGCTGAAAACTTGGGCATTATCTGTCACAATCTTGACTGGACACCCAAATATGCTAAAGATATGTTCTTCTAAAAACTTCATAACAACCAAATCATTTGCCTTCCTGGTAGGGATTGCCTCCACCCATTTTGTAAAATAATCTGTTGCAGTAAGAATCCACTTAAATTGCCCGCTAGATGGTGGATTGATTTCTCCAATAAAATCCACTCCCCATTGTCTGAAAGGTTCTTCAATAAAAACAGGAAGAAGAGGTAAAGGGGCTAACTTTTTCTTTTCTGCAAACACCTGACATTTTTGACAACTTCTGACTGCTTTATATACGTCAGCAAACACAGATGGCCAATAGAATCCTGATTTAAAAATTTTATGAGAAGTTACCTTCCAACTGTAGTGACCCCCGCACAAACATTCATGATATTCTTTGATTACTTCTGGAACTTCCTCCTCTATCAAACATAACAATAACACACCAGCAAGATCTTTCCAATATAGTTTTGCTTCGATTATGACATAAGGTTGAGCCTTAAGTTTCAAAGTTCTGTATTTAGTTCTGTCTATTGAAGGAGGACAAGAAAGAAAGCATAAATAATGAACAATATCTTTGTACCAATCTGAGCAGAGGAATTTATATTTAATTGCTGGCTTTGGCTGATTATCACCTGTTTCTCCATCGACTTCTTCTACAGGGGCCAACAAATTAATTCCCAATGCTTGGAAATTTGACTATGTTAATAATTTGGCCAATCCCAGTCCTCTGACCAATTTGGTTGGTTTGACATCCAGGTCGTATTCTTGGATTTTAGCAATCCATTTTCCCCTTTTTCCTTCTACATCACTTTGTACTAAGACATCCTTTACAGCAGAATTAGGAACGTATGCCAAGATTTGAGAATGAAGGATATAGGTTTTGAATGCTTTCAATGATTTCACCAGAGCGTATACTTGTTTCTCCAATATATTATATTTCAATTCTGCATCTCGGAGCACTTTACTGAAATATGCTACAGGTTGTTCATACTTTTCTTCGTTTCTCTGTAATAACACAACTGCAATTGTTGAAGGAGACGCAAATGAGAAAATCTGGAAAGGCTTCAAATAATCTGGACTAATTAGAACAGGCGCTTCCTTTAAAGCTTCTTTAATTCTTTGAAAAGACTCCCTCGCTTCTTTGTCCCACTTCACTTCAGCATCCTTTTTCAACATGTCCATTATCTTCTTGACAATCTCTGCGTAATTGGGAACAAACCTTCTTAGAAAATTAATTTTTCCAAGAAATCTCTGAATATCTTTCTTACTTCGGGGCAGTGGAATTGACTGTATTGCTTCGACCCTTGCTGGATAAATCTTCACTCCTTGTTTGGAAACAATATGGCCCAGCAGTTTACCCTCCTCCAGAGCAAACAAATACTTTTTAGTATTCAGCGATAACCCAAACTTCCTACACTTCAAGAAGGCTTTCTGCAAATGCTATAGATGTTCTTCATCAGAGTTTGAAAAAATTGTGACATCATCCAGATAAATAACTACAAACTCATCTCCTACAAATGCAATATCCATCGCTCTTTGGAATGTGGCTCCTGCATTCATTAGGCCAAATGGCATTCTGGCATACATGAACGTTCCTCAGGGCGTAGTAAAAGCAGTTTTCTTTTGATCTCCTTTCTCCACAGCAACCTGGTTATACCCTGAAAAAACCATCGACCATTGATAATCTACCAGCTCCAGTCACTTTTTGTAAGACAAAATCCATTTTCGGCAAAGGGTAACTATCTTTCACTGAAGCCCTATTCAAGTTCCTGAAATCTACACACAGCCTTATCTCTCCATTTTTCTTTCGGACTGGTACAAGATTGAAAACCCAATCTGAATATCTGAGAGGAACAATTATTTTAGCCTGAAGTAATTTCTTTATCTCTTTTTCAATCGGAGCCAACAATGATGGATTGATTTGTCTAAGCTTCTATTTATGCGGTTTGACTCCATCTTTCAGTGGGATTTTATGCTGTATAATACTCTTATCATACGTCTTCAAATCATCATAAGACCAAGCAAATACATCTTTAAATTGTTTGAACAGATCAATGTACCTTTCTTTATAGTCCTTTGGGACTCCTTTGAACAATTTGATCATTTTGGGCTCAAGTTGAGTTCCTAAATTACAATCTTCCACATTCTCATCTTGATTTGCTTTCTTCTGATTCACTGCCACGTCATTTGCATCAAACAGTCTTTCGAGAGGCACCAAGCCTCTTGGCAAAACATTGTCTTTCAATTGAATAATTTCCTGACCACCAATCTTCTTTTTCAGAGTCTTACCAGCCAACTCATCCTGATCAGTCTCCAAATCAATCTGATGATCTTCAAAATCTTCAATCACCAACAAAAACTGCTTAATCTGTTCATCATCCTCAAAGACCTGCCAATGTTTGACATTATCAGGGATTGAAGGTCTATATCTCATCTCAATTTCATATCTTAGTCTCAGATTGATTGGAGGCTTGAATGTACTGGCTGCAATTGCTAAAGAATCTGCCATTCTATTCTCTTCCCTTGGAACAAACTGCAGGTTGAAAGCTTCAAAGTAATTTTCAATTAGATCCCAGACCTCATTCCGATATGCTCTTAATCTGGGATGTTTAGTTTGACACAAATTCTTAATCTGTCTTATAATTAATTCAGAATCCCCAAACACGGTCATAGACTGAATTCCCATTTGCTTAGCTGTCTGCAGACTAATGATTAATGCTTCATATTCCGCTACATTATTAGTGGACTCAAACTCTAATTTGAAAGAAAAAGGCACAAGGTTACCTTCCAGAGAGATAAAAATGAAGCCAGCTCCAGTGTCTTCTTTAGAAAACGCACCATCAAAATAACACTTCCATAGCTTGTTTGAATGCAGCTCCTTATGTACAATTGCTGAAGGGAGCTGCCCTTGTGATTCTTCAGCAAACTCTGCATCTTCATGCAGCATGAAGCAAGAGAGATCATCCTTCTCTTGGCCATAAATAGGTGAATTACCTGTATCTTTCTTGGTAGCAGTTTTTTGAAATCTAGTTTCTCTATACAACCTTCTTTCTTCCCCATTAAAAACAGGAATGATGGCATATGTAAAATCTAGCTTCAGAACTCCTCCAAGCTTTGCCCCCCACGATCTAGATAATAGCATACCAAATCTGGCTGGAATATCTGCCACTACGACATCCATCATAATGCTTTTGGCTGGGATTTGAGCCAATGTAACAACCATATCCTTAATGAGACCCACACACTTCACCCTTTTTGAATCAAAAGAATAAAGATCTCGGTATGGCTTAGTGATTTGCAAATTCAACTCTTTCATCACACACAATGGCATCAAATTGTGGGATGCGCCAGAATCTAGCATACAATTATGCAAAACAAAATCATGTAACAGAAGTGATATATAAAAAGGAGGGACAGATGAATCTACCTCTTCAACATGAGGCCCAAATGTAACCACTGGTTTTTCTTCTTGCAGATTTACTATATCACCCACTTCATCAGACTGAGATAAATTGATAAATTCAACAATCTCCTTCTTATAACTAGGAGTTTTCATTAACTCAAGAAGAGGAACTTGAATTTTCACTTTTTCCAACTCTTTTGCCAAACTGAAAGTTTGATTTTGTTTTGTCAACTTTTCAGGTTCTTCTTGATCTTTCTTTGAACTTGGACTTTGATTAGAAATAGTAACCACTTTCTCCAAAATATTAGAATCTCTAACCTTTGTTTGAGAAGCTTCGGCTTGCTGCTTTTCTTTCTCTTTTTCTTCATTCATGGGCTTTTTCCCTTTGTCTGATTTCTTAGTCTGGTCTTTCTGTAATGGAGTCGCCATTGGAGCAAGCACTGATTCTGATTCTTTTTCCTCATTCTCTTGAGTTCTTAACCTCTTCTTTGACCTCAAATCATACTTTTTATGCAACTCGGATTGCATGAAGTCTGTAAACTGTCTGCAGTAATCATCCATCTCTTCTTGATCGAATGAGAGATCAGCTTCTTCATCTTCTTCCACCCTTTCTTCCTCAGCTTCTTCTTCTGTTTCATCATCTTCCATGTACACAGCAGAAATTCGAGCATCATCCTCTCTCTCATCATCCTCATCTGCTGAACGGGATGGCGCTGCCTCTATATACAAAGGTGCTTGCACCTGATCCTGATCTTTCTTTTCTCTTTGTAGAATCTACAGGGGCTGTTTTTTAAACTGGGGATTAAAAACCCCTCTATTTTGTCTTGCAGGCTTATTATTGTCTATTTCCAACTTCACCAACTTATTAGACAAAATTTTTATGACCTTAGTCATATCGTCGATTCTCTGGTCATGAGCTGAGGCTTCTTCTTTAGCTTTTGCTTTATCCTGAACTTTACCAGCAGCAGACATATTAGCCTCAATCTCCAGAGCATCAGTTTGAATCTGCTCCAAAGTAGGAGACCTTCTTTCTCTCAATGTGAAACTGAACTCTGGTTCAAATGCACCAGCAAAAACGACCCTTGCTCCAATAGGAGGGGGTTTCATTTCAACAGGCAAACTATTATACAATTTATTAAATCTCTTCACAAAATCATTCATGTTTTCATCAGATTTCTTCTTTATTGCATTGAATTCTGTCAAAGAATAACCATGGTCCCTTTTTTCACCCCATCTCTCGGTGAAACGTCTTTCTAGGGTATCCTAATCATTTATGGTACCATTAGGCAATCCTTTAAACCATTTCCTTGCCTCTCCACTTAGAGACTGAACAAAAAGTCTCATTACAACGTCCAAATGTTCAACATTTAAATTCTCAGCAAATGTGCAAAACAGGGGCAAGTGCTGCTCTACAGTTATTTCATCTTCACCAGTAGATCTTGAGAGTAATTTGAGATACTCCTGAGGCATATCATGCAGTGGTTGGGGTAGATTTAATGGTGCATATCTATTCATCAAGAAAGCAGGGGCTGCCATGTTTATGCCCAGATTAACTGCTCCTTGAGCGGGGGTAAAATGAATACCAGTTATAGGTGGGGGCGAATGATGTGGAACAACTGATATAGGAGTTGGAGTATCAAAGATTGCAGAAGAGCTGGCAGCTGTATGGGGCTGAGTTTCTGTAAAAGGGAAAGACACAAATTCCAAAGATTGCTCTTCTAATGTAGGTTCTTGAAAATGAATGGGTGATGGTGGGGATTCTTTTTCCAAGAAAATGAGTTTCCTGGAAATATTCTTGGATGAGGGAGTGCGTGAACTGCTGCCTGGTGAGAGCAGTGTAGTTTCTAGTGTATCAAATATTTTTGTTTTCTGTCCCTTCAAGCTTCTGAGGATCAGACAAAACAGGAACTTTTTAATGAGAGGTATCCGACCTCGTGTGAGGTTTCTTTGGAGTCAGAGCTATTTTCAAAAAAACATAGCTTACTATTTTCTCCTCTATGAACAACCAGAGGAAATATAAAACAAAACCCAGGGAAAATCTTCGAACCTTCGTCCCCGGCAACGACGCCAATTAATGTTGTGCCTTAAGTGACAATTCCTCAGCTGTGAAAAGGATTGTGCTTAAGACATTATCTGTTTGTGTCACAAGTGATTATTATATATCTGTCTCTGTATTAAAACCCATAAACATTGATTTTGTGACCTTCAAATATCAAACCCATACATGTTTCTGCAATGCCATATTCCAATTATGCTGAAATGAATGGATGGAAGAAAATGAGAAGAAGATTTCAAACTGATATGTTGTCTAAAACAGAATCTACCATTTTAAAATCTAGAAGAATTATGTAAAGATAAAGTTAAAATAGAGGAGCGCACATTAAGGTTTATTTAACTCTTAAATACACATGTATAAAGAGACCCGCTGCTCAAATTACTCTATTTCATTCATAGATATGAAAACATTATGTAAACTAGATAAAATTTCAACATAACTAGAATAATAGAAACTTGCATACTTCTTTCATTGATTTGCAATTCTCAGTACAAAATTATGCTTCAAGGTTCAAAAACTTGGAACCTTCATCTTTCTTGAAATTGTCTTTAAATGCAGTATCACAAGTCAGTTTCCAGTAATGAAACTGATTCTAACTGCCCTAACTAATTCTAACTGCTTGAACTACTGACTGTTACGGAGGCACATGCCTCAAAAAGGTTTTATTACATTTAGATGATTTTGAGAAATAGCATAATGATAATTTGAAAACTTCTAATCTATGAGAATAGCTACTCCTGAAGTGGTTGTTGAATCAATGGCTACTTTTGGTTGAGCCGTTGGCACCTCTTTTGTTGAATCTATTGAAAATTGCTTGCACTTCTTCCATAGCTCATTTTGAGTTGTCGAGGAGTTTTTGAAACTTTGATATTCTATCTTGAACACCACAATTTGACTGTGTGTAGGTTTTCTTGTAAAGAGAGTCTTCACCATCCATAGCAAATTGAAATGCCTATGCAAGAAGTTAAACACAGTTTCCCCTTTTAAGATCTGTGTCTTTTCGTGTCTATTATCTGCCTTACTTTTTGCTAATGTTAACTGATCTTCATAAAACTTCCATGACATGATATTTCCTTTCTTAGTCCAGCATGAAGGTAAACCTGTTCTGGTCAATTTGTCAAATGATATATCAAACTTCTTTACTGTCTCCTTGATTCCCAGTAACCTTTTCTTTGCAACCTTCCGAAGATCATTCTTAATTATCATCTTATTAACTTCCTCAGCATAAAAATATCTGTCTTGTATTCCAATATCTTCTAATTCTTCGTCTGATTTGGAATTGATAAAATTTATAAACTTCCTAGCCCAATTTGCTCTTTTAATGGCCGTCTGCTTTTCAGATAATATCTCCTCTTCATGTTCTGAGATGAGGCTTTTCCCTTTAGCAACTATATTCAGGGAATTCCAATTTGACTTCATTTCTGAAATAATCTCACCCCAAATGATATCTTTAGCTTTTATAAGTGAGATATTACATTTTAACTTCTCCTTGAGATCTTTAATTTCATCTTCAGCCTTCTATAATTTCTACTTATTCTCATCCGCTTTATCTTCTAGTGCCCGCATGATCTTGGTGGCTGTTTCTAACTGTGATTGAGCCTGCTTTCAATCTCGTTCTGCCATATTCAATTATGTGCTGAGCTGAACAATCTATGCTTGAGGGTCTGCATTACCTGTAGGAAAAACAAATGTACAAGTATGATTTTCAATATGGTTTTGTAATGAAATAGCAGTCTGCTTTACTTTAGTCAATTCTTCATATTTCTGCAACAATTGCTGATGCAATTCTTCTTTCTCTTTTTCCATCTCTGCTACTTCTGCAGCCATTGAATGTTCTGCAGCAGGTAACTTCAGCTTTCTTCTTAGGGTGGATATCTCTATTTCTTCACTCTTCATGAGCTTCTGCACTGCAGCCTTGTCATTCGGATCCACACCAATCTTCATGATAATCTTTTTTAACTCTTCGTTTTGAAATGATAAGGCCCTTGAATTGGCCTTCTCCATCCTGAACTGTTTGATAACTTTTGCAAGCATTTTTTCAGCTTTAACCGCTGTGGCATTGGTCTTGGTTAAATCATTAACAATTAACTGTCCAGTCTGCATATGAAGGTTCATCTTATACCACAGTGGGATCTTCTTAACATCCATAGTTATATTTACCTCATTGAAACTGCTTGAAGATCCAAGGGACATCCATGTTGGATGTGTTAGAGCCATTCTGAATTGATCCTTTTCAAGGTCCATTACAGTCAACAACCTAGTCTGATCAACAGCTATATGATGCTCTGCCTGAGCCTCTACATTAGCTTTTATTCTCTGATTTCTTTCTTCAATCTGTGTAAATATTTGTTTGACTGAAGGCATCTTCTCTAAGTAAAGCTCATGGCCTCTAGGAGAAGAGGGGACATTTTGTTCTTCATTGATATGGAAGGTAAAACTAGGTGAGTTTGAAGAATGATCTTCAGCCAATTTAGTTCTCTTTTCCTCTCTCGGCTCTTCATCATCTACTTCAACAACATCATCCCTACCAGTTTTATTTTCCCTTTCAGTTATAACAGGTGTTTGAATACTCGTTTTTGATATATTTGATTCACTTGGGTTTGCCAACTTCTCCTGATCAGGTCTACTTACGTGAGAAAACGCAGAATATCCATTCTTAATTCTTCTATGGGAAATCACTCCATGCGGATCATATGACCATTTTTCTCCTAGTAGCAAATGTGTCTCTTCCAACATTTTAGAAACTTCATCAAAATCTTGCCTCATATTGACCACGAAAGGTCCCACACTCATAGGCAATTTATACATAAAACCTTTCTTCATGGGAAGAAAGTGCACCTGATCCACATTAAGGCTCTGTCTTATGAATTCCAAGGCGAAAAGCCGCATGGGTACAAAATTTGGGAGCCTATAGGGCTCGATGCTAGCTCCATACAACCTTATCTCTGAATACTCTTCAAACACAAACCAATCTCCGAATCTGCAACTAGGTCCTAGCTGTAGGAACTCCTGAGATTTTGGTAAAAAACATGGAGGCGGAACTCCATTCAAAATTTTATAAGCAATAGACATATAATGACTAGCAAACTCAAATAGCCCTGCTTCATTTCCTTCTTTTCTAGTCATGTCAGTCCAGAATAAAACTGATTGTTTTTGCTTATTTACATCAACTATATTCAATCCCAAGCTCATGAATTCTTCAACATTCTGATATAAAAATAAGTAAACAATCAAAGACGGGAATTTAAAGAAATCTGTAAGTGGAAAGGCCATCAACTGAGAATTTACAATCTCCTGCCAAAAGGATGGAATGTCGAGAACAACCCCTGGTTTCATCATCAGCGCGAACATTCCCAAGACTGATTTATCAACTGTATGGGCATTGTCTTTACCCAAAATCTCTGCAATGCAACTTAGAATTGGTCTATACTTAGCATCGAACACTTCCAAACTAAATTCTTCTCCTTCTAGTTGAGCTTTCTCTAAATTTGATCTCAAGTACGACATACATTGACTAAATTCTTCATTTGAAAGGTCCTCGAAATAACGAGCCAATGAATCCTCGGAGAATTGCAGTGGTGACTCATTTTCAGGAAAGCACAATGCTTGGCGAATTAATTGCGTCGATACCTGCAAAACGTTTTCTCCCTACGAGTTCATTATGAAACACTTACCAGGGTACATTGAAGAGACCAACCATGAGATAAACTCGGGAAAGAAGTGGGCTTTTAGAATACAGGCGGACAAGACACCATAATTTTTCATGGCGGAAAATACCGGGGATTTCTCAGCGTTTAGGGTCACTTGATGATACAATAAGGGATGGTTGACAGAAGACAAGGTATCCTGGACATATTTTTCACCGTCCATGAGTGGAATGTGGATAATTCGTCTGGCCATGACTGATCAGACAACAGGATTAGTAGAACACGGGAAAGTGGCGATGACACTGCTCAAAAGGAAACAGAACGCAAATAGTTTTCAAAACGGGATAAAGAACCATTTAACAGCTGCACAAACCTCGAATTAAATGCCCTGGATGACGTGTAAAAGCCGTTGTTATGAATTACAGCTGTCTTCCATGTCACCTCATGACGTCATCGCGGGGGTTCTTGGAGTACGGCAACAGACTTCGGACCGACACCCCCGCAATGCATCCATACCGTCGATCATCACTTATCCGCGGTCAAACGGGTCAACTGCGGGGGTTCATGATTCATTAACTCTCGAGCTTTTCGCACCTCCGCAATTCAACTTCAGAGTTTAATCTTCAAGGCGTGCTTTTTCCGCTTGGAAACTTGCTCGCGGCTTAAACACGAGACTTATAACATACCTCCAAATAAAACTTAATGATACACTTTTTGGAAAAACATTTCTTCTTTCTTTTTCTGTGTTATAGTATAAAAACATTATACCATAACATATGCCTTTTTAGAATTTCAGATTTTTTGTATTTTTGACTTTGAAAATAAAATTAAAGAAAAAGGATA